>CM030182.1:6303297-6344974 GCA_017639675.1 Aplochiton taeniatus | reverse complement strand
CATATTTTTCTTTGGTTAGGACTAGGGTTGGGCCGATAGAGCATTACCCATCGTCCATCGCCGAGGCCGACAACCATCGACCACTAAGCCCTCTACCATCGTATCACCATGATGCCACTGCTTTAAAATCTCGTTATTGAAGGAAAGATGGTAAAAATGCTTATTTGATCGAGGGATGTGCGTGATTTCTCGATTAAATGTTGCTACCCTGCAGTACTCGAGCCCAGAAGTACTTTTCGCTGAAGTTGATAAAACTTAGGCCTATTATCAAAACACGTTTAAATTAATTTGCACTGAACTGTTGTGTTTTTCCCGTGAAATGTTGCTTCATAAACGAGCATTGCATCCGTTACTAATGTCGCAATGCCGAAAACAAAGGGAAAAAAAGTGTTTTCTTCCTTTTACACTAGTCGACGTTTTCAACTTCCACGTATAGCCTACGACAGAGAAATGAGTCGTTAGGAACATCCCTAATATAGTCAACTTATTAACCGCCCAGTGTAAGCAAACAAATTACTTTTAAATCGACCTGGTTTACTCCTGCCTTAGTAAATCAGGGGGTGAGTTAATTAAAACTTACCTACCGAGCGAACTGGCCGTTCTCTACTAAATAAAAAAAGTCTGACTACTACGCAACATGAAGCAAAGTATATACCTGTCATAAAATAAATCATTTCTAATCGCCTATTCAACTTTTTTCCACCATGTCTCGCCCTGCACATTTATCTGAGAATATTCCAGGTTTATGACAAATAATGTACAAAAAACAGAAGAGCACACTTTATTTGCAAAAACTAGAGATTTTCACTTTAAATTCAAAGAGTTCCATTAACACAATTTAACAGTCAAGATTTTGCAAGACCAGCGTCTATCACCCCGCAACAGACGGTCTGTGCGAACGCTTCAATAGAACGCTGAAAACCATGATCCGTAAATGTATACACGAGGATAGTTGCAATTGGCATAAATGGCTAGATTCCCTGTTATTCTGCGTTAGAGAAGTACCCCAGGCTTCCACGGGGTTTCCCCCTTTCAGCTACAATACGGGCGACAACCCCGAGTTGTCCTAGACCTGGTTAGAGAAAGCTGGGAGGGCGGGTCTAACAACAGTAAGAATGAGATTCAGTATGTTATGGACTTGCGTGCAAAGCTACACTCACTGCATAGGCTGTCACAAGAACATTTGCAGCAAGCCCAGGGAACAACAGAAGTGCCGTTATGATCAGGGAACTAGACTCGATGATTTGCACCGGATGAGAAGGTCCTTGTATTACTGCCTACGTCTAGCTCCAAATTACTTGTAAAGTGGCATGGACCGTTCGTGGTTACACGGCGACTGGGAGACGTAGACTATGAGGTAGTTCGCTCACAGGGGAAATAGCACACAGATATACCACATTAATCTCCTTAAAAAATGGAACAAGGAGGTCCCTGTCTCGCTAGCTACGGTGGTGTTGGACATGTGACAGTCTTTCGCCCAGTCAGCAAGTGGATGCCATCTGATTACAAAAGCAGTTTGCTGATGTGTTTTCTCCCCTGCCTGCCGGACCAAGCTCATGGCTCGACGCCAGGTTTAACGGTGCGTATGCGTCCCCATATATTGCCTGTTCACAAAAAAGAAATTGTGAAGCGGGAGTTTCAGGCTATGCGCGTAATGGGCGTAATAGAAGAGTTGTGCAGTGCCTGGAACCGCCCCATCATGCTAGTGGTGAAGTGAGATGGGTCCTGTGTTGACTACCGCCGGGTGAATAAGTTTGAGGTGTACTCTATGCCACGGGTCAACGATCTCCGAAGAAGTGCGTGATTGGTGGGAGGGAGATATGGAACCTGGGGTATCACTTGGGTAATAGTGAAGTGCGTCCACAGATAGAGAAAACCGCAGCAATTGCGGCCTCCCCATGGCCCAAGTTTTAATAGGAGGTGAGGGGGTTCTTAGGGCTGGCTGGGTACTACCGGCAGTTCATGCAGGGGTTTTCAGAGCTAGCTCTTTCCCTGACTGACCTCACCCGCAAAGGTGCAGCAGATCCTGTCCAGTGGACAGAGCAGTGTCAGGTGGTGTTTGTGAGGTTGAAAGCTGCCCTCTGTGCAGACACGGTTCTGTGTGCACCTAATTTAGATTTTCCTTTCTCCCTATAGGAATGCTATAAAAGTGTGTCTGTTTGTTTCAGCAGGGGCTGACACACATGAAAGGCTGGAGGAGGAGAGCAGCAGCATCAGCAGTAGCAACAGCAGCAGCAGCATCTTGGGCCCCAGCTCTGGCAACACAGCCCAGGCTGTGTGTGCGTATGTGTGTGTGAGCAGGAATAAAAGGGTCAATCCCAAAAAGCCATTGTGGTGTTGTCAGTCTGTGGCCACGAACTATGTTAAATTCACCAGGTTAGAAATGAGTGCCACCCCCTGTATTTATTAGACAGTGTATAATTTGTGCACTACGTTAATTGGGCACGTTATAGTTGATTACTTTGTTTTGGCACCAGTCATAGTTCCCATTTCCCCTTGGTGTACTGTTTTGGTTGTAAATAAATCCTTTCACTTTGGTTGTCGTTTGTTATTATTCCGAACTATAGTTTTGATGTGCCATCATTTGCTACGGCTCTCATCTACAGCTCTAATGTTAGACAAGTTCCCTTTGAGGTTTGTAGCAGGTTTGTAACAGGCCCCTCCCTACACGTCTGACCTCCTCCAACCCTTCCCGGGCCCTCCGATCCTGCAGAGCTGGTCAGCTGGCCAAACTTCAGAACTTTGGTGATGGAGCATTTCTAGGGCAGCACCCAAATAATGGAACTCTGCCCCCACTAATTCACATTTCTAATTTACTGCCAATCAAGATTCCACCTCAAAACCCATCTTTTCACTTTGGCATACCCTTACTAACTGTGTTAAATAACATCTGATATTCTGGTTTTGTCAATTGTTCTCGCTATTTGTGTGTGATTGTCTGTTGCCATGTTTGCTGTTTACAATGTGAAACGTCTTTGGGTTTTAGAAAAGCGCTAAAGAAATTAAATGTATTATTATTACCTTTTTCCCAAACTATTTTATTTTGTTTTGCTTAAATGCAGACTAATTTGCCTATAACTGGAAATGGCCAATAATGGCTTAGGTAGGACATTGTTTTGGATTATTATATATTTTTTCTACAGGTTTGGCAGGGTAGAGTACCACAATTGGCTAAGAATTTATGTTTATAAGAGAAGTTAGCATAAAAAGCAATCCAACCTCTAACTTGGCTATAATCTCTTCTTTTCCCATGAGAGTTTTCTTGGGACGATTCCCTTGTACCGATGTTCCTGAAAAAAACAAAATAATAATAATGATAATTATAATGTGAACAGTGAACAAAGAATATATACGCTCCTTGAAAAAGCCTAACACGGTGGCAAAACACCAACATGATCTAGTGAGTAATCTTGCAAGACCCTAAATCGAACATAAATCAATCTGAACAATTGGTGTTTCCTAAACTCAATTTGATGGAAACTGATAAATCACTGTATACACAAGACTATATTAGCAGGTTCAGGGTCAAGAGTCACTCACCTTTCTGCTGAGGCTTCCGTACTTGAATGCAAAGCTCTTTGGGCAATCTACCCCAGTCTAAAACAGAAAATAAACTAGAGGTGAAAACACTGCATCCTAGCCACCAAATGTACTTATAAACAACAAACTTTCTCTTCAAATATAGCTTAACTCATGCATTGCCATTTATCTCCCTGATAGACCTCATTGAATACACAATTCTAAATGTCTGTAGCAATGGTTATTTTTTTACAATAAGGTGTATCCGCCTGCTTGCCTCAGCCCTGCTGTAAATTATTGCAACAATATAACCCTGTGCTTGGCTTTGCTTTGAAACCAAAATAGTAAAAAGGTGGAGCCCAGACCTTACACCAATAAACAATATTTCAGTAAAAATACAACAAACTAGGAAACTACGTGACTTGATTGATAGATTGAAATTATTCATTTCGGTCCATATATGCATGTGTAAAAACAAATGACAACTAAACTAACAAACAAAACATTTCAACAAAAATAATACATGACTAATAAATACATGAATAAACAAATAATAAGCAAATATACATGTACACAAGGCCCAGAACAAAAAGCGATTGGCTGAAGTTTTCACTTATACTATCAGACAATTAGTCAGACAATTGACTAAACACTTTTTACCTATTACTATCTCCTTTTATCATAAGACATTAACATATATATACTACCTGTGTATACATATCTATGTGCATATGACCCTATACCACACCTGATTATGCGCATCCCTATGTATACTAAAGCCCTCCGATATGTACACATGTTCACCAATTTACCTACAGTTGCAATAAAAATGATTCAACCCTCATGGCAAATTAGGTTTATTAGCAAAATCTACAAAAAAACGATCAAACAAGAACAAGTGGTTTCTCCAAATTCTACACAAAAAATCCCACTTTTAATGACTACTGCAGTCTCAGAATTATTCAACCCCCTGAATAGAATCCCTCATAAGAGAACACGATAGGACACGGAAAGGATACAAAAACATAGCAAAGGCACTGAATGTTCCTAGAGATACAGTTGGAAGCATAGTTTGCATGTTCAAAGTTAAAGGAACCCTGGCTAAACTACTTGGACGTGGCAAAAAGAGGAAGCCATCACCGGCTGCCACCAGATTCTTGAGAAGGCAGGTGGTCAAAAACCCTCAAGTGAGTGCAAAAAACCTGCAGCAATATTTGGTGGCAGCAGGCAATGAGGTTTCAGTGGCAGAGTAAGGCGCATACTAAACGCTGAAGGTCCCCATGCCCGAACTCCAAGACGCACACCTCTGCTGACCCAAAAGCACAAGCAAAGTCGGCTCCAATATGCTCAAACCATATAAATAAGCCCCGGAAGTTTGGGGATTCTGTTCTGTGGAGCAGTGAAACTGGAACTTTTGGAACTATGGATCAGTGGTATGTCTGAAGGAGGAAAAAGGAGGCATACGTTGAAAAGAACACCCTGCCTACAGTGAAGCATGGCGTAGCTCGGTGATGCTCTGGAGCTGCTTTGCTTTCTCTAGCACTGGGAACCTGCAGCGTGTGGAGGGCTAGTTGGATTCAATAAAGTATCAGGAAATCCTGGGAGAAAACGTCATGCCATCTGTGAGGAAGCTGAAGCTTGGGCGTCATTGGACTTTACAACAGGACAATGATTCCAAGCATACCTCAAAGTCCACCAAGGCTTGGTTTCAGAAGAAGTCCTAAAAGTTTCTGCAGGGGCCGTCACAGTCGCCTGACTTGAACCCAATAGAAAATCTTTGGTGGGATTTGAAGAATGCGGTTGAAGCACGCAAACCCAAGAATATTAGTAGAATCAAGGCCATTGCCCATGAGGAACGGGCTAAGATTCCTCAGGAACCCTGCCAGAAGCAGGTGTCTGGCTATGCATCATGTTTGCAGCTGGTCCCAACAGCAAAAGGGAGCTCTAAGTACTGAAGACGCTTTTCATGAAGGGGTTTCTGAGACTGCAGTGGTCATTAAAAGTGGCATTTTGTGTTGATTTCTGAGAAATCACTTGTTTTATAAGTTGTGTTGAGCTGTTGAAATTGTTCATGGTTGATTGTTTTTGCAAACAGCTGAAAGTTTGTAAATTCAGTAAATAAACCTAATTTGCAATGGGGGTTGAAGAATTTTGATTGCAACTGTATATAATCAAATAACTGTACCTTTCTGCCTCTGTAAGTGCATTGTACCTAGTTGTGCACTTACACTAACGTTTTCTTTGTACAGCCTTTTAAATCTTAGTAAACTACTAAAACTTTTTAAACCATCATCACGGCTGCTCTAAAATTTCACTTAAGTTGAAATAGTCATCCATTTTTGTGTAGTTTGCACATATTTATGGGTCAAACATTGTGTCCTCTAAATTTATAATCACTTTGGCATACAATAAACAAACTCTGAGTATGTCTTAGCAGTAAGTGTTTTTTGCCCCCAAAAAATCATTAGAATCAGTTCACCATAATTTGTGCCGTCCCTAAATTGTATTAAATCATGAAGCTTAAGGACTTGCTCTTTTATGAACAAATGATTTGTTGGCTCATTATATCATGCATTAAAAATTATTCTTATAGCCCTTTTCTGTATTATACTTATTGAATGTATATTTGATTTGTATGTGTTACCCCATACCTCCACACAACACATCATCCATGGGAGTAAGGGAACAGTACAAAATGTGAAGTGTGTTGTGATCCAGCAAATATTGTGCAATATTGCAGTTCTCTCTGCTAGTTTGGATTTGACATGGGAAATATGTGGTTTCCAGCAGAGCTTGTAGTCAAATATCCCACCAAATAATTGTATTTCATAAACTCTTTCAGTTCAATCCCCTTTATCACCATTTTACGTTATTTAACTTTGTGGTTCCCAAATACCATGAATTTCATTTTTGACAGATTAAGAGATAATTTAAAACCATATTTTAATATTCTCTACCTCCCCTGCAAAAGGTTCGACAAGTTGATCAATATTTTCACCTGAGCCGAACCTATTTGTGTCATCTGAAAACAATACAAATCTCAAGAGTTCTGAAACTCTCCAAATCTCGTTAATATACAAAATTAACAGTTTTGTCCCCAGGACTGATCCTTGTGGTACTCCACAAACCGCCTCGATATATTCTGACTTATTTATTTGTACATATTGCTCTCTACCTTTTAAATAACTACATATCCAATTATTTATGCAGACATATTCTAAAGGTTTCGTAATACAATCAATTACCCTCTTTACTGTTTTCATGTCGATACCGTTGCAATCAGCAGAAGTTTTATTCTTACAATGTTTAACTGCATCAATTATTTCCTTTTCATTCACGTGTTAAAAACATGGAATCTATGTTTCTATGCGCAGTCCCTACATGTTCACAACCTATATTTTCTGGTTCCTTGCTTTCTCTTGATAAATTTGGTCCTACATTTACAAAGAAGTCATTAAATTCATCTGCTATATCCCTTTCCCTATTCAATGAATTACCCCAGTTTACAAAATACTCAGGGAACTTATTTTTGCATGTACCAGTTTTAATAACACTATTTATAACCTTTCATGTTGACTTCATATTGCTTCTATTCTCCTCTAATACTTCACTGTAATCATCTCTCTTGGTGTACCTCATAATAGCTGTCAGTAAATTTGTTTTATTTAATATTTCATTTCAGCATTCTTTGTTCTGTTGTTTACGAATGACTTGTACAGGGTACTTTTTTTCTTACAGGCATTTAGAAACGCTTTTGTTATCCAGGGTTTATAGTCATGGTGTTTTTTCTCCTGACATGTCCTCATGGGACAATTTTTCAGTATGATACACTGTCCAGCTGTATTTAATGCTTGCCCTCATGATGTACAGTATTTATGTATGACGGACCAATCAGGAGTCCGTCTGTCTTCAATAAAGCCTTCCTCGTCATTCCCCAGAGCGAGCTTTAGCCTTTGTTTAGCGATACGTGTTTGTATCTTGTTAGAGTGCTTGTCTCTCGTTAGATAGGTGGATACCAACTAGTGGTTCATCTTTGTGTTAGCCCTCCGTGTTTTGTGTGGTACAAGTTCAGTCTGTCTGTGTTACGTAAGCTGTCTTGTCTTGTCTGTTTCTTAGCCCATCTCCTTTGGCTGTACGTTCCCTCCTTTACTTAGTGTTGTCTGTTTTGTCCGTACGAGTCTCCCCTCGTACTTAGTGTTTGTCTGTACGTAGTACAGCTTCTAGTATACTTATTTCCCTTACTCGTTCACGTTCTGCACTAGGTGCAGCGTGTTTTGTTACAATTAGTTCGCCAGTACTCGGTACTGTGTTTTCTGTTGTCCCCGTGCACAGGAACACGACTAGTTTAGCAGCCCATGTGTATACATTTCATCACATAGGTAACCTATGTTAAACACCTCAGTTTAGGAACGAGTGCCATCCGCTGTATTTTTGGTAGTCTTTAGGTTTGTCAGGCAGTTAAACTGTTCTGTTTCTTTCTTTTGTTTCGGCACCGTTTGGCTCGATCCTGTGAGTTTTATACCCTGCAACGCTTGTAATAAATAATTGTTCATTTTTACGTTCCTTGTTTGGTCTCCGTGTTTCACTGCACCCTGACTCACATATTGGGTAGTGCTAGGCCCTTCCTAACCCTGGTCTACCATCAGAAGGGTCGTAACAACCGTCAAGATATGGTTATTCCCATTTGAAAAACCATCAAATACTTACCAGCGCCACCCAAGGTTTGCTAGTCTCTAAGATGAAGGCGCGCAAGCGCAGCATGCAATGTGGGTTTGTTTTGGCTCAAGGAAGACATGGCGGAAGGCATGAAACTCAGAGTTGGAATTTTGGTTATTCTCAGGTCGGACTCCACTAGGCTGCATGGAGGATGAAAGTTACTTGACCCGGGTTACGATCAAAAAGAACCCTCATTGGTTAGGATCCTTTGCATGAGACGCAAAACATACGAACTACACGCACATTAAAGTACTATTCAACAACAGTAGTAGTGATGGGAAGAGCAGTTCTTTTCAGTGTACTGAATCATTAGAATCAGTTCACAAAAATTATCCGTACAACAAATCATTAGTGCTTTTCGGAGCTCCGACTGCGCAGTCCGACTCACTGAACTGAAACATGGTCGAGCGTTCAGTTCAGCTCGCTAAAGTGATCTGAACGGTAGTACGTGAATGATAAGAATTTAGTTGAATTCTACCGTTTGAAAACTGAAAGCGACTAAAACAAAGTCCTACCCTATTATGTAACAACAGATATTTTCGGGACACATAAAACAGCTGGTAGTACTATGCTACTTTCTACTTCAAGCCACGAGAGGGAAAGGCGGGCTTGAGAACTGTCGATCATTGAACCAATCACACACATGCACCGTCCCTATAGCTAGTGTCTCAGCCAGTTGACTCATTCAGTAACGTACCGTTCAGTGCTTTTCGGAGTTGACTGAACTGCAAGACGGCTGAGTGTTCAGCTCAGCTATAATGAACTGAACGGTAGTACTTGAAGGATAGGAATTTAGTTGGATTGTTTGCAACGAATCATTGAACGTGAACGTAGCATGTTCAGTGATTTGTTTATTTAGTGGTACTGACTAGCTAGCGATGTTGCATGTGTGACTCGTTCAGTGATAGACATCAACTCAAGCCCACCGCTCTCGCTCTCATGGCTTGAAGTCTCGAAGTAGGAAGCAGTATATCAGCTATTTTATAATTAGGTGTTGCAAAAATGTCTGTGGTTACAAATAGGGTAGGACTTTGTTGTAGTAGCTTTCAGTTTGCAAACGATCCAACTATTTGCACTAATTTTTTGCATTCACATACTGCTGTTCAATTCACTAGTTAGCGAACAGAGCTGAATGCTCGGCTGTCTTTCAGTTCAGTGAACGCCGAAAAGCACTGAACGTTCACGTTCAATGACTCATTCACTTACTGAACTGGTTGAAACGTTCAGTGATCCGTTCACTTACTGAACGAGAGAACTGGCTGAGACACTAGTTATAGGGACGATGCATGTGAGTTATTGGTTCAGTGATAGATAGTCGCTCAAACTCGCTCCTCCATATCTCCCTCCCTCTAATCTTGTCTAGAAGTCTCGAAGTAGGTAGTTGGTGTGGGCTACCAAATATCGCAACTTATCGAGAGAGCTCAACTGAACTGAAAAGTGAACCAATCATTTCAGGAAGTGATTCAGTTCAGTTCATTCACCCAAAAGATTTGTTCCAAATGAATGAATCGTTCGTGAATGTCACATCACTAAACAGTAGTAGTACGATATCAACCATGGCAGTGACGTAGGCTACACATCAAGTAAAGGTCGTTTGTGAATGGCGCCGACCCGGGTCTTTCCCCAGACCAAAGTGTGGGTCGCGGGGCAACTATTTATTAATACCAAGAACGTTCACTGATTAACAGCCATAGGCCATGCTGCACTGCCAGCACCTTATGCACAAGAGAACGGACATACAATCAGTGCTGTTCATTTGACTAGTTTACATGTTGTCTTATTTTAATGTCAACACCTGCACATTGTCGAATTTGTTTACATGGTTGCCTTGTTCTTACATGTACATTGCTTGGTTTATAATGGTTGTGTTGCTTTTATGTGCACATTTGATGTTTTTCATAAGTTTCATTCGTATGTAAACAACAAGCGCAGGGTGCTACTACTTTTATTTCGTTTTTTCAATATACAACTTGGTGAAATGATTAAAGTGTGTATATACTATACTTTATGAACACTTTCAGCACATTTTAACTATACCGTGATAATACTGATAACCATGATAATTTTGTTCACTATAATCGTGATCTAAAATGTTCATACCTTTATCTCTGTGACTGAGGATAACAAAAAAGTTATTTACTGGGTCAATGTCATTTTCGAATTCATATATTTGATGTTCTGAGAAACTACAGTTGTTAAGGTACTAGTTCCGATCGATTGTATTGCTCTTCTCATAGTTCATTCCGTCGTTTCTCCAGTTTCAGACTTCACACTGTTCATAGTGTATTCCACTTCTGTCATCATGTATGACTATTGTTATGTAGGTCACAGTATCCTTTTTTCCACAGCCTGTGCTCATCATGATTGGTGCTTCTGTAGCTCTGACGCGTCTTTATTCACCAATGGCTTTGCGTCTTCTGCTGTACCGTTTAATTTAATGAAAACGTTTCAATTTCTAGTCCATCTCGATTGGATTATATTTTGTTTTGTGGGATTATTGCCTGTTTCGCTATGTCTGGATTTTTTCTTGTTGGGTGGTCGTTTCGATACATATTGGTACCTTTTCGTTTTTTTTTGCCTGTCTTCGTGTTAAACTAAGTAGTAAACTCAGTGTTTCCTGTTCACAAACTTAACAATGACTTGACAGTTATTAGGGTGTTACATTGGTGCCACCGGATTTTGAATTTTAATTCCATTTTATTGAATAAGAGATACACATTTAGAATTATTGAATTCAAAAATGTAATGCATATTCAACCTCTTGACATTGAAAGTCGTGAACTGAAACTGAATTCTTACATTCAGTATCAACGTTCTCTTCTAATTCATTTTCAAGTGCTAATTACAAAATTTGTTTCCAATGGATCGGGTTCACAAGCTTTAAATTCAATAGTACCAATACATTATTTATTCAAAGTCTGAGATGCATTCAGACTCAGTTTTCAAATTCAACTTCAGTACCCTACAGCCTAGAACAAATTATATCAACATAAACGAATTTGAATAGCCTATTATTTACCAGAGATTGTAGCGATCTGAAAAACCTGTGTTCACACTCAATCAATTACTTTAAATTCTAACTTTAGCAAGCTGTCTAACGTTAGCTAATCTTGACCAACGTTTGTTTCAAAACTGATGGTAGAATGCCTGGCAAGTCATCAGGTAATCGACTAGCAAGCGCATGTTAGCCAGCTATAGAACGACCTGTTAGTTCTAGCAATAGTTCGCTTCATTGCTATGTAAGCTTTCTGTATTGCCAAAATGTATGTTTTGATGGCTAAGTGGGTCTTTTCCACAACTGTATGCTGACCCCCGAAAGGTGATCTAATCATTTGTTGTAAATTGTGTCCTTTGGTTTGTGCAACTTGGCACTATAAGCTTTTGTTCATTCCGAGGTAGACTTTACTGAGATGACGGAGCTATTTCCCCAGCAGATGACCCTTCTCACAACTAGTCATGTAGTTCTCTCTGGTAGCACAGCTGTTCCTATGCCACATTCTGATTAGCTACATCTGAGTTTGTGTTCCGTGATCATCTACTCATCATGGTGGCACTATAATCACAGAGACAGGTTTTGAATCTGAATTTGTCAAGTTGAATTTAGAAACTGAGTCTGAATGCGTCTGAGGCTTTGAATGAATAATGTATTGTTACTATTAAATTCAAAGCTTGAGAACCTGAACCACTGGCAATTCATTTCGTCCTTAGCATTTGAAAATGACAGAAATGTATTTGGAATTGAACATTGACATTTTATGTACAATTCGGTTTCAATTCACAACATTCAATTTCAAGAGTTTGAATATGCATTCATATTTTTTATTCAATAATTCAAAATGTGTAACTTATTCAATTGAATGGAATTCAAATTCAAACTCTGGTGGCACCAATGTAGCTATTCACATTCCACCAGTAAGGTTACCTAACCTTTTACAAACTTGTCTGACCCTTTTATCCACCAGAAAGTGATGCCACAGTTTGAGAATGATTTACTTGGTTTTCAAGAACAATTAAAAGGTGGGTCGGGTAACTAACATACATTTTTTCAAATTGTTGCTTTACTATGTTGTTCTTGGGAACCAAAACATGTTTCAAATGCTTTTACTCAATCTCTATCTTGTAATGGACTATGTAACTGAATCTATCGTGTGCTCAGGTTACATAACCTCTTGGGATACTTTCCCGATTCTAGAAGACAATATATATGGATGTTTATACTAGATTAAGTAAGTATATGGAACGAGTTCAGGTAGTAGTATCAACGTAAGTGATAGAACAGTATTTTTCTGACCGACGGCATTTCAATTGTGAATTCACTGTAAACCACAATGCCCATAGCGCATTGCGCGAACCAGACACCCCCCTTGCCCCACTAAAGCTATGAGCCTGGCTACTTGGGTCTTTAATTGCATCCCAAAATATTATGCTGGTAATAGCAAACATAAACAAATATAGCTGCGATGGCAGCCATGACCGGGGTCTATGCTATGGCACTTCGTGACACTTATTGCTTAAGTCATGATGGGACAGTTTTAGCAACAATATAGCAATATGAAACGACAGTGCTATACGTCATGACATTTTATAGTTCGATGGTGTTGAGTGTCATATTCTGTTAGCCAGGCTTTGTCAATGTCAAAAGCGGTAGAAAATGTACAATTATCAATTGAATGGCTATAAACGTTGGGTAGCGTAACTCTCAATGTTCAGCCTTGGCTCTAAAAACCACTGCTTTTGCCTCACTATTCAAACTAACAAGAGCATTTTAATGAATAAAACAAATGTGTGTGTATGTATATATACAGTGAAGGAAATAATTATTTGATCCTTTGCAGATTTTGTAAGTTTGTCCACTGGCAAAGAAATTAAAGGTCTATAATTTCAATGGTAGGTTTATTTTAACATTCAGAGATAGAATAAAAAAAAAAGAAATCCAGAAAATCACATTATATAAAATATATACATTGATTTGCTTTGTCCCCTAGCACAACATGACTTAGTACTTGGTGGAGAAACCCTTGTTGGCAAGCACGGAGGTCAGACGTCTCTTGTAGTTGGTTACCAGGTTTGCGCACATCTCAGGGGGGATTTTGGTCCACTCCGCTTTGCATATCCTCTCCAAATCCTTAAGGTTTCGAGGCTGTCGTTTGGCAACTCGAAGCTTCAGCTCCCTCCATAGAGTTTCTATGGGATTAAGGTCTGGAGACTGGCTAGGCCACTTCATGACCTTAATGTGCTTCTTCCTGAGCCACTCTTGCAACTTTGTTGCCATGGCAGTGTGTTTTGGGTCATTGTCGTGCTGGAAGACCCACCCACAACCCATTTTCAGTGTCCTGGCTGAGGGAAGGAGGTTGTCCCCCAAGATTTCACGGTACGTCGCCCCGTCCATCCTCCCCTCGATGCGGTGAAGTTGTCCTGTCCCCTTAGTAGAGAAACACCCCCAAAACATAATGTTTCCACCTCCATGCTTGACGGTGGGGATGGTGTTCTTGGGGTCATAGTCAGCATTTCTCTTCCTCCAAACACGGCGAGTCGAGTTGATGCCAAAGAGCTCGATTTTGGTCTCATCTGACCATAGCACCTTCTCCCAAGCCTCCTCTGAATCATTCAGGTGTTCATTGGCAAACTTCAGACGGGCCTGTACATGTACCTTCTTGAGCAGGGAGACCTTTTGGGCGCTGCAGGATTTGAATCCATTCCTGCGTAGTGTATTGCCAATGGTTTTCTTGGTGACTGTGGTCCCAGCTGCCTTGAGATCATTAACAAGCTCCTCCCGTGTAGTTCTGGGCTGATCCCTCACCTTTCTCATGATCCTCAATACCCCACGAGGAGAGATCTTGCATGGAGCCCCAGACCGAGGGCGATTGATGGTAATTTTGTGTTTCTTCCACTTTCGAATAATTTCACCAACAATTGTCTCCTTCTCACCGAGCTGCTTGCCGATGGTCTTGTAATCGATTCCAGCCTTGTGCAGGCCTACAATCTTGTCCCTGACGTCCTTAGACAGCTCTTTGGTCTTGCCCATGGTGGAGAGGTTGCAATCTGATTGATTGATTCTGTGGACAGGTGTCTCTTATACTGGTACCGAGTTGAAATTAGGAGCACTTTCTTAGAGTGAGGGGGACTAATATACCCGGCCTGTGGGAGCCAGAATTCTTGCTAGTTGGTAGGGGATCAAATACTTATTTCACTCAATCAAATGCAAATCAATGTATATATTTTATATAATGGGATTTTCTGGATTTTTTTTTATTATTATTCTATCTCTGAATGTTAAAATAGACCTACCATTAAAATTAGAGACCTTTCATTTCTTTGTCAGTGGACAAACTTACAAAATCTGCAAGGGATCAAAGAATTATTTCCTTCACTGTATGTGAATGTGTCTTTGCAGGTATTATCCATGATGTCTGTACAGTGAGTTTACCAAGTTTCATGAGGATTGGAATGAATATGACTGAGATATAACCATTTTTGTGATAAGCCACTCACACTGCAGATTTCATTGGCTTATAGCGATCACACGCTTTGGCCAGTTGGTCTGGCTTGAACACCATTTGTTCATCATTGTCCAATAATGCTACATACCAAATTTGGTGCAGATCGGAAAAATAGATCCAAAGTTCTATTCATTTAATTGTTTTTACCAAAATTCAAAATGGCGGGGAAAAAATCCAGACGGATCTCAGGGGTCCGAGAGGCTTTTTTTTTTTTTCTTTTTGGGCAAGTGAACCTAGATGCAAAGTTTGGTCACTTTCGGTCATATGGTGTAGGAAAAATGTTGTTTTAGAAAGTGAAAATTTTGAGCATCTGTTATAGCCCCACCATGAGGTAAAATGGGGTCATCTTGGGTTTGGGAGTAGCGGTTACCGGTACCAACAAGCCTGCAAAGTTTGAAGTCTGACACAAAGCAGCTCATGGGAAATTGAGCGAGGCGAGGAAAACAAAAATGACAATAACAGGGAAGAATAAAGGAGCCCAATAACAATAAGGTACTATGCCCTTCGGTCTAGGAACCTTAATGGCCGCAAGCAAATACAATAGGGATCTATGCAGTTACACTGCATAGACCCCTAAAAATTGCGTTATTTCTTTATAGGTACAAGATTTACTTGGCTAGCTAACCTAGCTAATTTATAAAACCCAAAAAATATTTCCTAACGTTAGCTTGCAGACAAATTAAGGAGGAGCTACTAGCTAATATTACAACAACATCTACAGCCTCATTCATCTAAACATTTGTTATTCAACATGACATATTATATTACCTAGCTAGCTACTTACTCAGCTGTATCTGCCTCCTTGGCCCAGCCGGTGTTAACATATTAAACAGTTGTTTTGCACTAGAGACTTGCATGAACTGTTAAAAAGTAATGCTGTTGCATTTTTTTGTTAAGTATGATGTTAGTAATGGAAATAAAAATGTACATTTTCAGGAAAAGTACGCTTTCTTTTAGCACTTCAACATTAAAGTGGCCCTCCAACGAGATGACAGTGCCAGAAATGGCCTCCAGCTAATTCGAGTTGGCGACCCCTGATGTAGAGAAAGGTAGGCGTGCCCGTTTTAAATAGGGATGGTTTGATTTGATGGAAGATGAATATCTTTAGGTGGTGGGGTCAAGCCAGTTGGAATCGGTGGTGCAGTAAGATAAGCAGAGTAGTAGATGTGCGATGTTGGCATTTTTCGGTGCGGGTTCAAACCCTGCAAGTGAGTGTGGATATTTATTGTTTAATTTTTCCTTTACTAGGCCGAATATTTTTTTTTCTAGATTGCACACAAACAACACCAACGTCATGTGAAGAGACAATTTATATATTCACGATGTCAGATGAGTAGGCAATCCATTTCCGGACTAAACACGAAACAGACGTAATCAATTGCGGTAAAACAGCTGCAGACGTACGCGAAAAGCCACCAGTCAACACAATCATCAGATGAACTGTAACACCTGTGTTGGTTGTCTCTTCCAGATTAAACTTTGATACTCTAAAATAGATCTACAGCCTTCCCCACTGTCATATGCACAGCAAAACGTTTCTGTCCATATTCTTGGCTGGAGGGTGTCATACTTGACAGCAGAAACTGGGCCATCCCACTCATTGCATTTAGGCATTGGATGTTTTTCTCAGTATAGCCTGTCCAGCTGCTACGCACTCGCCTTCAGCCCTAGTGTAGCTGGTTCGCCCGCAGCCTGTAGCCTAACTGTTGTTGCATTTCTTTCTCCTTTTATGGAAGTTCCTCCTCGCTAAATTCTGTCTCAAATAAATACGGCTGAATTTCACTGTCCAACAAAATATCCATATCCTCCATATCCAAGTTGTCACGATCTAGATGTATAAGATCACAGTAAATCGCCCCGCATTGAATTGCCTGCACTTTGATTTACGTTACTCAGAACCAGGAAATGCCCGCAGCCTGGTTAGAAAGGCCGTAGTTTTTCAAATTCAGGAAAAGACTCTGACGCAATAAAGAGTCCTTTTATAAGCTATTTTTAAACTCTGGTGTTTGATTTTAAAACAATAAAAAACTATGTTATATGTTAAGTACAGCACTGGTATATGATGGAAAACATATCAAAAGAGCAAAAATCGGGGAAGTATCCCTTTAGAATTTGCATCTACTACCTGGGTTCCACTCAATCGAGCTGTCCTGGGGCTCCTGAGTCTGGTACTTGTCAGAGTAGCGATCAACATCTTCAAAAAAAGAGAGAAGACGCATGGTTCATATACTGAACTATTGCCACAGTTGAACTTTACACTTTACCAATTTAAACCATGTCTTGTCTGGGCTCTTAAAATATTTCCAAGATGATAGGGATGGTTCTGAAAAGACAACTTCCCTTTAGGCTAAGTTTGACACAAGGAGTGCAAGACGTAACCTTTACCTAGTTCCAAGTTGTATGATATGTGATACCTTTATTGATGTTTCAATAAATATCTTTAATAATGTTACACACTAGCACAGCTATAATGAGCCACAATTATCTAAAAGTCTTCCTGTGGTAGTTGCCTGGAGGCTGTCACTTTGTTAAAGTTAAAGCAATTTTGTTACTTCAGTAAAGAAATATATTGGATTTGCCGTGTAAAGGTTAGGGATGGGAATCAAGGACTGATTCCTGTTGAGAACCGGTTTTGAATAGTCTAAACCATCGGAATTGTATGCCTCCAAAGTTAAAGATTCCTATTATTCCTCTCCCCCTTGAGATCCGAAATGCAGAGTCCCTGGACACTTTTAAAAAACTAGTTAAAACACACTTGTTCTGCCAGGCCTTTAGCTCCACCTGACCCTTTTATTATTGTTGCGTACTTGTTTTGATTGTCTGTTTTGAATATGCCTTGTAAAGTTTCCATGGGTTTTAGAAAGGCGCTCTTAAATTAAAGTTATTATTATTGTCGATGCTGACAAGTTTTTCTGACAGTTGCGTACCGTGGTGAAGTTGTTTTTTTATGGGATATTCCAGTTGGAAATTCAATTTCCCCGACTCTGAAACCCAATTTCCCAGACTCTACCCTGTAACAACCCGGGGTTTAGATCTACGATGCAGCGGCTTCACAACCTCCCGCTTAGTCAATACAAATATTTAGGGACCGTCAGTGAGCTACAGATTACAAATTCTCTAAATGTCAATAGCTCATAGGCAAAAGTACCCAGAAACTTCGTTCATAAACAAACAACACAGATTGCACAGCCTTTGCTTGGTCCATATTCCTCTCCTTTTATTTTATATGAATATTCCAAAGTTTGGAAATTCAATTGCTTTTTTGGTCACATGACTTACACACCTCAAACTACTTTCATAGTGTCCACTGACCATGCACACAGGTTGCACAGCCTTTGCTTTGTCCATATTACTCTCCTTTAATTTTTTATGAATATTCCAAAGTTTTGAATTTCATTCGTTTTTTGCTCATACAACATCACATTCAACAACAAAAGTGAACAGCAACAAATGAGAACAGTCAGTAACCAAACTACATACAGCTTCTTGCTGTCGGGCTTCTGGCTACTTGTGATTGTGCATTTTGCGTTTGCAAGACGGTGTGCTATCAGTATAATGAGTGAGACACACGTTTACTTGCCTGGACTAAATTGGCGCTGTTGCACTCCACTTATTACAACGTTTGCATGCATCTTGGTGGCTGCATTGGCTTGCTAGTTGAAAAATATATACTTTTTGTGTAGGCCTACTTTATTTCCCTCACAGAAAATTAAACACCAATCGATAAAGAATCGGGCGAATAAGCAGAATCAATAATGACATCAGTATCAATAAAATCGTATCAATTCCCATCCCTACTAAAGGTTTAATTTAATGGAAAAAGATTTTTTGTGTATGAACCAACTCTTGTGTCCTTAACTGCCATGCTAATTGTGTGGCAGATGCGCTCACTAGCTCTGCAGAACTGTATAGCAGGGAAGGTAACATCTTTTTAATTGGTAGAATTGATAGTGTCACACATTGGTAAACTTCTACCTTTTTTGGGTCCAGACCTCCTAATGTAGAAAGGCAAGTTCTTGGTTGCTGTTCGTAGTTCCTGCTTTAGAGCCAGCATGTACTCTACTTCCTCTCCTGTCTGTAGGGGCACCGGTTGGAAGGTCAAAGGCTAATATGGTAGGACAGCGCAAAGAAAACAAAACAAAGTGTCACAGAGGGTCAACATAAATAGACTACAACCAAAGACTGTAACATGTACAACAGTATATTATCGAAGGAAACCTGGAGGAATTCAGGAAGTCTGAAATGGGTCAGAATATTTTTTGGGGGCCTTGCTATATGTCAATTGTTGACATTGTCTTGTTAGTTTTTAGGGGGTTACGCACAGGAAAAAGGAGTGAGGGCTTGAGGGTAGCTGGGGGCAAGCTTTCACCCCTTCCAATCCCCACATCCTCTAAGTTGAAAGTTAGTGTGCTTCTTCCACGCCCTCTTCCACTTCTTCCAGCCATGATGGGGATACTGCATGGAAAAGGATATTAAACAATATTATTATTTATTTATTTATTCATACAGGGTAACTGACTGAGACTAGGTCTCTTTTCCAGCAGTACCCTGTTAAAGGCAGAAAAATAAATTAAAACTATATCATGAATGAAATAAAATGGATCCAAATAAACAAAATGTATTAATACGAAATGAATTTAAAAAGAAATCTAATAAGTAGATAATAAAAACTTGTTGCAATACAACATCTTCAGCAGAAATATTGATACGCAAAGTTTCAACCAAAACAATTACACTCAAACTTCCATATCCTCCCATAAAATTTCGAATTGTTCAACCGGAACTAACTGCTCTAATTTCAAAACCTGTTGAACCTTGTTCCATTTATCTGCAGCAAAAAAACTGAAAGCAAACTTTCCAAGTTCTGTTTTCACGTTTCACGCTGATAAAGTCCTGTGAACGTGTCCTATGATTATTGGATTTGTGCTTTAAAAGGGATGTAAGATAAAAAGGCAACTTGCTAAACAATGCCTTGTAAACAAAATGGAGACAATGTTTTTCTCCCCTTTCACTAAGAGAAGACCATCCTACTTTCTTATATAATGTACAGTGATGGGTTCTAAATCGATCCCCAGTTACAAAGTGCAAAGCACTGTGGTTAACTGCATCAAGAGACTTTAAAATAGTGGGGGCTGCATGCATATACACAATATCACCATAGTCCATAACTGACAAGAGGGTCGATTTTACAATTGTCATTCTGTTTTCAAGAGAAAAGCACAATCGTATCCAAGTCTGCTCTTCACCTTCTTTGTGAGTTCAAGCACGTAAGTCTTAAATGACAAATTCCCAAGTATTTGTTTACTGCAACACGCTCTATTTGGGCTCCATTTAGGGAGAAAATATTATATGCTTTATAATCTAACTTTTTGGCCCTTGAGAAAAGCATATATTTAGTCTTTGACTAATTAAGGATTAATCTCAGATCTCTAAGGGATTTCTGTACACAATTAAATGCCCTTGTAAGGTTTGACATTGCCTGCTCCATGGACAGTGCACAAGAATAAAGAATGGTATCATCTGCATAGAAAGGTACTTTACAGTCTTCTATACAGGCACAAATATCATTAATATAAAGTGTAAACAATGTAGGACCTAAATTGAACCTTGTGGTACGCCGTTTTCTATTTTTACAACTTTGGATTTCAAACCCTTAGCATCTACGCACTGTGTTCTTTCAGCGAGGTAGTCCTGAAACCAGTTAAAAGCTGCATCATTGAATCCCAGCAAGGCTAATCTATCCAGAAGTAATCTGTGATTAACTGTATCAAAAGCCTTGGACAAATTAATAAACATAGCTGTACAATGTTTCTTTTCATCAAGAGCAGTAACTAGATCGTTTACTACAAGAGTGGCCGCTGTAATAGTACTATGACCAGCTCTGAACCCAGACTGAAAAGGACTTAAAATGTTACTGATGGATACTGCGATGGGAAAAATGTAATTTAGCCTTAACTATGAAATGTTACTCTGTGTTTTTCCTATGAGTTCAAACAAAGTTCTCCTTTGCTAGTTAGGTTGAACCCTTGGGGCTAATCTTTTCACCTAACAGTCATCACAAGTGACTTAGTGACTTATAGGTTTGTGTATTCTCCCTGTTTAGGTAAGATACGATGTCAGACTTGAGGACCGGTCAGCCAGATGGCATTATTTATCTCCCTGTGCAATAAACTCTTTGATCTAGGAAGGTCCGAAAGACAGGAGATGCTGACTGCAATTGCACTAAATCAACATTCCTAAGGAAGCGTGTATATAAGGGACGTTGGGGGGTATTGTGATTTTGTGCGCACCAGTTATACGTCCTCATTTTTGTATGACTTTAGACTGCAGTTAGGGTTTTCTTTTTATCTGATCAGTTTTATTTTGTTACTTTGTGGTTGATATATTGCACATCAACTCTGTCACCTTTTTACTCATCTCCATTAAAATCACTAAAAGCAAGCGGACATTTTTTCTCAAAGTATTTAATTATTTCGATCTCACTGGAGTTCGGAGACATAAAAAATCTGCGACAATACGAAAGTACGAAGCTGTTCATTTACAAGATATTCCAACATATTTGTAGACATGGGAGTTTGGAGATGGGTCTATCATTATTTAAGTCACTTGCATTCCCCCCCTTTATGCAAAGGAGTAACCAGAGCTGATGTCCATATTTTAGGGATCAAACCAGAAGTAAGTGTTAAATTGAAAATATGTGTCAGGGACTCAGCTATGAAGGGGGCCGAAAGCTTTAGCAGATACGGGTCTAATTGATCTGCTCCCATAGAGCTCCTCACACACTTGGAGTTGCATAAGGCACGTAGAACTTCCAAGCAATCAAATTGTCTAAATGAGAAGGACATTTTATTTTCATGAGAATTACATGTAAATGTCTCTTTTCCTACACTTGTGTCAACGCCATCTCCCGGTGCCATTTGTGCCCCAACATTTTAACTGCATTCTTGAAAAAGAGAGCCTGGTTCTAGAAAATGATGGTTAAAAACATCACAAATCTCCTTTTTATCAGTAACCGGACTGGAGTCTAGCATTATCTGCTGAGGATGACCAGAGGAAACACTGCCTTTAAGTAATTTAAACACTTTCCAGAATTTTGCTGAGTTGTTTCCACATTCAGATAAATTGTTCAAGTAAAATGTAGATTTAGCCCATTTCACCATATGTGTGCATGTATTTCTAAGCTGTCTAAACGTTTGCCAGTCCACATCACAAGCAGTATATCTAGCCAGAGCCCAAGCTTTGTTTCTCTGCAATATTTTCTCACCTATTTCAGAACTATACCAAGGATTGCTTCTATTTTTAACTCTGAATGTCTTAAAAGGGGCATGTTTGTTTGCCAACAAATTAAACTTAGTTTGAAAATACTCAAGGGCTAATTCTGCATCGGGAATGAGAGCTATAGATGACAGATCAGTTATACAAGTCATGTAAAAATGCCTGCTCAACAAATGTCTTAAATGGTCTCATACTGAGATCTAGATCTCTTGATTTTAGTGTCTAATACAGCCAACTGGACAGTGATCACTAAAATCTATTGGGAACACACAGGAATACGAGTATTTATGAGGCCTACTCGTGAGGATAAGATCTAACAGGGAAGACTTACTAAGATTCCTCATATTCGGCCGTGTGCAGGATGCTGTGTACTATCCCTTATCAGGACTCTATATAGCAATTGACTTGCTCTGCGTCTATTAAGCCCTTGTTGGGGTTAAATAATATTGTAAGTTGTATGAATAACTGTATTTACAGTTGAACTGTTTTATGTTATTTTTTGCATATGCAAATAAAAAGAAGAAAGTGCTGCCGCACGTAGACCTACCACTTGCTACCACCCTGTCTGGCCTTAAGAGCATGATTTAAATTGAATCAACTTTCAATCGGATAGTCTGTCTTAAATGAATTATGTTTCTAAACCAAGGGTTACAACAGATTTATGGTTTCTACAAAGTTAGAAATAGTATGCTAGAGTCTTAAATGACTGATGATATGAAAAAATATATCTAATAATAATTTTAAAAAGCACACTGCACAGAAACAAAACTTCATTACGTAAGATACTTTTAATGTAAACATTCCCTTTTTTATGACCCACATACATATAAATCAATAGTAAACCGAATTCCTTATTCAAATATTTGTGATGTCATGTCATGTCATGTCATGTGTGCGAGCGAAACTTGTCAGTGCTCAATGCTGTTGTATTTTGCAATCAACAGCATCCTAACATTTGTCTTTGTTAGGCGTCACCTATGTTGACTGAGCAGCATCTGGTAGTGTGAGAAAAGTCTCTCAACATCAACTGAAGTAGCAGGGAGGCAGAGATACACAGATGCAACACCGGACAACACTAGCACACTGTCCTGCCTAGATGCCCACCAGTGCACAGCACTCACTTCTGTGGTATCTACCTTGTCTATGCACATATACCTGTGCCACTAATCTGCAGACACCTGACTCAGAGAAGGGATGGACTGGAGATAGTCCTTAATTTCTTTCCTTGCCCCTATAACCTGGGCTGGATCCAGCACAGTCAGAGACTTAAAAAGTTGAAGGCTGGGATGCTTCTCCAAAGTGCTCTGCAGCTTAAGGGAGCTTGCTTCTCAAGCAGACTGGAACAGCTCAGAGCAGAAGAGCCCGTCTTCCTCTGGAAGTAGTACTAGCTGTGCTGATGTAAGTTTAACTTCTACATGGTCCTATTAAGATTCAGTGTGAACTAGAATTTCTTAAGTACAATTTTAAATAAACACACCTTTTATTCATGTATAAATTAATTGTGTGGGAAGAGTAAGTACATTTTAAATAAGTATTGCATGTTTAAATTTGCGCATGCGCCTTTGGACAAGACACCCGCGATTTTAGTTGAGTTGGCTCATGCTCAGAGTGCTGAGTCGTGAGTGAGTGAGTCAGTTTGCACGGAGGTTGGGAACAGTGAACTCAGAGATGCAACTCTGGTGACGTAAAGGTAAGAATGGATCATTTGTTTACCTCTTTAGTTCTTAATTTAAACTATTTTAATATTTTTGTCATGCTAGTATTGGTCATACTGAGTTTGTATGAAGCAGGTATATCCTACCTTTTACGTCGTTCTAGCTAAATACTTTCTATTATGCATACGCACTTGTATTTCTTGTCATGGGAGGTACTACTGGGCTGGGCATCGAGAGTTACGCTACCAAGCGTTGATAGCCATTCAAATGCACATTTTACATTTTATACCACTTTTAACATTGACAAAGAGTGGCTAACAGAATACGCCAATAAATACCATTGAACTATATAATGTCATGACCTATAGCAGTCCTTTCATATTGCTCTCTCATTGCCAAACCTGTCCGTCAAGACTCCAGCAGTAAGTCACAAAGTGCCACAGCATAGACCCCGGTCATGGCTGCCATCGCAGCTATATTTAGGGGTCTATGCAGTGTAACTGCATAGAACCCTATTGTATTTGCTCTCGGTCATTCTTCTTCTTCTTCCTAACAAGTGTAAATTCCTGTGAGATGGATCGTCACAGAGAGATGTACGTTTGCATGAGCATAAACAGCCAAATGCGACACCCTGCCAATCAAGTGCCATACCAATTGGCCCGAAGGGCGCGCTATACAAGGCAACACAAGTTAAAAGGCTACGCCCCGCAACCCGTGTCATATTTTGAAATGAAATTTGGTACCCATACAAACCAATAAAGTCTGCCATGGATTTTTGGCCCTTTTGGATTTTGTGAAAAACAGTCAAACATCTCCTTCTAGACAGTTTAATCGATCCTCACAAAAATATGTACAAAGCATCTTTGTTAATAGAGCTTTCAAAGTTTGAAAGGAAAAGTCTGTATCTCAAACAACATGGCTGCTGGGACCATTGAAATTGCACGTTTTTGTGAATAAAAAAAAATGCAAACAAATGTACTTTTCCTTTTTCACATACACGCACAGATACACAGTGAGATGTACACACATACACCTGCTACATAGTTACAATCCAAGCATTGAGAAGCTGTCTGCTCCAAGTCTTGGAACTTACACAGAGAAACAGGCACAAGCACACGCGCACAGATATAGTTAAAGAGCTGTAGGGCCTCTCAAAAGAAAGCTGACAATGGTTTGAACAAGTAGAATAAATAAGACCGAGCTCCAATCACAGCTTCTAACTGTAAAGAACAGGCGAGTCCATTCTTTCAACTTTGTGATACCGACTGGTATCCTAAACACCCAAAAATGCAAAACATTTGGTGCTCATGAAGACTCTAATTAGGGATGAAAGGATCATTGGCTGGGAGGACTGTAAGCCAGAAGCCATACTTGATTATAGTGCCACCAAAAAAGTACATCTTTAGAGCATACACTATAAAATTCTGTGCATCATTTGTTGTGTAGACAGGCATGCCCATGCACACATTTTGTTCATGTTTTTAGTATACATTTTTTTGTATTGTATTTCATAGCTAGTGTTTAAAGCAAGTTAAGTTTAGTTCTAGTGTTTCTATTGTAGTTCATCACTTGCAGGGCTATTTGCTTTGCAGTTACTTCATTGATTATAAAAGATAAAGGTGAAAATCAATTGAGAATATCAGTTCAAAATAATAAACATCAATGAAAACACTTAAGTAAATTTGTCCATCATAAGCATGATCGATGCACCCGAAGGGCTATATACCCTTATAGCTTTTGTACCGCTTTATCCTTCCCTATTATTAAGGTTCCTAGCCCGAAGGGCGTAGAACCTTATAGTTATTGTGCTCCTTTTTTCTTCCCTTTTATTAAGGTTCCTAGCCCGAAGGGCGTAGAACCTTATTGTTTTTGTGCTCCTTTATTCTTCCATTTTATTATTTTTGTTTTCCTCCCCTCCCTCCATTTCCCGTGAGATGCTTTATGTCAGAGACTACAAACTTTGCCGGCTTGTTGGTACCGGTAACCGCTACTCCCAAACTGAAGATGACCCACATTGACCAAAGACCATATCTCCTACACCTTATGACTTAGAGTTACCAACTTTTGCACCTAGGTCCTTCTTTACATGATGAACAAAAATGCCATTTGAAATCAAAAGGTCAGTCAGGATTTTTTTCCCCGCCATTTAGAATTTTGTGGAAAACACTTAAACCAATAGAACTTTTGACATATTTGTCCGATCTGCACCAAATTTTGTGTGTAGCATCGTTGCACCATGATATAAAAATGGTGTATAAGCCAGACCTACCGGCCAGTGTGTGACCGCTATAAGCCAATAAAATTCAATGTGGGTGTGGCTTTCCACAAATAGGGTAATAACTCAGTCAAACTCAGTCCAATATTCATGTAACTTTATACACTTCCTCCAGAGGCTTCATGGATCATATCAGCAAAGCCATTTTTACCCTTGCCTTTAGGGGGGCGCTATAAATACCACATTTTCACATCTCTTGATATGAATGTCTAAATAGCATGACATTTTAGATATATGCTTTAGAGGAGAGTATAAGTGAACAAGTAAAATATTATTTTGATTGGACCAATGGTTGGACTTTTGGGCGTGGCTTATCACATATATGCTAATAACTTAGTCAATCTTAGTCCAATCCTCATGAAACTCGGTACACATCCTCTATAGGTTGAATCAATCATATAAGCAGAGCCATTTTCACATCTGCCTTAAATGTTGTTTTGTGTTTATTGTAAAAATTCCAAATAATCAGCAATTGGCATAGCTAGAGACTTGAAACTTTGCATGCTGTTAAGTACCAGTACCCACTATTCCCAAACCAAAAATGAACCACATAGACCTCATGGTGGCGCTATAATAAATGATCCAATTTGAGAACTTTGAAAGGCCATATCTCATACACCATATGACCTGGAGTCAAGAAATGATGTCCCTAGGTCCAGCTCCTCATGCTGAACAAAAAAGCCATTTCACAGCTAAGTGATCGGTGCGCAGATCATGTTATAATTAAAATATTTAATCAGTCTTGTGGTCTCATTGCAATGAATGGTGGTTCAATAGCAAAGATCGTGCCTCCCACGCGGAAGACCAGGGTTCGATTCCAACCCGGTGCCTCTGTATTTTATTAAGTTGAGTACTAAATTATTTCTGCATTGTGAGAGTAACAAAAACATGAAAGTTACATTCTATCACAATAAATAAATAGCACTTCTAATTGCTAAACGTGATCTAGCATAAATATACCTAAATGTAATATAAATCTTATATTAAACGAGTTTACCAATTGTTCACCCTTACATTAATACATGTCATGCATGCATACATGTCAGATTTTAGTTTTCAGTGCAATGTACTATTATTTAGTGTTCTAAAACGATAGTCTTAGGGTATCAATGTCGTGAGCAATCATTAGGTCTATGACATAGGACATTGACGAAATATATTTGAATAATCCCAGCATGCACAAATGCTCAGTTTCGTCTGCTGTAACTATGAACAATGTAGCGTTTAAACTCTACCCCTCTATCTACCAATGTTGACGTTTGCAGGTTTCCGTGTTAAATCAGCACTGGACAGTCACTCAGAACACTGTACGCATTAAATACTACCCCTCTTTCAATTTTTTGAAATTGTTATCAGGTTTGCTGCTCAGAGTAGGTATGGCATCAAATTACACATAGCACAGCAAAAGTCTAATGAGGCAAAGCGTTAGCTGAATGATCACGCTGCTTGACGCTCAAAGCAAACACTGTCTAATTCTGGCTATGTCATTGCGCTGCCTGCTAATCTGTACATCAGAGGTTGCTAGTACCGCAGTCTTGCCTTTAGCGCTCTTGTTACAATGCTAATAATTCCGGCATAACGCCATGCATTGCAATTTCATCCAACTAAGTCATCGATCTTCTAATTATTTTTCTATTAATATTTTTTATTGTAATTTTGGCCCATAGAAATTAATGATGGTTAATAAACAACTAGCACTTCTATTGATAAATGTGATCTAGCATGGGTAAATACAAAAGATTCTTCTCTTTGTGAGAAGTCATGCCCTTGGAGTCCATGTCCTGCTCTGCTGTGAGCCTAGGCTTGTCAGCTGTCTACTGCTTTCTCCTCCAGAGCAGCTTTATTAGGTGACCTTGGTCTATGGCTCCATAAATCCCTACAATAGAGAAATAAACCACAATTAGTTGACAGCAGGCGTGCTATTTCACATATCCTTACAGTAAACAAATTATCACCAAAGGCTTTTAGACCAACCATAATGGCCTAATGCAGGTAGCACTTTTATTTTCCTTATGAGCAGCAAGCTAAATATATATAGGCCTATACTGTATGGGTAAAACTATTTGCTAGCTCTGTTATGACTGCCATTCAAACATACTATACATATTACATATATAGATTTGTAATTATCTTAATTTGCTAGGTAGATAATGTACATGAAACACTAAGCAACTACAAATCCTGTCAAAGACATGTCATGTCAAAGACAACTTGACAGAAGGACATTTCTCAAGTCAGCCAAGTTAGTAACGTTAGGTTATTTAGCTGGCTGCCTGTCATCGGGTTGCTTGGCTTACTTAGACCATATTTAGAATATTTTCCGAGCTTAGGGGTTTCTTAAATTATTTGTATAAATAATTTCCCAATCCCGTAAGGAGATCATTAAACTAGATAACGGAGAAGAAATGTCCGAGCCAAGCTGTTTTATCAGGACAGCTGTAATTTCAGTCCCTCAACTCATTCCGTCAAACTGATTACGATAACTTCTGACGTTAGAAGTGACGAAATTTGACCAAAAATCGATTGAAATGTAGCTAAAAGACTATATATATTATTTCTAACTATACCATATTTGCCTACTTTTACAGAAATTGGCACAAAATTGAGTCAGAAAAGGAGCTCAGGTTTTTACCTAGCGAACAGCTGCGTTGCCGTTTGACTTGTGCAACTTTTCAGAAACATCTACCGCTAGAAATAAAGACTTTGTGACAAAACAGTTTAGTCAGTTAAGTTAAATAAAATGTTTTGTCAAAAATATAACTAATATTACCTCGGAAAAGTGCTTCAGTTTTCAAATTGAAGCCGTAGATCAAATACACGGGGCCTTTTCCCAACGCAGTCCCCCCTGGTCCTCTGAGGTAAAATGAGGAATTTGATACTTGACGGGCCAGGACTTATCACAAACCGTTCGCGCTGATAACCTCTTAACCAATTATATGTGGTTGTAGCCAATTTTCTGAATAAAAATATGTGATTGGCCGGCTGAGATATTAATATTATGGTCATCAGTACTTTTTTTAACGAAATTAGAGCGCTCCGGCTGGAAACGGTTAACAATATAGCTGATATTGCTCTCAATGCGGGAGTATTCAACCGTGGGTAAAGTTAAGGGTAACGCATAGGCAGACCACTGTCTCCTACCAGACGGGAGACCTGGTTTGTATCCCAGCCAATGCTTTCATAAATTTGAATGACATACAATTTCTTTAGTGCAGTTATTGAGGGATAGAAATAGAGCGGGATAGATAAAAAAGACAGTGTGTAGACGAGTAAGAATGTCCAGCAGAGAGAGAGGCCTAACGTTGTCAATGGAAAAAGAAAAAAAAAAAAAAGAGAAATAGATATATAAAAACCTCTCTCTCTCTCTCTCTCTCTCTCTCTCTCTCTCTCTCTCTCTCTCTCTCTCTCTCTCTCTCTCTCTCTCTCTCTCTCTCTCTCTCTCTCTCTCTCTCTCTCTCTCTCTCTCTCTCTCTCTCTCTCTCTCTCTCTCTCTCTCTCTCTCTCTCTCTCTCTCTCTCTCTCTCTCTCTCTCTCTCTCTCTCTCTCTCTCCTCTCTCTCTCTCTCTCTCTCTCTCTCTCTCTCTCTCTCTCTCTCTCTCTCTCTCTCTCTCTCTCTCTCTCTGTGAATGAATGGTAGTTTCGTTAGAATTCATGCCTTTGACATGGTAGACCTGGGTTCGATTCTCAACTGATGCAACAATATTTCATAAATTTGACTACAAAATTAGTTCTTTAAATAAATAATTATGTAGTTTATCCTTTGCGCCCAAAAACATTTGCATAAAAGTTGTTTCAGTGGGAAATGGCCACTAGAGGGACCATAGCTGTGTCTCAATTCGGGGACCGCATCCTTCGAAGGTTGCATTTGAAGACTGAATACGTCACAGTGGCATAGGGCTGTCCCATTTCGAAGGCTCCTTCAAATGCGACTGAGAAATGCGGCCTTTGCTCCCCAAATTTCGAGGATAAAACTGTTGGATCCTTCGCGGCCCAACCAATCCCAGAATTCACTGCGCGCCATTGATGATTGGATACAAGTGTCGTTACGCAAGGGTAAGGCTGGGAACAGCTGGTGACGCTAATAGGAAATCCTATGTGGACCAGACCATCTCATTTAATGTAACTTAACAACTATCAGTTCAGCCTTCGCGGTCTTCAAAGACGTGCCTTCGTAGACCACGTCCTTCGAAGGATGCGGCCCCTGAATTGAAACACAGCTACTTTCTTGGGGAAAAAAGGATGCAAAGAAGAGAAGAAAAAAGTAGGTGTTCTTCTACCCCACATCCAATCATGACAGACTACTGAGAGGGGGCACGGCATGAAGAGGGTGCGGCGTGATGAGGAGGGCAGGGCAAGGTGCTACAGGCCGCAGCCGGACCCTACTCAAATACTCAGCAATTTGCATTGCTTGAGACTTGTAACTTTGCAGGCTGGTGGATAGCAGAACCCGCTATCCCCAAACCAAGATGACCCCAGTTGACCTCATGGTGGTGCCATAATAGGTGATCCAATCTGCACACTTTGAAAGGGCACATCTCCAACACAATATTTCCTAGTGTCTGGTCCTAGGCCCATCCTGCCAAGCCCACTTCTGCTAGCCACCAAAATCACTCTAAAAAAGAACTCTTGGTATGCCTTTTGTCCGTGGTGCTTCTTAATTTAGTACTCTCTGATTAATACAAGAGAACCCCTGGACCAGCAGCATGTTTTCACAATCTCAGGACCTTGCAGACAGCTAAAAACTGTCGAAGGTTGCTCGCAGTTTTAATTTTTTTGTACTTTAGTTGTGTGATTTGGGATAAGTATAATACAGAGAAAATTATGAAATTCATGTGGTAACATTTAATCAAAAGGAAATGAACTGCGGCAATTACATATGTATAGTGAGTATAAGATATTTTAATGAAAAAATAAGTAATTGTGGGAACTGTCAGAAATGCTGTTTTGTGTCAACAAATGTTCTTGCATCGATGTTAATTACGGATAAAGACTAAAGAATTAATAATTTTATTGTATTTTAGTTGTGTGATTTGTGATAAAAGTATTACAGAGAGGAAAAATATTTAATTCATGTAACATTTATCTGTATTATTTAATTCATGTAACATTAATATTTATGTCACAGCCTAATTCCAAAATGGATTAAATACAAAAAAAATCTCTACACACAAGAATGTTGCATAATGACAAAGTGAAAAAAGATTTTTTGAATTTTTTGCAAATGGATAAAAAAAAATATCACACCTTTACTCAATACTTTGTTGAAGCACCTTTGGCAGTAATTACAGCCTCAAGTCTTCTTGAGTATGATGCTACAAGCTTGGCACACCTATTTTGGGGAAGTTTATCCCATTCTTCTTTGCAGATCGTCTCAAGTTCCATCAGGTGGGATGGGGAGCGTCGGTACACAGCCATTTTCAGGTCTCTCCAAAGATGTTCAATCGGGTGCAAGTCTGGGCTCTGGCTGGGCCACTCAAGGACATTCACAGACCTGTCCCGAAGCCACTCTTTTGTTATCTTGGCTGTGTGCTTAGCGTCGTTGTCCTGTTGGAAGGTGAACCTTCGCCCCAGTCTGAGGTCCAGAGCGCTCTGGAGCAGGTTTTCATCAAGGATCTCTCTGTACATTGCTGCATTCATCTTTCCCTTGACCCTGACTAGTCTTCCAGTTCCTGCCACTGAAAAACACCCCCACAGCATGATGCTGCCACCACCATGCTTCACTGTAGGGAAGGTATTGGCCAGGTGATGAGCGGTGCCTGGTTTCCTCCAAACATGACGCTTGGCATTCAGGCCAAGGAGTTCAATCTTGGTTTCATCAGACCAGAGAATTTAGTTTCTCATGGTCTGAGAGTCCTTTAGGTGCCTTTTGGCAAACTCCATGTGGGCTATCATGTGCCTTTCACTGAGGAGTGGCTTCCGTCTGGCCACTATACCATAAAGGCCTGATTGGTGGAGTGCTGCAGAGATGGTTGTCCTTCTGGAAGGTTCTCCCATCTCCACAGAGGAAGACTGGAGCTCTCTCAGAGTCACCATCGGGTTCTTGGTCACCTCCCTGACCAAGGCCCGTCTCCCCCGATTGCTCAGTTTGGCCGGGCGGCCAGCTCTAGGAAGAGTCCTGGTGGTTCCAAACTTCTTCCATTTGCGAATGATGGAGACCACTGTACTCGTTGGGACCTTCAATGCTGCCGAAATTTTTTTGTACCCTTCCTCAGATCTGTGCCTCGATACAATCCTGTATCGGAGGTCTACAGACAATTCCTTGGACTTCATGGCTCGGTTTGTGCACTGTCAACTGTGGGACGTTATATAAACAGGTGTGTTCCATTCCAAATCATGTCCAATCAATTGAATTTACCACAGGTGGACTCCAATCAAGTTCACTAGTACAAGTTCACTAGCTTCTAAATGATGCCACTTTCTTGAAAGAGCTAAATCTTGTCTGTTTCACTCAAAAATGTTAGGGGGCATAAACACACATAATATATCATTTTAGAGAACATAGAAAATAAAGTCACAATTGAAAGGAACCTGCAAACATGGTAACAGCTGTAGGGAACGTAGGAAGGGGTTTAGGAAGCAGCACGAGCACAGAGGAGACTGTGCTGACATCACATAGCAGTGTCTGCTCCATTAAAAGCTCAGACTGAGCAGCAGTTACTCTATTTTCCAACCTGCTGAGCCTCCCTGAAAGATCCATCATCATCTTTAATGAGAGTCCCACAATGAGAGTCCGGTCATGTGGAATCCCGAACTTTCTCCAAGTTCACTTGGATTCCTCATGTTGTTATTATCAGAATTATCATAAGGCTATTCACTTACAGTACCAATCAAAAGTTTCCACACACAATTCACTTGAATGGGAAAGTGTGTCCTATTCACTTTAATGGGAACATGTGTCCAAACTTTTGACCGGCACTGCATCCTCACCTGCTTCACACAGGTTAGCAACTTTAACTGCCTGACCAGGACATATGAAATGGAATTCAGTGTTTTGCTAACTATAATCTGTGATAGTTGTGGTAAAATCTATCAGCTCACTGCCATATGATTCACACAGCTCTCATTTACCAATAGGACCTGAAGGACATGGGGGCGCATTAGTCAATCATTCATTCCAAAAACCTTCATAACAAAAAACTGGTTGCCCTAGAGAATATTCGTTTTCTGTATGATAAACCTGAGACCTGGATCTTTAATTTGGCCAATGTATGTTGACAAACTTTTTGACAGATCTACAAAAGTCAAGAACTTAAATAGGATGCTTGGTTAATCAAGACTAGCAAGAGAGCCAGAAGGCTAAACAACGGGATTGTGGGATGCCTGGTAAATTTAGCTGGTACTAGCCAATTATCTTACAAAGCAAACTGTCTATATTGCTCAAATGCAATTACGTGTGTATAACTAATTGCATTTCATTTTCACACGTTATAAAATGGATTGATGTTTGATGATTGATGGATTGATACAGAGTTAAACTGTTGATTAAATCTATCGCATTGACTCGCAAACAGAGTGCCGTGTGCGTGTGTGCATGCTGTGGCGAACCAATTTCAACCTGTACGGTTTTGGAAGAAACCAATGCCGTAGGGAAAGGGTGTGTGAGATACGCCACGCCACGCCACGCCACGCCACGCCACGCCCCCCCCCCCCCCCCCCCCCCCCCCCAGCATGAATGGGCATTGCCCATCACTACTGGAATTGTGTGGACAAACCCCTCATGGAGGGAGACATTACTAGCCGAGGTTGGAGTTGACTGTAATGACAAGTACATTTGACGTCATGATATCAAATGCTGTTTCGCTCCCATGTTATTTTCACTTAACTTATATGCCCATGACATTAGTTAGAGTAGGCCTATTTAATTTCAATTCTCAAACGTTGAAACGATTTCTTGCATAATACCTTCACCATTGTATTACGTTAACTAGGGCTAACGTTGACATTTAGTTTACCATGTCGACCCAAGTTAACACGAGGGTGTTTCAGATTGAGATGGGTAGAATGTTAAAATATTGAGAGTTGATTGTAAAAAAGCGCTGTGCTCTTCAACCCGTTTGTGGTGGCTCAGCAGTATAAAGCGTAGGATAACAGTCTTGACTGGGTCTGGGACCTATTTTGTCTCAACCTTGACTTAATCTCGGCTGTTTAGATCCATACTTTTTTTAAATACTAAACATAGGCCTACGGAAATATATATTTTCTCACAAATAACGAAATTATATTAAATAAGACTGGGTAGGCTGTACAGGCATGCAATATTCACCTGTGACCAGGCACAGCGCCAGGATTTTTTTTCTCCTGGGGCTAAAGGGGAGCTTGAGCTTGTGTGCTAAGAAAATAATCGTTAACAAAATAGCCATAAGCCTAATAACACCCCCGAGGCCCCCAGTGGTATTGTTTCCACTGATACTGCTTGAGATGTTTCTACAACTTAATTGGAGTCCACCTGTGGTCAATTCAATTGATTGGACATGTTTGGGGATTGCCAACACCTGCCTATATAAGGTCCCACAGTTGACAGTGCATGTCAGAGCAAACTCAGAGCCATGGGGTCAATGGAATTATCTGCAGACCTCAGAAACAGGATTGTGTCAAGGCATAGATCTGGAGTAGGGTAAGGAAAAATGTCTGCAGCTTTACGGATCCCAAAGAGCTCAGTGGCCACCATCACTCGTAAATGGAAGAAGTTTGGAACAACAAAGAATCTTCCGAGACCTGGCCGCCCGGCAAAACTGAGCAATCGGGGAAGACGGGCCTTGGCCAGGGAGGTGAGCAGGAACCCGAGGGTCACTCTGACAGAGCTCCAGCGTATCCTCTGTGGAGATGGGAGAACCTTTCAGAAGATCAACCATCCAGGTGGCACTCCACCAATCAGGCTTTTATGGTAGAGTGGCCAGACGGAAGCTACTCCTTAGTAAAAGGCACATGACAGCCCGCTTGGAGTTTGCCAAAAGGCACCTAGAGGACTCTCAAACCATGAGAATCAAGATTATCTGGTCTGATGAAACCAAAATTGAACTTTTTGGCCTGAATACCAAGCGTCACGTCTGGAGGAAACCAGGCACCGTTCATCACCTGGCTAATACCATCCCTACAGTGAAGCATGGCGGTGGCAGCATCATGATGTGGGGGTGTTTTTCAGCAGCGGGAACGGGGAGACTAGTCCTGATAGAGGGAAAGATGAATGCAGCTAAGTACACCGAGATCCTTGAAGAAAACCTGCTCCAGAGGGCTCTGGATCTCAGACTGGGGCGAAGGTTTACCTTCCAACATGACAACGACCCGAAGCACACAGCCAAGAGAACAAAGGAGTGGCTTTGGAGTAAGTCTGTGAATGTCCTTGAGTGGTCCAGCCAGAGCCAAAACCTGAATCCAATTGAACATCTGCAGAAAGAGCTGAAAATGGCTGTGTACCGACACTCCCCATCCAACCTGACGGAGCTTGCAAGGATATGCCAAGAGGAATGGGCAAAAAAGTCCAGAAACAAGTGTGCCAAGCTCGTAGCTTCTTTCCCAAGACGCATTGAAGCTATAATCGCTTCCAAAGGTGCATCAACCAAGTATTTGGCTAAGGGTGTGGACAGATACAGTGGGGCCAAAAAGTATTTAGTCAGCCACTGATTGTGCAAGTTCTCCTACTTAGAAAGATGAGAGAGGTCTGTAATTTTCATCATAGGTAGACTTCAACTATGAGAGACAAAAATGAGAAAAAAATCCAGGAAATCACATTGTAGGATTTTGAAAGAATTTATTTGTAAATGATGGTGGAAAATAAGTATTTGGTCAATAACAAAAGTTCAACTCAATACTTTGTAACATAACCTTTGTTGGCAATGACGGAGGTCAAACGTTTCCTGTAAGTCTTCACCAGGTTTGCACACACTGTAGCTGGTATTTTGGCCTATTCCTCCATGCAGATCTCCTCTAGAGCAGTGATGTTTTGGGGCTGTCGCTGGGCAACACGGACTTTCAACTCCCTCCACAAATTTTTGATGGGGTTGAGGTCTGGAGACTGGCTAGGCCACTCCAGGACCTTGAAATGCTTTTTACGGAGCCACTCCTTCGTTGCCCGAGCGGTGTGTTTGGGATCATTGTCATGCTGGAAGACCCAGCCACGTTCCATCTTCGATGCTCTCACTGATGGAAGGAGGTTTTGGCTTAAAATCTCACGATACATGGCCCCGTTCATTCTTCCCTTAACACGGATCAGTCGTCCTTTCCCCTTTGCAGTAAAACAGCCCCAAAGCATGATGTTTCCACCCCCATGCTTCACAGTAGGTATGGTGTTCTTGGGATGCAACTCAGCATTCTTCTTCCTCCAAACACGACGAGTTGAGTTTTTACCAAAAAGTTCTATTTGGTTTCATCTGACCACATGATATTCTCCCAATCCTCTTCTGGATCATCCATATGCTCTCTGGCAAACTTCAGACGGGCCAGGACATGTACTGGCTTAAGCAGGGGGACACGCCTGGCACTGCAGGATTTGAGTCCCTCTCGGCGTAGTGTGTTACTGATGGTAGCCTTTGTTACTTTGGTCCCAGCTCTCTGCAGGTCATTCATCAGGTCCCTCCGTGTAGTTCTGGGATTTTTGCTCACCGTTCTCATGATCCTTTTGACCCCACGGGATGAGATCTTGCGTGGGGCCCCAGATCGAGGGAGATTATCAATGGTCTTGTATGTCTTCCATTTTCTTACAATTGCTCCCACAGTTGATCTATTCACACCAACCTGCTTGCCTATTGCGGATTCACTCTTCCCAGCCTGGTGCAGGTCTGCAATTTTCTTCCTGGTGTCCTTCGACAGCTCTTTGGTCTTGGCCATGGTTGAGTTTGGAGTCTGACTGTTTGAGGCTGTGGACAGGTGTCTTTTATACAGATGACAAGGTCAAACAGGTTCCATTAATACAGGTAACGAGTGGAGGACAGAAGAGCTTCTTAAAGAACAAGTTACAGGTCTGTGAGAGCCAGAAATCTTGCTTGTTTGTGGGTGACCAAATACTTATTTCCACCATAATTTACAAATAAATTCTTTAAAAATCCTACAATGTGATTTCCTGGATTTTTTTTCTCATTTTTGTCTCTCATAGTTGAAGTGTACCTATGATGAAAATTACAGACCTCTCTCATCTTTCTAGGTAGGAGAACTTGCACAATCAGTGGCTGACTAAATACTTTTTGGCCCCACTGTCTGTAACCCCTAAATAACCTATTCTTGTCAGTAAAATAACATTGCATATTTTCTAAAAACCTGTTTTCACTTTGTCATTATTGGCTATTGTGTGTAGATGTTTGATGCAAAAAATTTACTCAATCTACTGTAGAATAAGTCTGTTATGCAATGAAACGTGGAGAAGGTGAAAGGGGTGAGCAGACTTTCCAGCTTTACTATACTCGTTTCTACCTTGTCAACAAATCAGAACTTACTAGTTTTTAGAATTAACTCATTGTAGTCATTTCTCTGTATACAGACCATCACTGTAGTCATTAATAAAATTGTACTTAGATTTTTTCACAGATTCTCACCTCCTTTGGGTTGTTTTCTGCATAGACCTGAATATTTCCATTACAGATTGGCGACGAGGGATGAGGATGGATAGCTCCTTGACGTATTTCCACATGGCCGACTGGACGCTGGCTAATTGCCAGGGGGAGACCCTTAACTCCATATGACCATATTGATGATTAAACTAAAATAGTTTTTCCAATTTGAATTAGAAATGTGTGAATGAGTGTGATTGAGTGTTAAACTTGCAGTGTGATAAAGTCCCCAGGTTGAATCAACAGAGATCCATGGGAAGTGTGCAGACATGCACGCTGTCTGGTTCTATTTTGCTGGTGGCACAGATGTGGGGTGAGAGCAACATTGAGTAAATCAGATATTAAAGAATATGTTAACGTGAGGAGAGTTTCCACACGTGTTCAAACTACAGGAGCGTACTGTAAATATTAAAGAAAAATGAAAGCGAGACGCAGGGATGCAAGAGACAGGCTGTATCCCTTTGTCCCTCTCCCTTATCTTAATCCAGGAGAAGCTGTGGAGGGGGAGCAGAGCAGCCCAGAACCACGATGGGTCAACCAGCACCCGGCATTCAAATCGGGACACAAACTTTTACTGACTTTACATGAAATGGGGCCTGATTAAAAGAAAAGACATTTGCAGACAAGACAGGCGGGTCAGGAAGAAATGTTGATTTGGCTAACTTTATGTGGGGAAAAATATGTTAAAATAGAGGTTACTCTGACTCCATCACAACGTGCTGTGTATTCCATATAACAAGAGTTCCAAATTTTCACCTCAATGTTTTGTTTCAAATTGAAAACAAAGATAGCCACTGTGCAGCTTGCCAATTTAAAAAATATATAACACACACCACAGGCCTCTCCCTCTTGCTTTTACAATGGAGGAACAGGCCCTTATCCCAAAATATGGGCGAGGGATATGTGTGATTGACAAAAGTAGCACTTTGATCCAGTATGTCTGAATGATCTATTAAATCTGTGGTAAAAATTAGGAGTTTTGGTGTGCAGATACTGTCTTTGCTAAACTATCTTGCAGATAAGGGACAGAAGGCGGCAAAGTCAAAACTCTAGTTGGTAAGACAAAAGGTCACACATCTAGGTCATAAATTGATCCAGGAGGGGTGCAGTCTTAACTACTGACAGACTGTTGCACTACTTTTGCAAGCCAAAACATCACATCTTAACTCAGCTTGCTTTCTCCAGTATCAGAATGTTTTGCTTAGGATTGCACATGCTAATCTTTAGCGCTGCATAACAGGGCTCACAGAGGGGTGAACCCACCTATAGTGGGAGGCTTGGTGGTCACTCACAACGGACCGTGGGGGAGGACACCTGCCTGGACATCTTTTGCCACAAGGTGCTGAGTTGTGTGCGCTCATTCCAGTGTGCCATCTCTCTTTGGGTAAAACACTTGTCGTTTATACCAAGTCATGCTATGCCTATGGAGGTTGTCATGACCTCAATGCTTTATGGAGTCAAAGGGTTCTCACCTCTACTGGGAAACCATTGTGAAAAACCTATTGGCTGCCATCCAACTTTCTCCTTTATCAAACCGATGAAACTTTCTGCTGTTGATCAACACTGCCCTTTCTCTCTGCTTGTCTGCTTGCTTCAACGAGGGCCTTGTGAGACTCAGGGATAGAGGGGGGCCGACAGCCATAAACTTGGGAGAGTCCATCCAACCCTGAAAGACCCATCGTGCATGTATAATTGATAAATTATAAGAAAGCTGACCGGTTTAATTGTCAAATCTAAATATCGAAAGCTGACCAAACTTAGAAATGGAGCAAAACTAATGCTATTTGCTTTCATTAGATGTTCAATTAGTTTGAAAACGGTTATGTTTAGACATGTAAGGGTATTATTTCTGAGTCATACTGATTTAGTGTAATAGTGCCAGAGATGTCTTATGGTTGGTTTGAACACTGCCAAATACTACACTGCACATTTATTGTTTTTCTTTGATAGGGAAACACCTTGCCCATGATTTGATGAGGTTTGCATTCAGTGATAACTGGACATTTAATTTTTCTCTAAAACTTAACTGTGACCTTACTACAAATATATATTGATAAGAATAACTACGAATATATATTGATGAGAATAACCAAAAGTTTGTTACATGTGATTAATGTCTGTTTTTTGTTTTTCTCTCAACAGCAGAAGGTGGTTAAACCAGGACCCCCGGGGAATTGATCAACCCTGGAGATCCAAGACTGTATTATTTTGCAAGCGTACTGTTTGGTACTGTGTTTAGCACTAGTGCCTCATTAGGCGGCAACATTACCACAAGTTGTTTGAAAATTCAAATTAACCATTTTGGCTTGTTTAAAATTGGACTAAGCAATACTCAGGCCTCGACTCTGGTTTGGAACATGGTGGGTGCACACACCCTGACCTAAAATAGAGGCGAGTCCAGACTTTTACCGGACTTGAATAAAACAGATTTGGAATAAATATAGCTAACTCAAGTCTTCTTTTGAGAACCGCGTTGCTACAAGAATTACGATTATTTTGGTAGAACCATTTTACATGTCAATGCTTAAACTGCTTTACGTTGTTGTTATGTTTTTATTTCCTTTTGGTTTGGTTTCCAGGAGCTTTTACAGCTTCTGCAGAAGCCATTGTGTATGTGAGTAATTATACATAACACCTTTCAGGTTTTAGCCTGATATTAGAAATATTTGGTTGTTTTGATGCATGAACTTGCTCAGTGCTGTTATATTGTAACTGTGTATTGTAATTTTTTTGTTTGATTTAATATAGTGATTCAGGAACTCATTGAATCAAATGGGGGATACACATATGTGTAATGACCCATCACCATTGCAATTTGTAAAGTGTTTGAGTTTAACTGTATGCTTGTGCTAGGCACATCTTCTATTGAGCTGTGAAAGCAAAGATTACTGCGTCTACCCTTGTTTTGTCTCGCTGTATGTTTGGTCTTCTGTCCCTGATTAGGAGGAAGGGTTCCACGGAAGGGACGAGGAAGTCAGACCCAAAGACGTACAATCATGGCAATGACGGAAACAAGCTGGCAGGGAGAGGGGGGGGTATGCCATGGATGAGACTATGTTGAAATGTTGCATTACTACCCCAAGATTTTCCATTCCCAGGCTCGAGGCAAAAGCAGATGCCATCAGTGACACAAACATCAAACTATTGGGACTGGGAGAAGCAGTTCCAGCGCATAAGGGGCGCTCTGAGATGGACGGGACCATCACAGGTTCTATTGACAACCAATACAGAAGGCTAGACGCCAGAGACACAAGGGGCTTCTGTGGGGCCCCACCACGAGGACTGAGACGGGTAATCGCTCTCTAGGAAAGTGTCCTGTGTTTTTCATTCTCTTTCCTGTAGCCGGTGTCTGGGTGCCATAAGATACCACTGACGCTAGTTGATGCCGCTGTTCTTGAGACGATGGCTAAAAGATAACGACCGGTTCATCTTCTTTCCTAAATATCAAAAGGGAGTCTGACTACTACGCAACATGAAGCAAAGCATAGGCCCTACCTGTCATAATAAATAATTCCTAATCGCATTTTAACTTTTTTCACCCATGTCTCGCCCTGCACATTTAACTGAGAATATTCCATGTTTATGAAAAGTAAAGAAGTTGTTATCGATGTACAAAACACAGAACAAGCGCACACTTTATTTGCAGAAACTTGTTTCACTGCCCTTTAGAACTGTAACAGATGTACAACATGTAGACAATATATTTTAAGAAACAAATGCACGTAAAGAGATTTACTCACGTAAAATGGAAGTAACGTTGTAAGGATACAGATCACAATTCCCAGATGAAACTGCATAATGAAATATGGGTAACGATGCCACGTTTATCTACAAACCCTGCCAGAAATATAACGCTAAATTACCTATTACTAGATCGATAGACCTGAAAAGGAATAACTGTTCATCTACAAAAGCTATTAAAGTTAAGATTTACATCTCAAACGTTACAAACCTATTGCGGTGATGGGCGTTCAAGCCAAAACAGCAAGGCTCGCGAGCTGCTGAAACGATTATTGCTTGAAATTCACAGGAACTGAAAAGCAGAATTAATAGCTAGCTAACTAGCTAGCTGCATTATCTCTAGCTGAAACACCACCAAACCACGTGAAAATATATTTAGCGGATGTTTACATCTTCCTGGACTAGTGTGTTCCCATCAGAAGCGTCAACGGAAGTTCAAAATGCTTGATCATCACA
>CM030182.1:6230566-6303097 GCA_017639675.1 Aplochiton taeniatus | reverse complement strand
GGGACAGGGTCACATTTACTAATCCAGCATGTGCAGAAAAGACAGTAGAAGAAACAGATACGGACTGTCACGTATTGTGACTTCGCTATTTTTTTTAGCTTTTTTCCAGATAGGTCGTGGAAATGTCAGTATTATGTGAACCTTGCCCGCGATCCGCTCTTCAAACTGCTCCATGGTTTGTTTAATCGTGATCTGTGTGTGTTCTCCAACCGAAATATTGCTGGATATCTTGTCGCTTCCCGCCAATCAGCGATTGTTTGACACACAGTAGAAAAAGTTGTGCGCTACGGGCTGTTAGGATTCGGAAGACTGCACAGTCTGCGAGCTATGGTCACCCAGAAACCCCTGCTCTGCGGAGCTACGCAGATACATTTACGTCCATCTTAGCAGAGGCATAAGTCAGGCTTTTGCGAGACTACTGATTTTAATTGGCAATGGCTAACGTAGCCAAGGCTTACGTTTCAATTTGTGGCCATAGTTTTTTGTTAGTGTTTGCAAATGCTGTTGTGAAAACATCGTCCTCCGTGGGGCGGGAGATTGGCCATCGGGAAATTTGGGAAGACTCCCGAATCCCCCCAAAAATATATTAGTGTTAAAACGACTTCCAAGTTTTTCCCGCTCGCACCCTGCAGGCGCTCGCAGTAACTGAATTTCAGCCTCAGTATCTCCCTGCTCCATAGTTATTGAAACAATTATGGTTGGTCAAATATTAACCAGTAGTCGGCCTATACTTACTATCTGTTGCATATTAGCTGTGTATTAGCCTATTGTTTGCGGTCAGTGCATTTGAGCATATTGAAACAAACGAATTTACAATAAATTTATTAAATATACTAGTTTATAAATTAAATTAATTATTCTAGCTACTCTGGTATATTATGTCTTGCCTTTACATTTTCATTTTGACACGAAATATCACATCATATTGTATCAACATGTAAAAAACACACCTTTGGATTTTTGGGGGGGAAGTATTTAGTCACTTTATGGAGCCCTGCCTACATCGGTTACCTCAAGCTTACTTAGGCCTATTTTTACGACTACCACTTAACTAACTCAATACTGGACGTACGGACATAAAATGTAGACCAATCATCTCGTCTGACTAGGGGTGAGTTGGGGCATACAGTGCATCCGGAAAGTATTCATACCCCATCGCTTTTTCCACATTGTATTATGTCACAGCCTAATTCCAAAATGAATTAAATACAAAAAAAATCACAACATTCTACACACAATACCGCATAATGACAAAGTGAATAAAGTTTTTCGAATTTTTGGCAAATGTATTAGAAATAAAAATATGAAATAGCACATGTACATAAGTATTCACACCCTTTGCCGTGACACTCAAAATTGAGCTAAGGGGCATCCCGTTTCCACTGATCATCCTTGAGATGTTTCTACAACTTGATTGGAGTCCAACTGTGGTAAATTCAATTGATTGGACATGATTTGGAAAGGCACACACCTTTTTATATAAGGTCCCACAGTTGACAGTGCATGTCAGAGCACAAACCAAGCCATGAAGTCGAAAGAATTGTCTGTAAACCTCCGAGACAGGATTGTATCAAGGCACAGATCTGGGGAAGGGTACAAAAAAATGTCTGCAGCATTGAAGGTCCCAACGAGTACAGTGGTCTCCATCATTCGCCAATGTCAGAAGTTTGGAACCACCAGGACTCTTCCTAGAGCTGGCCGCCCGGCAAAACTGAGCAATCGGGGGAGTGTTCCTCTGTGGAGATGGGAGAACCTTCCAGAAGGACAACCATCTCTGCAGCACTCCACCAATCAGGCCTTTATGGTAGAGTGGCCAGACGGAAGCCACTCCTCAGTGAAAGGCACATGATAGCCCACATGGAGTTTGCCAAAAGGCACCTAAAGGACTCTCAGACCATGAGAAACTAAATTCTCTGGTCTGATGAAACCAAGATTGAACTCTTTGGCCTGAATGCCAAGCGTCATGTCTGGAGGAAACCAGGCACCGCTCATCACGTGTCCAATACCATCCCTACAGTGAAGCATGGTGGTGGCAGAATCATGCTGTGTACAGGCTGAATGAATGCAGCAATGTACAGAGAGACCCTTGATGAAAACCTGCTCCAGAGCGCTCTGGACCTCAGACTGGGGCGAAGGTTCACCTTCCAACAGGACAACGACCCTAAGCGCACAGCCAAGATAACAAAGGAGTGGCTTCGGGACAAGTCTGTGAATGTCCTTGAGTGGCCCAGCCAGAGCCCAGACTTGAACCCGATTGAACATCTTTGGAGAGATCTGAAAATGGCTGTGCACCAATGTTCCCCATCCAACCTGATGAGCTTGAGACGATCTGCAAAGAAGAATGGGAGAAACTGCCCCAAAATAGGTGTGCCAAGCTTGTAGCATCATACTCAAGAAGACTTGAGGCTGTAATTGCTGCCAAAGGTGCTTCAACAAAGTATTGAGTAAAGGGTGTGAATATTTATGTACATGTGATATTTTATTTTTTTATTTTTAATCCATTTGCAAGAAATTCAAAAAATCTTTTTTCACTTGGTCATTATGCGGTATTGTGTGTAGAATCTTGAGATTTTTTATTTAATCCATTTTGGAATTAGGCTGTGACATAATACAATGTGGAAAAAGTGAAGGGGTATGAATACTTTCCGGATGCACTGTATCTTATTTCCAAAATGTTGAACTATCCCTTTAAAACAGCCAACCTGATAAACAGCAGGCCCATTTCCATTGGTGTTGCCCCAACACACATTTACAGATCAAGCAACCTAAAACACTTATACTTTGACATTCCAGACTGAGGATTTAAGGTAACAGGAAAGTAACAAGCAAAAGATTTCTGTTTCACTGATCACCATGTACCACTGTTAAGATTACACAATGTAATGTAATGCCATGTAAACTTTACTTGTATTATTTTTTGCAAAAAGCTATTTAAGCGGTCCTGTACATTAAAACAATAGAGATCGAAGATACATTTTTTTAAATGAACATAAAACCAAATTATATAAAACCAAATGCTAAAAAATATATGCATCACAAAACAAAATGTTTCGAGTATGAAATAGTTTTTAAGAGCTTAATTTTGCCAATTGTTCAATGTCATAGAAAAGTACTAGATTCTGATAGTTTGAATGTTATTTATAATGTTGTTTCAATATCTCAAATTGTCAGGTTGCCAATTCACAACTTAGTCAGACAAGTCAGACAATTGTTTTTGACCGAATGTGACCAGGTTATCTGGGGGATTTGAGCTTTGGGAGAGGACAGATCAACTTTGGTCCTTTGAGAAATAATTCTGTTCCATTTGTTGTTCCATTCTTTGTTGAATTCGGGAGAAACACATGTTCAGCCGAAAAAATTAGAAACTGTGAGAAAACACTCAACAAACCAACTAACAGTCATACAACATAAAAAACTTACATGCTGAAACAATACCCAACTGACCTGCTCAACTTCAGATTATTTAATATTTTAGACTTTCAAATTTCAAGAGATGCAACAAATTGTAATTACTGCTGTTGAACACACACACACACACACACACACACACACACACACACACAACAAGCTTTATACCTAATGTTACTTATTAAAAACAACAAAAAAGGGCTTTACAACATATTAATTGACTTAATTGCACATTCTAGTCAGGGACAGACAATGTTGGACCTCTATTCTTTTGTTGAGTTATCTGCCTTGTAAATACTGTAAAAAACATTGTTGCCATGAAATAAAAAAATGAAAAAGAAGACAAGATTTGCAAAACTAGGAGAGGCATGAGATTATTTGGTGAGTGAACAACACTTATGTGAGTGAACAACCATTTTGGGACTTGATGAACTGGAAAACAGAAATTATGTTCATGTTGGTATTGCATGATTTTCATGCAAGTAGGCCTAGCCTGTCTTTGTGAGCATAAGCTATAACATAATACTGTAGGCCTAGTCTGGGCTTGCTATTATTTAAATCCATCAACAGCCAGGTTATTTATTGTTAGACCTATTATCTTATTAATTAGCACTCTGGCTAAGACGTCTTTTTTATTATGTGACCACTAGGATAAGCAAAACGAATTATGTTAAAGTGCGTAAAATCAGGACCACAGGCAGAGGAGCAAAGAAGTGACCGTTGATGTCTTTCAATTAATATCTAGCATTATTCATGCGTACTCAAACCCCCCCCTGCCACGGGTGCCCTAAGGTTTGTGATTGGTTCGACATCTGCCTGTTTGACAGCGCTGGCTAACACCACATTGTCTATTCACTGATCATGGGTGTCAACTGGGCTACAATAATGCCGCATGACTAATGTGCGCTGTCCTATCCGTCGGGCCTGAACAGTTCAGTGACTATTCTGAGAGTGGCTTTGGACGTGACCAGCAGCCTGCTATGGGCAAACGCTGGACCCAGGACATAGACGATTTACAATGTTATTATAAGTAAATATAGCTTCCAGCTTGCTTACCAAAGAAAAACAGTTGAGCAAATATTTTGCGAATACCTGCTTACTTTTGTTTATAAATTGCTTTGTAGGGCCTGGCAAAACTTTGAACCACAGGATCTAAAAAAAAGATCACAATGGAACCAAAAATTGTGCTCGTCTGTTTGGCTACTTTCATATGTTGGAGTAAGTATAACTAGATATGTTTTTTATCGTCGTTTCAATAGTGCTAATTACAATGCAGAAAATCTTGTTTAGTTTGGGGACTAGGCTATCAGTATGCAAGACTCACTGTGGTTCATCCTTCTATGTTTGTAAGCCTAATCCAGTTTATTTGAAAAGGGATAAAAGCACCTATTCACAAAATAATATAAGCTATAGGATGCTTGTAATTTGACAATATTCCAAGATTTTATTGAATGTTTTCCAATGCTGTGCATAATTTAATTGGTTGTTATCGGTCAGGTGCAGCTTGCCTTAGTTTGCCATTGTCAAGATTAAATTTCATGTTTAAATAAATGTGATGTTCCTACAATAATCAAAGCTTTGGTTGCAGGTTGATTTTTGTAGACGTGAACCTAGTGCAATTCTTGATCTGATTATAATTGAAAACGCATCATGACTTGAAAATTTGGACAATCTAGTTGTTGTCGTTTAATATTCAGGAGCATCTCCTTGTTTATTTTAATGTGAAGCATGTTAATGTTATAATGTTAAACATGACCACATTACCACTGAAAATGCAATCTTGCAGGCCAAATAAAAAAGATTGTTATTCTTTTCAGTAAGTTGCATAATTAGAGTGAGGTTGATAAACAAATCTCTTTCTAAATAAGTTGAATTTTCTCAAGAAAAATCAAAACATGGAAGTCAGTTTTTTGCCGGCATTCTTTATAGCCCTAAAGCCCAACAACAACTCTGAAAGGCTTGAACAGAAGGTGTTTGAGAGTCCACCTCTTTCCCAGTCTGCACGACTGGAGAGATAGGGGTTAGAAGGATTTAACCTCTGACCTCAGCAGGTTGGGGGTGGTGGGACTGTGACCTAGGGGGGACTTGACCTCCGGAGTCCCCCTCCTGTTAGTGCAGGAAAGCCAAGAAAAGCCAGGGGGACAATAGTGACCAACTGCACCCCACCCCACAGTGGCATGACCCTAACACCTTGATCTCCATAACACTAGGCCAGATCCTCTTTGTGAGTCTGGCCCAGATTGAGACCTTATTAAATAGGCAATGTGTGCACGTCCAGGGTAATCCTGCTACAGCTGTCTACAGCCATGTCTACCCCCAACACACGCACACATACACAAACAATCTCTCTCCACCCTCCTCTAAATCCAACAAGACACCGCCTTTATTGAATCCTTCATGTGACACAAAGCCAGGCACTGGCTCTGTGTTTGGCCCCACTGTTTGGCATCCTGTGTAAGCAGGGAGGATAACATCTTTATGAATACCCCTCTGCTTAGTGTAGGCCTGAGGTGTATTCTCCCCAAATGTGACAGCCCCTTCCCTGATTTTTTTGTTGGTAAAACTAGTCTAATTCAGAAAGGCTGGGAGTGGCATTCTAAGCATAGATTCATTCTTCATTATTTTTTCCCAGTCTTTACTAAATACCCTGATATTACCCTTAGAACAAATGAAGAGGTAGGTTCCGAACCTCAACCTATTTATGGAAGGAACTCCTACATGGAGACAGATCTCTGATGCTATGCATTTCATTTTGTTGCACACAATGTTCTGAAATTGGTATATTCAAAAAATCTTAGGACGTTCCTTGCTCTCTTCCTGTTAATATGTATCACTTAGGTTCAACCTTACAACTTTCTTTTTGGCAGAGGTACTTTGAATAGGTTTCACTTATTATCCCATTTTTCTAATGGCGAGCTGCAGTTGCCCAAGTTGAACAACATACACAACCATCTGTGTTCTAAACCTTTCCACTGCTCTTACCTTCCTCGGTGACCAATGTAACATCCTTCATAGCGTTTATCAATGCACCGCTTCTGCAGATATGGGCTGATTGAGGACCTGCTTATTTAATCCTCTATCGTAGTTCTTACTGGTCTACCCCTTGGAAACAAATATTTTTTCTTTTAATAAAAAACAACAACAACTACCTGGTGATTACACACTTGCAAGGTAACCTTTACAGACAAGCTCTGTTTTGATTAAAATAGGTTTTATAGGTTTTCATCATGTCCAACCCCGGATACGTTGGTAAATACATCAAACAGAGGCAGCATTGTGTCTACTCGTCTATGTGTTAGTGATTGTGGACACTAGGCATGATGGCTTTAATTACCAAACAATGGTTAACATCTAAGAGAAAAAAGAAGCAGAAGTGTTAATCCCCCCCCCCCCCCCCCAATGCCTCACACTGTATTATTGCGTATTGATCTGCCAGAGTGGTCTGAGATATTAGGCCAGCTCCATTGAAGCCTTGACCATAGTTTCCAACCTTTGTTTGAGGTGTGTGCACTGGCAATGCAACACAAAAGACCGGTGAAATTTGCTTAAAGAAACTTGGGTCTTCAGTTTACATTTGAACAAGTAGACTTTACAAGATTATGCAACCCTTTTGGTTTAAAGTTAGTTAGCTGACACCTAAATATTTTTTTTTACACTTCACATGAAGTTTATTATAATCAGTAGTGTTTCCCGCATTCATTGAACCATCTCTGGCCACTTAAACAGACACATGAAAAGAGGTAGAAATGGCGGACGGAGAGAGGTATATTGTGATTATTGAAGGAGTTGGCTTCAATTTTCCTAACCCCTGGTGCTCAGGACACTTTGGACTCTCTTGCCTCTTTAACTCTTCTTTAGGTGATACGTGGCATAGAGAGCAACTGCTGTCACAACAGATAGTGTTGTCCAGGGGCAATAGCATCTTTAAAAATGGGGGGGGGGGGGGGGGGGGGGGCTGTAGGAGCAGGCCGTGTGTCTGGACACAAGCTGTCCCCCTTCATCCACCGCTCCTGCTGCTTTGGACAGAACAACCCTCCGATACATTTATCAAATGTTCTCCCCCCAATTTTGAGTACTTGATCAGATCATATTTAGGTTTACCAGCATGGCTTTCTTAGAGGTTTAAGTCACCACATATACAAGGTATTGTGAAACCTTTATAGTTTTTGGCCCCACAAATGTAGATATATTAGAATCTGTAATGTATGATTCATTTTTTAGGCTTATCATCTAAGGACACCAGGAATCCGTTTGTTAATGTTTTTTTTTTTATTTCCTTGGGTATATTTCTGTTGTGATGTATTTATTTATTTTATAAATAACTTAAGTATCTAAGACTTTTGTCTCAATTTGGTATTTGAACTGGCATTTAAGGTTTTGTCTTAATTGTATCTATCTTAAATTAAAATGATAGTGTATTTAATGGTGGTGTTTCTGTTCTAATACAGCCTTTCTCAGTAGAACAGTTATATTTCATTGACAGCAAATTGATGCCATATTTCGCTTGGGGGTTAAGGGCTACAGACCCTGATCTATATTCCCACATACAGAAATATTGTGTGTGCATTGCAGCAGCTGAAGTGGATTTGCATGATATAATCTGGTTCATGTGCACTTGTCTTATTACATCTCCTACCTCCCACCTTCCCATTCCCAACTCACACACATACACAGACACCCTCTCTCTCATGCGCTGAACTGAAAGTCATGTAGATTGACATTGGCCTAGCAACACCATGTGTTCAATAACCGTGCCTGTGGCTTGTGACAAGTTCCCCTTGGGAACCCTGAATTTCATTAGCCAGACGGGATGGGAAATGGAGGGTGGATGCAGGGCTCTTTCAGTCCTTATAGCTGGGCCACTGAGCGGAGAAAGCCACCATGATCCCCTGTACCACATCTGCTGGGTGGGTGTCATTGACTCATTGAAAAGAGTGTGCAGACGGTAGGCTCTCAGTAGGACGAGGAAGAGCAAAAGTCCTTAACCACTCATTGAGGGGAGAGAAACGGCTGGCAGGTTAAGGGAAAGGTCTATAATGGGGGATTTTATGGTTGAGGTTTGGACATGGAAGTCACATTGGAAATTGGTGTAGGTTTCAGATGCTCTTGAAAAATTGTCAATAATGATCTAATCAGGCTCTTAAGTACTAGTATGGGATTTGATTGTTATTTCTTCAGTTTCATAGCATTGTGGTTTTGGTTTGAAAACCTGGGTTTTCACTATGTAGCTATGCAAGCCATACAAAGATATGGGATGAGGGTGTGAATTGATACAGGGAATATGAAATATATACCTTCAAAGATTGTATATGTAAGTTAACTATAACTTTCCCTTGGTGAGTTGCAGGGAGATGTTTAGTGGCACTAATGCAGGAACTATGCTGAATATAAACCACTTTGTACTAAGGTAGTAACTATGATGAATCTAAACCACTTTGTATTAAGGTAGTAACTATTCTTAATCTAAAACACTTGCAGTCAGAATGAAATGGTCAGTACCAGCATTAAAATCAAAGTCAATGGCAGCAGTCCTATTTTTTTACCAGGTGCAGTGCTCTAAAAGCGTTGGGGTTTGCGCGAGGACAGGGCGACTGCTGCGGTCTTTGTCCCTGAACTTTGAGTAATTGTGCAACCTAAGATAAATCCATGAACTTGGTGGCTCTCATGATGCAAGTTCAAGAGACAGCCTCAGCTGTCCCATCATCAGTGGTCCCCCTAACCTCACCCACAACATTTGGGGAAAGATTACTGAGGGGTCAGGGTGGGGCAAGGAAAATCCACCAAACTAGATGTATAAAGTGGGGGAAGGCCGGCGCAGAGAGGGGACAAGGGGCAGTGGAGTGAGTTATCTGGTGGCATGGGAAAGTCACCCCGGAGCTGGAGTGAATGGGAATCATGGGGTGGAGGGCAAGGGGTGTGCATGAGAGGGGGCAGATGGCCCTCTTTGGATATCGTTTTTAAAGGGGGTCTCTTAGGGTGTTTGGGTGCCATTGTCCGCTGGGTTGCTGCTTCTTCAGTGGGATCTCTCCTAACCTGACCCTGGTAACCCTTGCTAGTCTTCTGCCCCCCCCCTCTGATATTGTTAGTTGCCTTCTGTGGCTGGGTGACTCCCATGCATTTGGCCCCATATTGTCGTCATCGGTTGTCGTTTTCTTCCACGGGATTAAAGGAGCCATCAATCAGCTAGTTTGGGATGGATTTTGTCCTGGAGGTTTACAGATACATAGATCGTCACCCACATTGTGTCCCATAGTGTTTATGTTTGTAAACATATACAGAGACCATTCATATTTGCTATTTGCAAAACTTAACGTAGTTTATGATCAATTTCATGGAGCGTGAGGGTTATATTCTGCAGTCATTTACAGAGTTTGATTTAATAAAAATCTCTGCATCTACCCTCTCAGATGTATGTCTTGCTTCAGAGCTTGCATTTCTATTGGAGCCCAGCGATGTCATCGCTGTGCGGAACCGCCCCCTGATGCTGGACTGCAGGGTTGTGGGCGAGGGACCCATCATGGTCACATGGCGTCGGAATGGTGTGCCCGTGCCCACCGACCATTGGGTACAAGTGCTGGCCAACGGAACCCTCCTAATCCAGAGCTTCCAGAAACGTCGAGACGCAATCGGGAACGGGACGGATGTGGGTGAATACGACTGTGCCGCCCAGAATCGCTTTGGCATGCTGGTCAGCCGCAAGGCCAAGGTCCAGCTGGCATGTAAGTTTACCACATTTACCATATTTACCACATTTACCATCAGTGTCCGAAATGAACTTTTAGACTTACCAGCCAAGGAGACCGGTAGAAGAATGAATCCACCGGCCAACCATATTTTTTTCCAGCCAAAATAGTAAATTGCCTTTTTTGTCACATTCGTTTTCGTACATTTCATTGAGATACGGTATTATGTTGAATACAAACTAAGAGGAGGAGAGCAAAACATTTGATATATTGATCAAAAGTTAATCAATTCAGAACATACTGCCAGTCTCTACAACTCCTACATTGTAACTGCTGTTTAGTCAATTACATAGGGCTTAGCTATGACTTTATGAATTGATTTCATGACTACAGCTAAAAGAAAAACTTTCACAAGGTAACTTGAATTTAGCTTCTGTCGTTTTCAGCTAGCTTGGCATTTGCCCCCTTCTCAAGCACTTAATTAGGGTACTGTAACAAGCCTTGATAACCACACCCGAGGGTGTAGTTCCGGCTCTGAAAAGTAAAAACCTGTGCGGAAGTGCCTTAAACCTGCATGCTTTCTAATGATAAGCAGGGGGCGACTCCACTGGTTTCAGAAGCAACTACGATTGAATGGAAGTCTATGAAAAAATTACCCTACTTCTCACTTACTTCATTACATCGGTAAACATTTTCATTAGGAGTTTTTGGTCTCAATCGCTAGTTTCAAGTCTTTTTCAATGCAGCATGATGTTCATTTTGTAAATGATGGTTTAGAGTAAAATAGACAATAAAGCAGTGTTTGCTTTAGGGCGTGGCTACTCACACAGATCCACCCCTCACTCCTCCCAGCTCCTCCCCAGCCCCACCCTCTCGTCCAAGTATGGTCAATGTCGTCACTTCAGGTCAACCAAGATGGCGATTTTCAAAATGCCAAACTCGAGGCTTCAAAACAGTGGTCCACAAACCAATGGGTGACGTCACGATCACATTGTCCACTTAGTTCAGTTTTTTTAACGACTACACGGTTTTCTCATGAATTAGTCTCATGTTCCAAAACAAATCCAAAAGCAAATTGTTTAACTAGGCTACGTTGTGATCATGGCAGTATTAGCCTTGCTAATATTATTTTAGACTTAGCATAAAGAATCAGGGGCTAACGTAAACTTTCAACTTATGTTGTAATTGTCGACAAAGTGGTATGTCAAACAAGGAGTCCAAGAGGCTAATGTCAGTAACATAACGCTGCACAATAACGTAATAACATGCCGATTTTCACCACAATTTTGCAAGGTAACTAATTAGCTGGTCGCTAGCAGCGAACCGGTGGCAAGTGATAGTTTAAGGTTGGTGCTAGGTGATGGGTTGAATCAAATGAAGGGACGCAGAGTGGGCAGATTAAACAAAATAGTACAAAATAGTAAATTGCCTTTTTTGTCACATTCGTTTTCGTACATTTCATTGAGATACGGTATTATGTTGAATACAAACTAAGAGGAGGAGAGCAAAACATTTGATATATTGATCAAAAGTTAATCAATTCAGAACATACTGCCAGTCTCTACAACTCCTACATTGTAACTGCTGTTTAGTCAATTACATAGGGCTTAGCTATGACTTTATGAATTGATTTCATGACTACAGCTAAAAGAAAAACTTTCACAAGGTAACTTGAATTTAGCTTCTGTCGTTTTCAGCTAGCTTGGCATTTGCCCCCTTCTCAAGCACTTAATTAGGGTACTGTAACAAGCCTTGATAACCACACCCGAGGGTGTAGTTCCGGCTCTGAAAAGTAAAAACCTGTGCGGAAGTGCCTTAAACCTGCATGCTTTCTAATGATAAGCAGGGGGCGACTCCACTGGTTTCAGAAGCAACTACGATTGAATGGAAGTCTATGAAAAAATTACCCTACTTCTCACTTACTTCATTACATCGGTAAACATTTTCATTAGGAGTTTTTGGTCTCAATCGCTAGTTTCAAGTCTTTTTCAATGCAGCATGATGTTCATTTTGTAAATGATGGTTTAGAGTAAAATAGACAATAAAGCAGTGTTTGCTTTAGGGCGTGGCTACTCACACAGATCCACCCCTCACTCCTCCCAGCTCCTCCCCAGCCCCACCCTCTCGTCCAAGTATGGTCAATGTCGTCACTTCAGGTCAACCAAGATGGCGATTTTCAAAATGCCAAACTCGAGGCTTCAAAACAGTGGTCCACAAACCAATGGGTGACGTCACGATCACATTGTCCACTTAGTTCAGTTTTTTTAACGACTACACGGTTTTCTCATGAATTAGTCTCATGTTCCAAAACAAATCCAAAAGCAAATTGTTTAACTAGGCTACGTTGTGATCATGGCAGTATTAGCCTTGCTAATATTATTTTAGACTTAGCATAAAGAATCAGGGGCTAACGTAAACTTTCAACTTATGTTGTAATTGTCGACAAAGTGGTATGTCAAACAAGGAGTCCAAGAGGCTAATGTCAGTAACATAACGCTGCACAATAACGTAATAACATGCCGATTTTCACCACAATTTTGCAAGGTAACTAATTAGCTGGTCGCTAGCAGCGAACCGGTGGCAAGTGATAGTTTAAGGTTGGTGCTAGGTGATGGGTTGAATCAAATGAAGGGACGCAGAGTGGGCAGATTAACTGATGATGTCATGCAAAACAGCGCTACTGCAATTGTTTTTGTTTATAGGCTTAACTCCGATCGACAGCTGCAGAAGACAGAAACAGTCCAAGTCTAAATGCCACCAAAACGCGGTAGAGACTTCTCCGGATAATTTTTTTTCATTCAACATGACAACTTTGTTATGAACATTTCCCTGCCACCGGGCAGATAGCCTTCCGGGATTTACTCGCCAAACGTAAAATCTACCCGCATTTGGCGCTTGGCGGGTGTTAATTACAGACCCTGTTTACCATACTACATTCTGTCCCACCATTAACTTCATAATGCATCAAATATATTACAGATTGACATTCATAGCTAAACGCTTCTTGACAGTAAAGACTGCTTGAGCTAACTGCTCTCATATTTGGTCACACTCACAGAAACACCGGAGTCACAGATGAGTTTTGATATTCCATGCACGGTATTGCCATAATGGTGGTGCCTCCTCAATACTATTGGTTTCCTTGGGAATGGGCTCTCATTTACTGATCCCCCTTCCCTCTTGACTGATTCTGGCAAAGACCAGGTTATTGAGCCCCAAAACTTTCACTCTAGATACAAATAGAAATGTGTCCTCTTAGTGAATATTAATGTATTTAACCACAACTTAAACAAACCGGGCCAGTTGACCCTGCCATTAGCTTGCAACATGACACATCTTCACAATGTTTGTTTTCACTGAAACACAAGGGTTAATAATATAAGTGTTGATAGTGATACCGTAGTGTTCAATATTGGAAAACGGAGCAGGCACACAACCAAGAAGTACGAGGTGAAAGAAAAGTATATTTTTTTACCAAATTTTAAGGCAAAAATCTTTCTTATTTACAATGATGGAAAGAGTGTTTTTTGAAATTTCTATGGTTTTAGTAAGAAGAAAGTCTAGACAATACAATACCAAAGATTATATATTTTTCATGTTTATCCATCCCTTTGTTCTGCAGCGCTGCCTAAGTTTCACACTCACCCAAACTCCATGTCTGTTGATGAGGGGGGAGTGGCTCGCTTCCAGTGCCAGGTCTATGGAGTCCCTGAGGCCACCATCAGCTGGGAGAGAAACAGGACCCCGCTGAGCATCTCTGACAACAGGTATCCTTACTACAGCCCGACAGATTTTATCGGCCGATATGGGCCTATCACAGATATATTGGTATCAGAGAAAAATAATCACTTTTTTTTCTCCTCATTAACCACACAAGTCCCATTAAGATAGATATCCCATCCATTAAAACAATATGTGATTACATACTGTATCTTTGTGTTTGATAACCGTATTTGAGGGATTGTAATCTGCTGTGTGCCTTTAAAGGAAAGGACACCCAAGTACATCCAATAATGTCATAATTTCCTAAAAATGTTAGAAGTTCTGAAAGTGTAATAAAATGTTAACTTGATCAAAAATGTATTCAAAAAACTCAATAATTTCATAACTTGACCAATAATATAATACAATTTCCTGACTGCTTTTGTAATACAGTTTTACAGATAATGTAATGCATTATAAAATGTTCAGGAATACTGATAATGTAATACTTTTGATGGATAATGCAATGTTCATTGAGTCCAAAGATGAAGAATTTGTGCTTTAAGAATTTAAGAATGTTATATACATTGAATTTGAAATGAAATAATGACTATTAGATTAAAGTACAGAGCATCATCTGCTCATGGGCAGAAACTCAGCGACATGCAACTACATCCTGATCTTATTGAGTGAGTGATGGACTACCTCCTTGGGAGACTACCATTTATGTAAGGATCCAGAATTCCAGGTCAGGTAAGCTTCTGAACAGCACTGGAGAGCCCAGGCAGCAAACCTGAGTTTGTGTGGGTTTCTACCAGGTGCTCCGGTTTCCTCCCACCATCAAAATAAATGTTTAGGGTTAATACTCTTGTCCCCTGACCAAGGTACTGACATAGAACTGGAGTTGGTTCCCAGGTGCTATGCTGCGGCTGCCCACTGCTTTTGTCCTAGTGTAGGATAGGATGGGTTACATGCAATGAACAGATTTCTCCACGGGGATTAATAAAGTATTTATTATGAATTATAGTAACTGTTCCCTAAATTTAATTTGTTCCTATCTCTACCATATAATATATTTTAAAAAATATATATATAATTGTGGTGCAGGCTATTGCAACTCTACACCTGTAGGTGACATAATTGAACAAATTGCAATAGCCTATTCCACAGTATTCTTTTTTTTAAATCAGCCGTATTGTCTTGACAGGCGTTGGAAATTTAACAGAACCATTCCGAATGCAAAGTGATGCTAACTTTGCCTTATTAGGAAAAAATAACCAGGGGTGTAAAAAGTACCCAGAAATTTAAACTAGTGGTTCTCAAACTTTAGTGGTCAGGCCCCCTTTAAAACTAGAAAATCTGTGATGGAGATAATTGCTTAATGCATCGTTGCCTGATAACAATGTACCACTTGTACATTTCCTTGAGTTGACTTGACTTGATTATCCCATTCTACATAAAGCCTAGAGTTTTTATTTCCAAACATGAAATCAGTGTGAGATGTTATCGTTTTCAGTTGGCAAATATGACACAATTTTTTTTTTTACATTATCTGTCAAAATGGAGGTAGTTCCCCCCCCCCCCCCCCCCCCCCCCCCCACAATCAAATCAAATTATCAAATGGCTCTTACTGAATAACATACAAAAATAAGACCAGGATGTACTTGCGTGTCCCTGAGTTTCTGCCCATGTGCCTATGGCTGGATGGTGCTCTGCACTTTAACCTAATTGTCATCATTTCATTTCAAATCCAATGTATATAACATTCTTAAATTCTTAAAGCACAAATGTTGATCTTTGGACTGAATGAACATTGTATTAGATCATCTGTCAAAGGTATTTTAAAAAATGACCCACCTGAAAATGCTATAAATTCCCAATAGTGTAATATTGGTAAAAATATCATTATAATATCAGTCAAGTTTTTACATTATTGGGTTTTATGACATTTCCGATCAAGTAGGATAACAAGTACAGCTATTTCAGAAAGGGATATTAAGCTGCCAATAAGACTGATATATATATACACACAGTACTGTTCAAAAGTTTTAGGCAGATATGAAAAAATGCTGGCAAAAATGTGAAAGCAAAGTGACAGCAAATATTGATTTGATTTAGATTGTTCATTTGTTCATTCACTTTGCATTTAGTTAATTGATTCAAAACAAACTATTAACACTAGGATTTTTGAAAGCATACTTACTTACTACACACCTGCATAAAACTTTTGCACAGTACTGTATAAACTGCAATGTTTTCTATGTTTCTATGTTTCCAACTATGTTTCTAACTAATTGACCCATGCCCTTCAGGTACACTCTACTCCCCATGGGGATCCTTCAGGTCACAGGGGTAAGGAGAGTGGACGCCGGCGTATATCGCTGTATGGCCTCCAACATCGCTAACACTCGCTTCAGTCACAACGCCACACTTAACGTCACTGGTAAGAAGACACTAACACTTCTCTTTTCTTCCTTCAGTTAATGCTAGGCCACAGACACAACACCATTATTTATTATTTCTGTGTTAATGCTCGTAAAACTTTTGGTATTGAACTCAATTACACATTTTAAGAGAAAATGTGGCCAAATGACTAAATGATTCTAATTTTCACACCCTCTTCTCTGCTCTCCTTTCATCTCTCCATAGGCGGAGGCTCCAGGACCTACAAGGAGCCTGTCATCCTTTCGGGGCCCCAGAACCTGACCATCACTGTACACCAGACAGCTATATTGGAATGCATCGCCACTGGGAACCCCAGGCCCATTGTGTCATGGAGCAGGCTGGGTAGGAACAGAAGAAACAACAATACTGCAAGGCAGTTTCAGTCAAAGCTGTTTGAGAAAACGGTACTACCGTGTATGTGAAAAGGCTAACTGTTGTATGTGTGTGTGTGTGTGTGTGTTGTGCATACCATTTGTTTGTGTTTCTTTACGTGTCTCCCTCCAGACGGGCGATCCATTGGGGTGGAGGGCATCCAGGTTCTTGGCACAGGCAACCTGATGATCTCCGACGTGTCACTGCAGCACTCGGGGGTGTATGTGTGTGCCGCTAACCGGCCTGGCACTAGGATGAGACGTACTGCCTTGGGGAGGCTTGTAGTGCAAGGTGAGGGATCTGTAGAAAAGGACCAGACTTTAAAGGAACTCACAGTTTTTCAGATACAGAAAGTATTACAATATCACTACTTTGATATTGATAATAACTAGTGACGAGGAAAAAGTGTTTGTTTGGTTGAGTTTCTCCCTTTCCGCCCTATTCATCATAAATACGGCAATCAAGGCTGAGTGCTGTGTGTGCCAGTTTGTCATTTTTCATCCCTACGAAAGAGGGATTCTTAACCAATACACTTCTAATTCTAAATTCCAATTTTTAAAAAGAGTGTCGTATCCCAGGATATAGGGTGACCTTGAGCTGTTCTGTGGAGTGTCTCTCTGCCCCTTGTGTTGGCTCCTGAGTTGTCTGCTCTGTCCTGACTACATCACCCTGTCCTGGATTTGAATGTGACGTCTGCCAGAAAAGGGAAAGCCAGAGCCTGGAAAAGGAGTCAATAGATCAGTGTGTGTTTGTGTGTGTGTGTGTGTTTGAATGTGAGTGTGTTTGTGTGGTGACCCCATCAACAGCTCCTCCATCCCCCTGCAACTCATACACTCATCTTCCTTCATCTGCCCTCTTTTTAATGGCTGTGTTAGAAAAGTGTCTTACTATTTGTGCATACTATTATGAGTGCTGCTGTACAGCACAGCACATGCATGAATGGCAAATGCCAACTTTCCTAAGACAATTAGATGCCATGCTGGGCGCTAAACGTACAATGGGAATGTACAGTGTGTATAAATTATTAAATAAGCCTTAAAGAGTCAGAACACCTATCTTATTGGGAGAGAGCAGCACATGAAAATATCTTCTCGCAAACATTCGCCATATTCTGTGTAAAATAATAATATATTGGAACTAAAGTTGCAACAAGGCTTCAATCCAAGGTCTTCTGATGACTATCTCCATTCCCCTTCATCTCCTAACCTGACACTTTGCTTTGTGGAGCTCTCCCTCACCCCATCCCTACATCCATCTATCCCTCTCCATCCCTACATCCATCCACCCATCTTTCTTTCCATCTACATCCATCCATCCTTCTCCATCCCTACATCCATCCATCCATCTCCATCCCTACATCAATCCATACCTCTCCATCCCTACATCAATCCATCCCTCAGTCCGTCCACATCCTACATCCCTCTCTCCATCCCAATCCATCCATGCATCCCTCTTTCCATCTCTACATTAATCCCTAAATCCATTCATTCATCCTTCTCCAGCTCTACATCTATCCACCCATCTCTCCATCTCTACATCCATACCTCCTTCACGCCATCCCTATATCATCCCTGATCAATCAATACTTATCCCTATCAGTCTTTCACAAGTGAATTGACAAGGCCTTTGCTGGGGTGGGGATAGGGGAATCTTTAATGTATTCATTCATCTATTTATTGACTTCTCTCCCTTATGGTAAGAGAAGGGAACAAAGAGCAGTTGAGCTTGGTTTGCCTCCAAAATTGGGCCCTTTTAATATCACACACAGAAGACATATACACACATTAATTCACAAAGTCAAACATCAGTCATATGCAGGTTCTGCTCATGTAAAGTCTGGGAACAACGGGTTTGCCTGTGTGTGTATGTGTGTGTGTGTGTGTGTGTGTGTGTGTGTGTCTGTGTGTGGTTGAACTTGGTTGCCTGCCTGATGTCTGCACATAGGTGACCAGAGTTCATGGAGGTCAGTACCTTCACACAGTCTTCCTTTCTCTCTCTATTCCTATTCCCTTTGTCTCTCTTCCCTATTTCTTCTGCACTTGGCCCCAAACAGTCATGGTCATGATGACGTGACAAAGCCAGGACAGATGCAAGGCCAAGACTAGAGAAGACAATGGATGGGAGCGCTCAGAGAACAGAAGGGGGTGAAGTTTGGGTAGATGGCCAATACAAAGGGATGGAAGCTGGGTGAGGGATCAGCTTTGACTCTTAACCCTTGACCTTGACCCAGGGATTCCCAAGACAACAGTCAAAGTTCAGAGCGGGACAGCAGAGGGAAAGGGGTTGGGTTTCCACAGGAGGAGAGACAGAGCTTGGGAAGATGGATGGGTCCCAAAGGAAGGAAGTTGACCAGTTCCCTCCTGTCACTAGCACTTTGTTTCCATTGGAGGAAAGAGGGGCATGTGGGGGATGGGTGCAGTCTTTCCTGTCACAGCTGGTGGTCAGGCGACAAGATATGGAAGAGTTCAGCGGGATGCAAAGAGGGCGACACAAAGAACTGACAGAGCATCGTGCCAGATATACTCGGATATATTCACCTCCCTCTTCCTTTAATTAGTGAAGTCAATGTAGATATTTCAGTTGTGAGCTCACTGAGGGATGCATGATTGTCAGATTATTTAAATGCTGCGTTGAATTGACACTTTGAGTATATTGAGTATGTATGAGTACTGTTACGTTTTTTTCTTCTTCAATTTCACATATGAGTAAAGACGTATTGTTGCCCAATGAATATACCAGTTCCATTTTAAGGAGAAATGGTTTCTTGTCGCATTAAAGAATTTATATATGTGGTATATATATTATGCTGACTTATATATCTTATATATATTATGCTGGCGGCGGTGGTGAAACTCCACGTCACACCTGAGCCAGTGAGAATAGCTGATCAATTTGTGGTATGGATTAGTTGATGGATGGACTTACTAGATCTCATATTTTAGCTAGAAGGTTGATTAGATGAATGGGTAGACAGCTGTCTCAAAGATAAACTGAAATGTCATGCCCCCCCCTCCCTCCTCCTCCTTTTCTTTCAAAATATGTATTTAGGTTTACATCAACATGGACAACTATGTTCCTCCAGGAGCCTCAAAATAAAGTGAAATGAAGTGTGAAATGGAAGAATTTAGGTCAATGGTTAAAAAAGTAACAATTTACAGCATAACAAACAGTCCGGTTCACCATAGCTTATCAGTGGGCCAAGCTGCAAATTACACGTCTGGGTGTAAAGAAAGCCTTAAACTAAACTAAACCAAACCAAATGCTTTTGGTAAATTGTAGGTGTCTGTGTGTATTTGAATCCCAGACAGGAAGGTTATCAAATAAATGAAAACCCCAGCTACAAACAATCACATGCACAAACAAACACACACACAAAAATGCAGGTCCATACCCGTGCCACTTCTGCGTATTGAATGACACCGACGATGTCACAACACTTACTAATAGAAATAGATCAAATACATAAACCCTGTATGCATTTGTCTATTTCTCAACCAATCCCTTTTCCATGTAAAAAAAGAAGAAAATAAAAAGGATCCATATAATTTACAGGAAGAGACTATGGTACCGTTTAGTAAGCAGTGAGAAAATACATGTAAATACAAATCCATAGCCCCATTGTTAATTTCTTGCTATTGAAATGGGCGTCTCTTTGACCTTTGAACCTTTCACACACCCTGAAGTCCCCTGCCTGAATTAGCTCCCCCCTTCCCAATAGTCTGTCCAGGCAAGGGGGTGAGGCTAAGGGTGTTGAAAGGGGGTTGTCAAGAGAGGATATTTATGTCAATAGATCAATGAGATGTATAACAGGGTGGGGACTGGGAGCTAGGGGGCTTTATAGCCCTACATAAATGCGTATCCATTGTTACGCTATTGAGGCAGGTTTATGACGGTAGGGTGAACCTCAAATCGTGCCAGAAACCCAATTAGGTTAATTCGGGGTTCGTGTGTGTGTGTGTGTGTGTGTACCTGCGTGTGTCTTTGTGTGGGATGAAATTGTCTTGGATTTATAGCTCTACATCAAGGTTTTAGAATGGACACCTTGAGAAAGAATCTGACATATATAAGAAGTATAACGCTTATAATATCTCTCTTGTGAAAGCAGAAAGCATAGATGTTTCCCTCACAATGTCGTTTATCCCTCCCCCTGCTGTCTTCCTCTACGTTCGTTTGTACCTATTTCATGGCATCCATATTTTCGTATCTTTTACCATCCCTGTTCTGAATATGCTCATCCTGCTCCCTTCCTATTCTTCATAATTTCTCTTTGTTTTACTTTTTCTTTATCCACTCATTAGCTCCTCCTGAGTTCCTGCAGTGGCCACAGTCTGTCTCCAAGCCAGCTGGGGGCAGTGTAGTATTCACCTGTGTAGCCCAGGGAGTCCCTGAGCCTCACCTCATTTGGTTGAAGAATGGCAAGATCTTGAGCCCAGGGGACCATGTCAAACTCACCAACAACAACAGGTTTAGCATTGAAGTTATCACTTTAACAAATAATTAGTGACAAAGCAGCTATTCTGTTTAAAGGCAAACCATTACAAAATATGCTTTTTGCAGTTGAAAACATATGTATTACTCTAAATTGATATTCATTGTTGATGATATTACAATGAGTTTTGTTATATTAGTGTGTACTTTTACCTAGTACTTTGTTCAAGTTTTATTTTCAACTTACCCTCAAATGCTTCTTTCCTTCCCAGTACCCTGGCTGTGACTCGCATCACCTCAGACGACGAGGCCATCTACCAGTGTATTGCTGAGAACAGCGCTGGTACCAACCAGGCCAGCGCCCGGCTGGCTGTGGCTCTGGCCAAGGACCTGCCTGACTCCCCCGAGGGCCTGATTGCCACCTCCCTGTCCAACACTGCCCTACAGCTGGCCTGGGAACAGCCGCCCCATGAGGTCACCAACGGCATCATCGGCTATGTGCTGCACATTCGCAAGATAGGCGGTGAGCGCCCTCCACCTGTGTCAGCACCCAACATGCTTTTGATTGGCTGTAAGCCCTCAATCTGGGTCAGCATCCAACATGGTTTTGGTAGTCTGTAAGCCCTCAATCTGGGTCAGCATCCAACATTGTTTTTGTTGGATGAGAGCCCTTGATCAGTGTCAGCATCCAACATGCTTTTGATTGGCTATCATATATATTGATTCTGTGCTGCACAAGTTGAGGGATATTAGGAAGCAGACAGGATCCATGTGCTTGGGCACGTGCCAAAATCGAATTCAGGCCTAAATAGGCTGAGGCCTGATAGGTTAAAAAAGATTTACAATATCGGAGACTATACTGTATTCAGGGAATCTATGAAGTTATTTCCAATATATGCATTAAACCGCTTTTTCCATTCACTTTTTATACCATTTAAATCAGTTCCTGAATTATGGTTGAAAGCACATGAAAAGCGCGATAAGCTTTCTCCTCCTATCCCGACTACTAAACCTGTGGCTGGTTATCTTTTTTCAGAGCCTGACAGCCGAGAGCTGCAAGAGGCTGTCAGTAAGACCACCTTCCAGCACGACTTCGCCAACCTGGACCCTGGAACCACCTACTCTGTCTATCTCAAGGCCTACTCCCCACTGGGAGCCAGCCAGCAGTCCACCACTGTGGTGGCCACTACACTAGGGGGCGGTAAGTGGCCGTAAACTCTACTGCCTTTGTAAGGTCCCACGCAAACAAAGTCTTTAAAGATGATAAAGAGCATGATATGGTGTTTAGGGTACAATAAATGGAAAACATCTTATTACTAGTCCGCCTGGTAGAACCCAGGGGATTTATAATAGGGGATCAAATAAGGATATTCATCATGCTGTGTGTTTTCTTTACATCTGTTGAGAGCGACTTATCTCTTTCCTGTTCTCTGTAGTTAAATTAAATGATTCCAGTTTTACTTTTTGTCCCCTCTAACTCCACATGCCCCCCACCCACCCCTTTCTCCCTCTTTCTCTTTCTCTCTCACTCTCACGTCAACTCCATCTCTCTCTACATACTATCTCTGATGTTATCCCTTTCATCACCTCTATTATTCTCTTTTGATGTTCAAATCCCCTTCTATATGCTCTGTCCTCAGTGCCCGCTCCCCCTACCATCTTCACTAAGTTGGTGAACTCCACAGCGGTGCAAGTGCTCTGGGAGCTGCCCAGCAAGCCTGGCAAGGCTGAGGGCTTTAGGCTGTCCTATCGCAGGGTCCCCCACGGCAGCTTCCAAGGGCCCATCCAACTCCCCTGTCACATCAATGCCCACACCCTCTCGCCTCTTGGTGAGTATGTGACCCTTTACAAGTTAGGACTGTGTGTGTTAGTATTTATGTGTAGAGGGATTAAATATCAGCCTTTATTTTCACTGTCTGGATCTTATCAAGTCTGTCTCATAATCATTTCTGTTTTATAAAAATGTGTTTTAACGTGTATGAATTTGGAATAAGGCTTTTCAAATTAGCATGGCAAAAGATACTTATACTTGATACTTATACTTGTGTTTGGAAAGAAAAACATCCTTTTTTCATCTAAGAAATATACATAGTACAGTAGTATAGTTCATTTTTATCATTAAAAATGCTGAAAAGTTGACTCATGCTTTCATCACAAGTCGCTTAGGCTACTGCAACCTTTCGTTCTCTGGTCTACCAAGCAAGTCAATTCAAAAACCTCAAACGGTCCAGTATGCTGCAGTCAGAGTTCTCATTAGGACTAAAAAGAGAGAACACATCTCTCCTGTCCTCTATGGTCTCAACTGGTACATACTGGTACATGTATCTTTTAGAATAGATTTTAAGGTAATCTCAAAATCACAGGGAAAGAGCCTGGCAAAATGTTGGTACCACTTTAATTTACAGTACGCTATTTACCTGGTATTTTCTTGATAAATACCTTGCATTTACAATGAAAATACTGATAAGTTCTAGTGACAAGTGCAGCTCAATATGCTTTAAATTACAAAGAAGACAAACAACACAACTGTGATTAAAAGAGTGATGTAACAATATATTTGTAAAAAAAAATTACTAAATTAAAATAACAATGTATTTGTAAAACAATAAAACTGATAAAAACATTTTGGGACCACTTTGATTTACAGTACGCTTTTAACCTGGTATTTTCTTGGTAAATACCTTGCATTTACTAGGAAACTACTGATAAGTACTGGTAACAATCCACAATTACAATCAATAGTAATGCGTAGTTCTCCATGTAATTACTATGAATTTATTTGGAAACATAACTTTACCTGGTACCTGGTTTTACCTGGTAATTTCTCGGTACATACCTTGTACTTACAAGGAAATGATTGTTAAGTACTCATAACTACCAATAATTACAATCTATACACACTTAGTTTTTGTAATTATGATGAATCTAAATCAAATTTATTTTCCTACATTTTCATAAGGAAAATCTTGTATTTACTGGGAAAGAACCATTGGTAATTACAACTGTTCATTACTACATGGCTAAAAGTCTTTTCTCCCATTCTTACCTGGTAGTTTTCTGGCAGTTACCAGGTAAAGCAATGAGAATATAGGGCTGTAAAATAAAGTGATGTCCATTTCCCTTTTGCTACACAATAATTACAAACTTTTTTGCTGCTTCCTTCTGGAATATCCACATAATTACATATACATTTTTTGTACGTTTTAGTACATTTCATTGAGATAACGTATTATGTTGAATACAAACTAAGAAGAGGAGGGCAAAACATTTGATATATTGATCAACAGTTAATCAATTTAGATATACTGTAGCCAGTCTCTACGACTCCTACATTGAAACTGCTGTTCAGTCAATTACATAGGGCTTAGATATGACTTGATAGCACATACCTTGTACTTACAAGGAAATTATTGTTAAGTACTCATCATCATCATCATCATCATCATCATCTTCGTCCACTTATCCGATCGGGTCGCGGAGGTAGTAGTTCCAGCAGAGAGCCCCATACTTCCCTTTCCCGGGCCACATCCGACAGCTCTGACTGGGGGATTCCAAGGCACTCCCCAACCAGCATGGAGATATAATCCCTCCACCTGGTCCTTGGTCTACCCCGTGGCCTCCGCCCAGCTGGACGTGCCTGGAACACTTCCCTAGGGAGGCGGCCAGGTGGCATCCTAACTAGATGCCCGAACCACCTCAACTGGCTCCTTTCTACGCAAAGAAGCAGCGGATCTACTCCGAGTCCCTCCCGGATGACTGAACTTCTCACCCTATCCCTAAGGGAGAAGCCAGCCACCCTCCGGAGGAAACTCATTTCGGCCGCTTGTATCCGTGATCTCGTTCTTTCGGTCATGACCCATCCTTCATGACCATAGGTGAGAGTAGGAACAAAGATAGACCGGAAGGTTGAGAGCTTTGCCTTTTGGCTCAACTCTCTCTTCGTTACAACGGTGCGATACAGCGACTGCAATACCGCTCCCGCTGCTCCGATTCTCCGGCCCAACTCACGTTCCATTTTCCCGTCACTCGAGAACAAAACCCCAAGATACTTAAACTCCTTCACTTGGGGTAAGGACTCATTCCCTACCTGGAGTAAACACTCCATCGGTTTCCTGCTGAGAACATGGCCTCAGACTTGGAGGTGCTGATCTTAATCCCAGCCGCTTCACACTCGGCTGCAAACCGATCCAATGAGTGCTGAAGGTCGCAGGCTGATGGCGCCATCAGTACCACGTCATCCGCAAAAAGCAGTGACGTGATCCCTAGCTCACCAGGCTGCAGCCCTCCTCCCCCGCGGCTGGATGGCCCTAAGTAGTGACCCCCTCACCCCAGCACTCCCGCAGCACCTCCCACAATAGCTCCCTGGGGACCCGGTCATACGCCTTCTCCAAATCTACAAAACACATGTAGACCGGATAGTCATACTCCCAGGCCCCCTCCAGGATTCTTGAGAGAGTAAAAAGTTGGTCCGTTGTTCCACGCCCTGGTCGGAAACCGCATTGTTCCTCTTCGATCTGAGGTTCGACTATCGGCCGGACCCTCCTTTCCAACACCCTAGAGTAAACTTTCCCGGGGAGGCTGAGTAATGTGATGCCCCTATGATTGGCACACACTCTCCGGTCCCCCTTTTTGAAGAGGGGAACCACCACCCCGGTCTGCCACTCCTTAGGTGCTGTTCCTGACCTTCATGCAATGTTGATGAGACGTGTCATCCATGACAGTCCCACAACACCCAGAGCCTTCAGCATTTCAGGGCGGATCTCATCAACCCCTGGGGCTTTGCCACTGTGGAGTTGTTTGACTACCTCAGTGACCTCCACCAGGGAAATTGGCGTTGATGCCCCATCATCCTCTAGCTCCGCCTCAACCATAGAGGGGGGATTTGTCGGGTTTAGGAGTTCCTCAAAGTGCTCCTTCCACAGTCCCATCACCTGATCAGTTGAAGTCAACAGCGTCCCATCCTTGCTGTATACAGCTTGAATGCTTCCCTGCTTTCCGCTCCGGAGGTGCCGGATGGTTTTCCAGAACAACTTTAGTGCCAGCCTAAAGTCCTTCTCCATGGCTTCTCCGAACTCCTCCCACACCCGCTGCTTCGCCTCTGCCACCGCCGAGGCTGCAGTCCTCCGTGCCTGTGGATACCTTGCAACTGCTTCCGGAGTCCCCCGGGATAACATATCCCGGAAGGCTTCCTTCTTCAGTCGGACGGCTCCCCTGACCCCTGGTGTCCACCAGGGTGTTCGGGGATTACCGCCCCTTGAGGCACCCAAGACCTTGAGACCACAACTCTCAGACGCGGCTTTAGCAATGGAGGCTTTGAACATTGCCCACTCTGGTTCTATGCCCCCAGCCCCCACAGGGATGCAAGAGAAGCTCCACCGGAGGTGTGAGTTGAAGGCCTCCCGTACCGGGGCCTCCTCCAGACGTTCCCAGTTCACCCGCACTACACGTTTGGGCTTACCAGGTCTGTCCAGAGGCTTCCCCGGCCACCTGACCCAACTCATCACCAGATGGTGATCAGTTGACAGCTCTGCCCCTCTCTTTACCCGAGTGTCCAAAACATAGGGCCTCAGATCCGATGACACGATAACAAAATCGATCATTGACCTTCTGCCCAGGGTGCTCTGGTACCAAGTACACTTATGAGCATCCTTATGTTCAAACATGGTGTTCGTTATGGCCAGTCCATGACTAGCACAGAAGTCCAATAACAAGCCACCACTCGGGTTCAGATCCGGGCGGCCGTTCCTCCCAATCACGCCCCTCCAAGTGTCTCCATCATTGCCCACATGTGCATTGAAGTCTCCCAGTAAGACTACGGAGTCCCCACCAGGAGCCCTATGCAGGACTCCATCCAGGGTCTCCAAGAAGGCCGAATACTCCACACTACTGTAGGCGCAGAGAACAGTCAGAGTTTTCCCCCCCGCGACCCGCAGGCGTAGGGAGGCGACCCTCTCATCCACCGGGATAAACTCCAACATAGAGGCACTCAGCCGGGGACTTATAAGTATCCCCACTCCCGCCTTGCGCCTCGCACCTTGGGCCACTCCGGAGAAGAATAGAGTCCAACCCCTGTCCAGGATTGAGGTACCAGAGCCGAGGCTGTGCGTAGAGGTAAGCCCCACCAGATCCAACTGGTAGCGCTCCACCTCCCGCACAAGCTCCGGCTCTTTCCCTCCCAGAGAGGTGACGTTCCACGTCCCCAAAGCCAGCCTCTGCCACCCAGGTCTGGTCCGTCGAGACCCTCTACCTTCACTACCACCTTTCTGGCAGCGCACCCGACCCCACTGGTTCTTCCCGCAGGTGGTGAGCCCACGGGACGGAGAAGTTAAGATGACGATGGTATTTTCCATGTTCCTTCTTCGGGCTGTGCCCGGCCGGGCTCCGTGGCAAGCCCGGCCACCAGGCGCTCGTTGACGGGTCCTCCTCCTGGGCCTGGCTCCAGGAGGGGACCCCGGGCTTCCTCCGGGCCGGGTATCTATACTTCTTCCTCGCTTGTCCGTGAGGTATTTTTGGGACCATTCTTTGTCTGGCCCCTCGCCTGAGACCAAATTGCCATGGGAGACCCTACCAGGAACACAAGGTTCCAGGCAATACAGCCCTCAGGTTCACAGAGGCACACAAACCTCTCCACCACGTTAAGGTGATGGTCCCCAGGAGAGGTTTTTAAGTACTCATAAATCCCAATAATTACAATCTGTATACGTTTAGTTTTTGTAAATATTATGAATCTATATCTGTAAAATAGGGTTGTAAAATAAAGTGATGTCCGTTTCCCTTTTGTTACAAACTTTTTTTGCTGCTTCGTTTTAGAATATCCACATAATTACCTAGAAAGATGTTTTTCTCTTCTCCCATTCTTACCTAGTAGTTATTTGGCAGTTTCCAGGTAAAGCAATGAGATGGGCTGTAAATGGGAAAAGGCCACACATTGCAATGACAACTATAAATCCCTCAAACCTCCCATAAATGCCAAACAGTACGGACCGTCGCTGCCCCAATCCCCCCCTGAGTGAGGCACCTTATATAGGGTAGATCAGACTTACATCACAACAACAAAAACGTTAATCTGGATCGCGGATATCGGCTCCAACGCTGGGGAACATACAAATAAAATATAAATGGCTTGAAATGTTCTGTCTTGTCCAAACACCGTGTTGTTATAATTATTAAACACTTCGCTTTTACGTGCTGTTTTTGTTAGGTAAAGTAGACTTATATCCTATATGAATATATTACATTATCTTGTACGAGCTAGTTTGTTACAGTTATGTAGACAAACACAGCTTTATAATTTGATATTGTTAAATGTAGAAAATAGGGCTCCAGTGCACTGACCGCTCAGCATACGATAAACGTCGGCAGTGCGGACAATGAGCGCAGCCTGCAAATTACGCTAGTTGTAAAATGTTGCCTAAGGAAAGTAGCCTATGTTACTGGAGGATTCCTGTCTACATTCATTGTATTTGCTGCAACCAAGGCACGGAAGCAGCGCTTCTAAAAGGCTAGGTCAGCGTTCAGAGGATAGGGTTGCTACCTCAGTGCTGTAAAAATCCTGGACACATACAAAGCTGGAATACTGAGTAGCCTATACTTGTATAATATAGACCTTTATTTGCTTCAAATATTTGATAATATTAATATATATAATATATGTAATATTTTGAAAAATCTTTATAGGGATGCCCGTAATTTGAAAGTGACATTAGTGTTATGGGTGAAGGTCCTGTCATAAAATCCCATATATCAATAGCTATCAAATCAAATCCTTATTTTGAGAATCAGTTTGTAAATAAATATTGATCAGGACAACATCTGAAAAATGTGTTGTTGAGACAGATCCTTCAGCTTTCAGTGAACGTCGTGAACGTCACATCACTACTTGCCACCGGTTCGCTGCTAGCAACCAGCTAATTAGCTACCAGGGGTGCAAAATTGTGGTGAAAATCTCCATTTTCTTACGATTCCAAATTACAATTGTGTAGCGTTACATTACTGACGTTAGCGCTCTGGGACCCCTTGTTTAACGTTACCACTTTGTTGACGATTACAACATGAGTTGAAAGTTTACGTTAGCCCCTGATTCTTTATGCTAAATCTAAAATAATATAAGTAAGGCTAATAATGCCATAATCACAATGTAGCCTAATTAAACAATTTGCTTTTGGATTTGTTTTGGAACATGAGACTAATTCATGAGTCAACCGTGTAGTTGTAACGAAAATGACCTAAGTTACGTGGTGTGGTTAAACAAGACTCGTTAGAGTACCCTAATTAAGTGCTTGAGAAGGGGGCAAATGCCAAGCTAGCTCAGGGCACTGAAAAATGCCCTATTTTCTACATTTAACAATATCAAATTATAAAGCTGTGTCTCTCTACATAACTGTAACAAACTAGCTCGTACAAGATAATGTAATATATTCATATAGGATATAAGCCTACTTTACCTAACAAAAACAGCACGTAAAAGCGAAGTGTTTAATAATTATAACAACACGGTGTTTGGACAAGACAGAACATTTCAAGCCATTTATATTTTATTTGTATGTTCATCGCTTGCACAAAGAAAGAAAAACGTGTTTATAGCTGTCTGCCCGTCTCCCAGCGTTGGAGCCGATATCCGCGATCCAGATTAACGTTTTTGTTGTTGTGATGTTGTGATGTTGTGATGATAGTTGTCATTGCAATGTGTGGCCATTGGGGGCCCTTTTCCCATTTACAGCCCACCTCATTGCTTTATCTGGAAACTGCCAAATAACTACTAGGTAAGAATGGGAGAAGAGAAAAACATCTTTCTTGGTAATTATGTGGATATTCCAAAACGAAGCAGCAAAAAAAGTTTGTAACTATTGTGTAACAAAAGGGAAACGGACATCACTTTATTTTACAGCCCTATTTTACAGACATAGATTCATAATATTTACAAAAACTAAACGTATATAGATTGTAATTATTGGTAGTTATGAGTCCTTAACAATAATTTCCTTGTAAGTACAAGGTATGTGCTATCAAGTCATATCTAAGCCCTATGTAATTGACTGAACAGCAGTTTCAATGTAGGAGTCGTAGAGACTGGCTACAGTTTATCTAAATTGATTAACTGTTGATCAATATATCAAATGTTTTGCCCTCCTCTTCTTAGTTTGTATTCAACATAATACCTTATCTCAATGAAATGTACTAAAACGTACAAAAAATGTATATGTACTTATGTGGATATTCCAGAAGGAAGCAGCAAAAAAGTTGGTAGTTATTGTGTAAAGAAAGGGAAACAGACATCACTTTATTTTACCGCCCTATTCTCATTTCTTTACCTGGTAACTGCCAAATAACTACCTTCTATATTCTGTTCCAGCGCAAACAGGTCCTAATAGCGTGCAGTGCGCTTACATACAGATAAGTGATCAGTGCTCTAGATATTTTTTTACTAATGTTTTAATCGTTTTTTTTGCCCTATTTATGTGATGAGTTATCATAATATTTCAACTCTCTTAACATAAGTGACCCACCGAAGCTGCCTAAAAACAGTGTAACGAAAATTGGAGCAAGTAAAACACAGCTACTGAATGTGAAGCAAATTTTACTTGGGAAACAATTCAGGCTTTATTATCCTATCTAGGTAGCTCCACCATGTACTTATATTAAATCGCGCGATAGCCGGCTATTTTTAACTTGTGGTGTGGTTGATATTAACGCTGGGAGGGGCAAACCTTTTTTTTTGCTGATGTCAATGCGTAGTGTGTATTGGCTTGGCATAAATTTCAGCCAACTGGGGGGGGGGGGGGGGGCGGTGGCTTGCTGGAGTCTGACATTAGGGCTCGGGGGGCAGACTTTTTTTATTGATGTCAATGCGTGTCAATGCGATGGCAATACATTAAGTATTTTAGACTTAATGTAGTGACATATTTCGGCCACCTGTCTCCCCGTAAACTCCTATGGATTGAATAGCCTACTTTCCAATTGCTTGAAATCACAAGTGCTTTAATGTTTTCAAATGTTCACAATCAACCATGGCTAGCTGCCATGCAAAAGTCACAAAGTCTTCCTTCAACCGAATCAATATCGGATACAATCCCACAACCATAGTTGCATCATCTTGGTGACTTCATTTGGACAGTTAACATTGACGAGCTGAAGGGTGTGTGATAGAATATTGTTTGTACTAGTGGGCAGGTCCAACCCGTTTTCACGTTTTTTTAATAAGTGATTAAATAGTCTTATCTTCCAATTTGTTGTTATTTAGTAAACGTTTATGAATAAAAATGAATTAATAAAATGCCAGCTTGCCTAAAAGTGACAGTTTTGTTGTGGAAAGAAGGATTTTAAATTTACCGGGATGTTACCTCCGTTTAGACAGATGCTGCATGAACATCTTACGGCCCACTTTGTTATTACTATACTTCTTAATCGTTAGAGTATTTATAGATATTTCGCAATAGATACCGTAGGAAACAAATTACCTATACATTTGATATAATTGTTTACCCAAATTAAGTGTACAATGTTGACAACTTGTAGTCTGAAAAGCGCTAACGTGTCAAACAGCATAGCTTTTTTTAGGACTCGGTCCCGAGGTACTAAACACTAAAGTCTGCTCGCAATAGCACTCAACATATCGCTGTGTCTGAAATAATGCCACAGTACAATATGAATATCTTTCTATGCAGGCTAATATGTTTCTAAATGTGCTGGCGTATATGTTTCAAAAGATATCAATTAGCATAGGAGATCGGCACAGAGGCATCATTTACATTTCTACTGAAATAATCAAGTTATCTTCCCAGACATGCAAAAACCAATGAAAACATAAATGCTACACACAATGTCTAGTATTGTTTTTCCGTCACAAGCCTAATCTAATTAGTCACACAGTGGAGAAAGACATCGCATAAAGTTCATCCGCAATGAAGTAGGCTACTTCAGAGCCGCATGCCTCCAATACTTTGAGGGGCGATTTCTTTGATATTTGTTCACAGCTCAATGAGGCCTCCTTCTAGGTCCAGCCAAAAGATCTCATACGACAAATGTATTTTAGGGTCGTAGCAACACAATTAAAGTATTTGAAACACATTATAAGTAAGTTATTTATGACCGATCGGCGCCATCGCTCAGGGTCTGTCACACTGAATACCGGAACCACAATGAATAAAGAGGTACGTACGCTTCGAAGCAAGGTAACACTGTTTACTGGGAGATCACAAATAGGGAAGACAGAGTAACCACGATGAAGACAAAGCAATAATCCAGTGACAAGGGACACGACAAGGGGACCATATATGCAGGGGAACAACAGGTGCAGACAATGATAAACAAGGACTCAGGTGCAAACAATAATGACAGAGTGGACGAGTCCTGGTTGCCATCCAGTGGCGAGAGTCCGGTATGACGCCAGGCGTGACAGTAGCCCCTCCCTTAGGACCGACTGCTGACGGGACCATAAGGCTTGGCCGGGAAGCGAGCGTGGAAATCCCGGATGAGAGAGGGGTCCAGAATGTCCCTCGCAGGGACCCAGCTACGCTCCTCTGGGCCGTACCCCTCCCAGTCCACCAGGAACTGGACCCCACGCCCACGCCGACGAGAGTCGAGGAGGCGGTGGACCGTGTAGGCCGGTAGCCCGTCGATGACTTGAGGCACCGGAGGAGGCGGAGTGGGAGGCTGCAGGGGGCTGATGAGGACCGGCTTCAGCTGGGACACGTGGAACGTCGGGTGAACTCTCAGGTTGGACAGCAGCTGGAGGCGGTAGGACACTGGAGTAATCCGACGCACGATCTTGAAGGGACCCACGAACTTCGGGTGCCAACTTCCGGGACTCCACACAAAGAGGTAAGTCCCTAGCGGATAACCATACCCGCTGCCCCGGTCGCAGGGACGGCCAGGGCCGCCAACGACGGTTGGCCTGAAGGCGATGTCTCTCGCCCATCTTCACCAAGGTCCTCCGAGCCCTCCTCCAGGCCCCTCCGAGCCCTCCTCCAGGCCTTCGTCCTCCAGGCCCCTCGACACCGGCAGACAAAGGCCTCGGCAGAAGGAACACCCACCTCCGCTTCCTGTTCGGGGAACAAAGGCGGAGCAAAACCGAACTGGCACTCAAAGGGGGACATACCAATGGAGGAGTGGACTAGGGAGTTGTGGGCGTACTCAGCCCAGGGAAGGTGCCGACTCCAGGAGGCAGGGTTGACCGAGGCGAAGCACCGCAGAGTCGTCTCCAGATCCTGGTTGGTCCGTTCGGTCTGGCCATTGGACTGGGGATGGAAGCCTGAGGAGAGACTAACCGAAGCCCCCAGCAGACCACAGAAGGCTCTCCAGAACCGAGACGTGAACTGAGGTCCACGGTCCGAAACAACATCCACGGGAAAGCCATGGATTCCGATGATGTGTCGGACCAAGGACTCCGCCTTCTCCGGGGCAGACGGAAGCTTGGCGAATGGAATGAACCGAAAACCCTTGGAGAAGCGGTCCACCACCACCAAGACCACCGTCGGTCCCCGGGACGGCGGAAGCCTGGTGACGAAGTCCAACGAAATGTGAGACCAGGGCCTACCGGGAATGGGCAGAGGTTGAAGCAGTCCAGCTGGTTTGGCCCGTGAGGTCTTGTGTTGGGCACAAACTGAGCAGGCAGAGACAAAGGACCAGACGTCCTTGCGAATGGCCGGCCACCAGAAGCGTCGTTGAATGAACTCCAGGGTACGTGCCACTCCCGGATGGGGATTGAACGAGGCATGACCCCACAGCAAGACCCTGGTGCGTACCTGCATGGGGACATAGAGACGGTTCGGCGGCCCGGTACCTGGATCTGGCTCCCTCTGGAGAGCATGGCGCACTGCCTCCTCCACCCCCCACCGGACCGGGGCCACGACGATGGACTCGGGCAGTATAGGTTCAGGGTCTTTAGGCGCAGTAGGGGGGTCGAACTGCCGAGACAGGGCATCGGCCTTAGTGTTCTTAGTCCCTAAGCCTCTTGGCCTCCTGGATATAGGACAGGTTTTTATGATCGGTGAGCACCAAGAAAGGCTCGGCGGATGCCTCTAACCAATGGCGCCACTCCCCCAGCGCTTCTTTCATGGCCAGCAGTTCTCGGTTCCCCACGTCGTAGTTCCTCTCCGCAGGTGTGAGCCGGCGGGAGAAATATGCACAGGGATGCACTAGTTGGTCCCTAGGCGAACGCTGCGAAAGAATGGCACCTACCCCAACCTCCGACGCGTCCACTTCCACAATAAACGGAAGCTTGGGATCAGGCAGCGCCAACACTGGGGCGGACGTGAACCGCTCCTTCAGCCGCTGGAAGGCCGCTCGGGCCTGGGGAGTAAACACAAACGACCCCTGCTCCCCACGAGTAAGGTCCGTGAGGGGAGCGACCACGGAGCTGAATCCGGCAATGAACCGCCGGTAGAAATTAGCAAATGCAACAAACCTCTGGACCCCCTTCACGGAGGTGGGCTCGGGCCAGTCCTGGACAGCCTGCACCTTGCGGGCGTCCATCTCTAGGCAACCAGGCTTGATCACGTATCCCAGGAAGGATACAACAGAGGCGTGAAAACGACACTTCTCAGCCTTAACATACAGGCGATTGCGCAGGAGTCGGGTCAGCACCTGCCTAACGTATCGCACATGTTCCTGGAGATCCCGGGAAAAGATCAGAATATCGTCAAGATAGACGAAACAGAAGATTCCCAGGAACTCACGCAGGACATCGTTTATGAGTTCCTGGAAGACCGCAGGGGCATTGGTAAGCCCAAACGGCATAACCAGGTACTCATAGTGACCCGAGGGTGTGTTAAATGCTGTCTTCCACTCATCCCCCTCACGAATACGTACCAGGTGGTAGGCGCTGCGGAGATCCAGTGTGGTGTAAACAGATGACTCCTGTAAGCGTTCAAAGGCTGTGTTCATGAGCTGGAGAGGGTACCGGTTTTTGATGGTAATGGCGTTGAGTCCCCGGTAATCGATGCACGCTCGGAGGCCATTGCCCTTCTTTCCCACGAAGAAGAACCCTGCCCCGGCCGGAGAGGTGGAACGGCGGATGGTTCCAGCAGCAAGGCAACCCCAAATGTATTCCTCCATGGCCTGGGTCTCAGCCCGGTTGAGGGAGTACAGCCTGCCGCGAGGGGGAGCGGTGCCTGGAAGGAGATCGATGGCACAGTCGTAGGGACGGTGAAGAGGGAGAGTACCGGCCAGGTCTTTGCTGAAGACGGGAGCGAGGTCAGCGTAGGTGGAAGGGACGAGGGATAGATCGATGGCCGGATCGGTGGGAAGGGAGCCGTGAAGCAGTTGGGTCCGCAGGCACGTCTCTTGGCAGGATGCATCCCAGGCAGTGATGGTTCCTGTAGGCCAGTCCACCGTGGGGTTATGGAGGAACAACCAAGGATACACTAGGACAACAGGAATGGCAGGAGAAGAGACGAGTAGGAGCCGGATGGTCTCTTGGTGTGCACCGGACAGAGACAGAGTGAGTGGTCCAGTGGTGTGGGTAATGGTCCCCGACCCCAACGGACTGCCGTCCAGAGCGGTGATGGTGCGGGGCTTCTCCAAGGGAACAAGGGGAAGGCGGAGTTTCTTGGCTAGGGCTGAGTCAATGAAATTACCCGCCGCACCGGAGTCCACCAAGGCAGCGATAGAATGTAGGATCCCCGACCAGGACAGGACAGTAGGAAGGAAGCAGGACAACACGGACTTGGGAGGACACAAATAAACCCGTTACGCTCCTCCCGGGGGTTAACGGGGATGCGCGTTTCCCGGGCGCTTAGGACAGAGAGCAATGAAGTGTCCCGACTCCCCACAGTACAGACACGCACCCTGAGGTACGACGTCGGGTCCTCTCCTCTGTGGTAAGCCGGGTGCGTCCCAACTGCATGGGCTCCGAGGTGTCGCCAGGCAAAGGGGAAAGAGGTGGGGACGAGACTACGGCCCTGGTGGTCTCAACTCGTCGGCGGAGCCGAATTGCCCGCCGATCACAGAGACGCTCATCCATACAAATGGCCTGGTCAACTGCCCCTTTAAGGGTAGCTGGAGGTGGTCGGATGGCCAACTCACTCTGCAACTCGTCATTCAGTCCCTCCAGGAAGGCAGGGACCAAAGCAGTCTCGGACCATCTCGCCTCCAGCCCCAAGGTACGGAATTCCACGGCATAGGCCGACACCGAGCGCTGCCCTCAGGTCCCGAGAGGGGTTGTCTTTAAAATTAACCTAAGTTTGATCGTTAAGTGGTATGGGATGGGACCGGGAATTTTTGCTTAAACACTAGGGGCGCACCAATTCTCCAGGGCTGTTTTTTGCCAGAAAGAGATTCTAAATAAGTCCGCTCTCGACCTCCTGCCCTGCAGGTGAGTTTTAAAATGACAAAATTATATGATTAACGGTAGACATATGGGAAAATTGTATTTTCAGTGGGTAAATAATGTATGCTTAAACCAGTTCATCAATCGTTTGATATTAAATGAAACATGTTTTTTTATTCAACTGCTTAAAGTTAAGGATTTTTTCAAGTAAGAACAAAACATACGCTCTTTGAAAGCTAACTATGAAGTAGCAAGAGCTGTATATTACATAGTACTATAGTACTAGTGCTTTTTGAATGTTAACTTAAAATGGCTTGTAACATTCATGCATGGAAGCATTCGTCATGACGAGCCTGACTAATACGTATTGTGGTCATTTAGTGTTAAGGTAGGCCTAGTTATTAGGTAACGTGTTCCAGCTGGCTTTATTAGCTCCATTTACATTTATTTGTTTCAAATCACTGTTTCTAAACATAACGTGATGCTGTGTGCATGATGGGTGCAGGGTAAAAAGCCTACGCTAGGACGGAGAGGCAATCATTGTGCCACGTAACGTTGTCCACCAAGGTCATGTAAACATAGCCTATTAAACGGTAATAACTACAACATGTGAACTAATCACCAGCATGTTCAGAACGATAGAACACCCTTGTTTAGTGTCACTACAATAGTTAGGGATTTTCAATAATGCTTGCTGGCTGGGCGCAAATTTCGACTGACTTTCAGACTTATTGGCCACAATTTGCTGAATGACGTTGTGATGTCGTTGTGTGATGACGTCATTACGTAATGACATCATTACGTAATGACATAAAACTGAGTCAAATTACGTTACTCAAATTGACTGGCCATCTCGGCGAAAAATATGATTTGAAATTTGTTAGTTTAGACTTGTTTGTTTATTATCACATATTTTTATTTGTAAAAGTAATATAAACACAACACATTTTTTATGATCAGATATTTTTCTTTTTAAGCACAACACATTGAATTATTGAACAATTACACATTACACATTATTGAACAATACAATTTTATTTAGTTTCTTCTTCTTCTTTAACTAGTAAAACTACACATTCTGAACAATTATAGTTTTAAGCAGTGTATTGGTAGTTAGTTAACATGCTAGCATGTAGTAACGTTACTGAAGGCTTAGCCCTTTTCAGATTGTTAAGGCTACTTTGTGGGGGAAATTCTAAATTTGTCTTTTTTTTTATTGTGACTTCCTAACCAAACAATAGTACTCTGAACTGAATGTGTTTAAATGATTTGACCCAAAAAAATATGTTTGTCTCGTCGAACGCATGCTGCTGCTGCTGCTGCTGCTGCTGCTGCTGCTGCTGCTGCATTTTCGCATTTTCCCGAAATGCATTTCTAATTGTTGTTATTATTATTAGACCATTTCTTCTTGCCCTACTACACCCACAGTTTATATAGCAATTCCATCCCAGTGCCAACAGGTCCGCCATAATGCTGTGTACTGCATACAGATGAGTGATCAGTGCTCTAATAATTAATTTATTCATATTTTAAATCGTTTTTTTGCCCCATTGAAATGAATGGGAACACCGTTTCTGTGGTCTTATTCTACCATCGAGTGAACTCAGGAAAGTGGTACAGGTTGATGACGGTGGCAGAGTCGGTAACGCTGCTGGTTATCAAATCAAGAGGTTGCAACAAGTGATTTCTGGATTGCATAATAAAATGTAGTTTACCTTTACATATCAGCTTTGATCAAATGCATTTCACATTTAAAATGTATTCCAGAAATACATTAAAACGTTTTTAAAAGGTTCACTAAAAGATAGCTTTCTCACAGTATGTTATTTGGCAGGCTTAACTCTACTTGGAGATAACTTTTGGCTTAATCCAGCTTACTTTACATTTCGAAATTGTTTGACACATTTAGCAAAGGTTGAAAAAACATATTTTTTTCAAATGTGCACATAAAAGCAACACAACCATTATAAGCAAAGCAATGTAAGAACAAGGCCACCATGTAAGCAAATTCAATGTGCAGGTGTTGATATTAAAATAAGACAAAACACGTAAAACTAGTCAAATGAACAGCACTGATTGTCTGTTCTCTGGGCCTACTTGTGCGCAATGTGCTGGCAGCGCAGCATAGCCTATGGGTGTTTACCAATCAAAGTTTTATTTTGTCCGTTTGTTGCATTCTTGGTATTGATAAATAGTAGCCCCGTGACCCGCACTTTGGTCCGGGGAAAGACCGTTCACACAACGGGTCTTCGCTTGATGTGTAGCCTATGTCACGGCCATTATATAGTCCTTTTTGTAATCATGCCCATTACTTTACAGCAGAGGCTTTGTTTTCTTCAGTGCTCTAAAGTAATGGAAATGATTACAACACAGACTGTTGGCTTTAACGTTTGCTAGCCAAAATCGTACTACTACTGTTGTTGAATAGTACTTTAATGTGCGTCTCAGGCACATATCCTAACCAATAAGGGTTATTTTTTATCATAACCCGGGTCGAGTAACTTTCATACCGCGGCCGATTGGAGTCAAACCCCGGAATAACCAAAGTTCCAACTCTATGACTGTCACAGTCTTCCGCCATGTTTTCCTTGAACCAAAACAAACCCACGTTACATGCTGCGCTTGCGCGACTTTATCTGAGAAACGTGCAATCTTTGGGTGGTGCTGGAAAGTATTTGACGTTTTTTCAAACCGGGGTTATCATACCTTTTGGACGGTTTTAATGAAAATTACATTTTCCACGGTAACACTAACCGTCGGGAATTTTTACTGTGATTTATCACTAAACCGGTAATCGTTACATCCCTACTCCATAGGCAAGTGATATTAGTTGTAGGCAGGTCGAACGTTCGAATGCCAATGTAGTCAATACGGGAGCTTCCACGCTCAGCGCTGAAGAAAATTGCGCTGCGTAGCGTTTTAAAACTGTTGTAATGGACACAAATACAACGTTTTTGTTGGTCAGAATCACTTAAGTCATTCAAAAGTAATGCCTAATTTCACAATATATTAGTGTTGATATGCATACAGCGCTTGCTAATTCATAGTTAGCTTCCAAAGAGCGTGGGTTTTGTTCCAACTTGAAAAAAGCCGTAACTTTAAGCAGTTTATTAAAAATATATACGTTTTATTTCATATCAAACGATTGATGAACTGGTTTAAACACATATTCTTAAACCACTGACAATTAAATCTTTCCAAATGTCTACCGTTAATAAAGACATTTTGTCACTGTAAAACTCACCACAGCGCGGAGGTCGAGAGCGGACTTAGTTAAAATCTCTCCTATTTTGGCCAAAACGGGACCTGAAAAATGGTGCGCACCTGGTGTTTAAGCAAAAATGCAGGGCACTTCCCGTAACATTTAACAATCAAACTTGGGTTCATTTTGCAGACAACCCCTCTCGGCACCTGACACTGAGCGACGGCGCCGATCGGTCATAAATACTTGAATTGTTTTGCTACTACCCGAAATTACATTTGTCGTATAAAAGCTTTAAACTGGACTTAGAAGGAGGTCTCATTGAGCTGTGATCAAATTAAGAAAGAAATCCATAGCTGGACTTTAGAGATACGCCCCCTCAAATCATGAGATTGCCCTAGATGCTGTGTTTTAAATACTTAAATTGCGTTGCTACTACCCTAAATTACATCCGTCGCATGAGAGCTTTAAACCGAACCTAGAAAGAGATCTCATTGACCTGTGATCCAAACATTTAAGAACTTGATAGCTGTACTTTTGGAAATACCCCCACTCATGTGAGGCATGCTCCTTATAGCCTACTTCATTGTCGCTGAACTGCATTAGAGCTATGTCCACTGTGCGATTAATTAGATTTTGCTCGTGACGGGAAAACAATGCAATATATTTTGGTTGACATTTATGTTTCCATTGGCTTCTAGACTTTTGCGTGTCTGGGAAGATAACGTGATTATTTCAGGGAAATTTGAACGAATACACTTTAATCAACGTTATAGTAAGAAAACTTCTAAATCCATTCAATAATTTTATTGTTTAGTTTCCGTATGGATCAGAGCTGCCAATGATTAAGATATAGGTGTGAAGTCTCGATCCAATCAACACTTAGGCTAGTGTTTACGAATCATCTTGCCATTGTATAATATAAAAAGATATAGGCTATATTCATTTTTTTACAGTGGCATTATTTTAGACACCGATATGTTACGAATGCTATTGCGAGCCGACTTTGGTCCCGCGTCCTAAAAAGCTAAGCTGTTTGACACGTTAGCGGTTTTCAGAGTACAAGTTTTCAACATTGTACACTTTATTTGGGTAAACAATTATATCAAATGTATAGGTAACTCGTTTCTTAAGGTGTCTGTTGTGAAATACTTTCACAATAAAGAAGTATAATAACAACGAAGTGGGCCGTAGGATGTTCATGCTTTTAGACCCAGCGTCTGTCTAAACGGAAGTAACATCGCGGTAAATATTAAATCCTTTTTTTAACAATAAAACTAACTTTTGGGCAAACTGACAATTTATTAATTCGTTTTTATCCATAAACGTTTGCGAAATAACAACAAATTGGAAGATAGGACTATTTAATCACTTAATAAAAAAAAGTGAAAGTGAAAGTGAAAGTGAAAACGGGTTTGACCTGCCTATTAGTTGTAGCGTCAGAGCCATTGGCCAGGATTACCCAGAATGCACCATTAAGGCAGTTGAACACAGACTTTTTAAAAGTATTAATTGTATTTGCTCACAGTGCTCATTCAAATTTGATTTTGTTATTTTGTACTTACGTTTTCTGTTTGATTAGTTATGCATTCATTAGTTTGGATCGTGGAAGAGTTAAGGACCATGAGTGTGCATGTTGTCTCCACAGCTATATTAATTGTAGCGACCAGGGTCTGGTGGGTCATGTGCAGTCCGACTCTGTTTAATGATCCAGTCATTTAAGTCAGACCATGAAAACCAATCAAACTTCTTTGGACTCTGAGTATTTTCCTCAAATACATTATTTAACACTATAGCCAAGCGTAAATCATTAATTGCCATTTGTTAGGGCAAATAGTACTCTTAATTATAGACTGAAACACCAGGTCTAGTTTCTTTTGCGATGTATATTAATTATTTAGGCAGCCTTTGTGATTTCTATGTGGGCCTACAGCAGCTTTTGTCAGGTTACCTTTATTTCTGCACATGAATACGTCCACCAAAAATAGCTCTTTCTATCATGCCATCACTCAATACAACGAGTCTACCAGTCCAGTGAATATTAGAGAAGACAGAAGTCAAAACAATTTAGCTTAATATGTCAAAATGACATCATTACCGTGGCAAATAGCACATTAAATGTATCAATGTGATTGGAAATGAAACAAGTTGAACAAATTTGTCAAATGAGCCTATATATGTTTAGAACACGTGTATATGAGTCAGTATAGGCAGGCCTATACCACTTGTATAATGAAACACTGTCTCATGCCATGGACACTTGACCTAGGCTTTTGAAGTAAATCTCCAGCTTAGCCTAACCCAATAACCAGAAAGGGGTTTATTCTGTTTGTTTTTATTTAACAGTAAGCTTTTATATTCGTATTTTCTACTATATTTTCATATTTAAAAAAAGGTAGTTGTCAAGTTATTTAATAGTCATTTTTTATTTAAAATTTGTAATAATAATCTTTATATTTCAAGCAAGTGCATGCTAGCCTACTTGTAGCTTTTGTTTTATTTGATGTCTAAGGGGCAATGAAGATTTCACTTGAATTTACAATTTAGCCTCCAAGTCTAAGATTTTTATTTAAGTTAAGATGTGGTTGAGCAATGAGTGGCGGATTAAGGCTACATTTAATTTAATTCGTCATTCCGAACTCAAATAAAGAAGTAGCCTTTGATTCAAAGATTGACCCAACACTTGCCGTTTCTTCTCGAGGCTTTCCTCAGCGGCCAATCGTGAGTCGTCACGGTCCCTAGCCTCACTATCTCTGCAGTCACGAGAGAGGCCGGGCATGAGCTTAACTATAAGTAGGCAGGTCAAGCCCGTTTTCACTTTTTTTTAAATTAAGTGATTAAATAGTCCTATCTTCCAAATTGTTGTTATTTCGTAAACGTTTATGAATAAAAACGAATTATTAAATTGTCAGTTTGCCCAAAAGTAACAGTTTTATTGTTAAAAAAAGGATTTAATATTTACCGCGATGTTACTTCCGTTTAGACAGACGCTGGGTCTAGAAGCATGAACATCCTACGGCCAACTTCGTTGTTATTATACTTCTTAATTGTGAAAGTATTAATAGATATTTCACAACAGATACCTTAAGAAACGAGTTACCTATACATTTGATTTAATTGTTTACCCAAGTAAAGTGTACAATGTTGAAAACTTGTACTCTGAAAACCGCTAACGTGTCAAACAGCTTAGCTTTTTTAGGACGCGGGACCAAAGTCTGCTCGCAATAGCATTCGTAACATATCGGTGTCTAAAATAATGCCACTGTAAAAAAATGAATATAGCCTATATCTTTTTATATTATACAATGGCAAGATGATTCGTAAACACTAGCCTAAGTGTTGATTGGATCGAGACTTCACACCTATATCTTAATCATTGGCAGCTCTGATCCATACGGAAACTAAACAATTAAATTATTGAATGGATTTAGAAGTTTTCTTACTGTAACGTTGATAAAAGTGTATTCGTGCAGGCTAGGCCACTATGTTTCTAAAGGTGCAGGCATGTATCATGTTTCAAAAGTTCAAGGTTAGTAGCCTATGAGACAGACTACGGACGCCTGATTTCAAATTCTACTGAAATAATCACGTTATCTTCCCAGACACGCAAAAGTCTAGAAGCCAATGGAAACATAAATGTCAACCAAAATATATTGCATTGTTTTCCCGTCACGAGCAAAATCTAATTAATCACACAGTGGGCATAGCTCTAATGCAGTTCAGCGACGATGAAGTAGGCTATAAGGAGCATGCCTCACATGAGTGGGGGTATCTCCAAAAGTCCAGCTATCAAGTTCTTAAATGTTTGGATCACAGGTCAATGAGATCTCTTTCTAGGTTCAGTTTAAAGCTCTCATGCGACGGATGTAATTTAGGGTAGTAGCAACGCAATTGAAGTATTTAAAACACAGCATCAAGGGCATCACATGATTTGAGGGGGCGTATCTCTAAAAGTCCAGCTATGGATTTCTTTCTTAATTCGATCACAGCTCAATGAGACCTCCTTCTAAGTCCAGTTTAAAGCTTTTATACGACGGATGTAATTTCGGGTAGTAGCAAAACAATTCAAGTATTTGAAACACACTTTAACTAAGTTATTTATGACCGATCGGCGCCGTCGCTCAGTGTCAGTTCCCGAGAGAGGTTGTCCTCAAAACAAACCCAAGATTGATCGTTAATTAATATGGAGAGTGCTCTGCATTTTTGCTTCAACACTAGGTGCGCACCAGTTTTCAGGTCCCGTTTTGGCCAGAATAAGAGAGATTCTAACGAAGTCCACTCTGAATGAATGACTTGATTAACGGTTGACATATGGAAAGATTTCATTTCAGTGGTTTAAGAATATGTGCTTAAACCAGTTCATCAATAGTTTGACATTAAACAAAACATACGCATATATTTTTAACTGCTTAAAGTTACGGCTTTTTTTCCAAGTAAGATCAAAGCCTACGCTTTTTGGAAGCTAACTATGAATTAGCAAGCGCTGTATGCAAATCAACGCTACTATATGGTGAAAGTAGGTATTACTTTTGAATTACTTCAAAATTGATTGGTGATTCAGACCAACAAAAACGTTACATTTGTGTCGAATTAAACAGTTTTAAAGCGCTACGCAGTCCAATTTTCGTCAGCGCTGAGCGTAGAAGCTTTCGTGTTGATTACGTCATTGGACAATTGGATGCTCGGAGCATAAAGGGCATCACATGATTTGAGGAGGAATATCTCAAAATTCCAGCTATGGATTTTTTTGATTTTTGGAACAGAGCTCAGTGAGACCTCCTTCTAGGTCCAGTTAAAAGCTCTCATGCGACGGATGTAATTTAGGGTACTATCAATGCAATTGAAGTATTTAAAACAGCATCAAGGGCATCACATGATTTGAGGGGGAATATCTCATCAGTCCAGCAGTCGATTTCTTTGAATTTTGGATCAGAGCTCAATGAGACCTCCTTCTAGGTCCAGTTAAAAGCTCTCATGCAACGGATGTAATTTAGGGTAGTAGCAACACAATTGAAGTATTTAAAACACATGTTAACCAAATTATTTATGACCGATCGGCGCCGTCGCTCAGTGTCAAGTCCCGAGAGGGGTTGTCTGCAAAATGAACCCAAGTTTGATTGTTAAATGTTATGGGAAGTGCCCTGCATTTTTGCTTAAACACTAGGTGCGCACCGTTTTTCAGGTCCTGTTTTGGCCAGAATAAGAGAGATTCTAACGAAGTCCGCTCTCGACCTCTGCGCTGTGGTGAGTTTTAGAGTGACAAAATGACTTTATTAACGGTAGACATATGGAAAGATTGAATTGTCAGTGGTTTAAGAATATATGTTTAAACCAGATGAACAATCGTTTGATAATAAATAAAACGTATATATTTCAAATAAACTGCTTAAAGTTAAGGCTTTTTTCAAGTAATAACAAAACTTACGCTCTTTGGAAGCTAACTATGAATTAGCAAGCGATGTATGCATATCAACACTAATATATCGTGAAAGTAGGTATTACTTTTGAATCACTTAAGTGATTCAGACCAACAAAAACGTTATATTTGTGTTCATTTAAACAGTTTCAAAACGCTACGCAGGGCAATTTTCTTCAGCTCTCGTATTGACTACATTGGCGTTCGAATGTTCTACCTGCCTACTATAAGTGACTGAACGTGACTTCGTGTCTGAATCGAACTATCAATGAGTCGGACTGAACGCGTCTTCGTATCTGTATCGAACTATAAATTAGTCAAACTATCAATGAGTTGGACTGAATGACAATTGGTGTATGAGGAGCCAAACTTTCGCTGAGTTGAGTCTTCGGGCAGAAACGTCACATTTCGTAGCAGGAAGTGCCTCTCTCGTCGATTTGAAATGTTGTCTCACGTTGTTAGCAAACTTGGACATGGTGCAGTGGTAGTGAGTTGTAGCCTAATAAGCTATACATTGAAAGTGGATACACAGCATTGACTAGCGGGTTTTGTTTAGCACGATATTCAATGAGTCAGTTAAAGTTTGATTCATTTGACATAATAGTTCGAGTCGATTCGGACACTAAAAATATTTGTTCAAAGAAGATTTGTTAGTTAATTTATGCACATCACTAGTATTGGCTTGGATTACCCAGAAAGCATCAGTTCAGCAATTGGACACGGACTTTGTTGATATATAATTGTATCTTCCCATTGCTAATTTATAATTTTATGTTGTGTTCTACTTACCTCTACTGTTCATTTAGTTATGCATTTATTAATTGAGATTGCAGAAGAGCCAAGGACCATGAGTGTGCATAGTGGCTCCATAGGCTAGGCTCCTTGATCGAACTACATATGGTTAGATGAAAATTGTTCATGACTTATGTAAAATGTGGTTTACTTCTAGTAATCCAAATTTGTGCTGTAGTTAACTTAGATGACTGAAGCCCGCCCTAAGATTATGAAACAATGATACAATGTAATGCGTCGATTGCAGGCACAGTGATTCACAGAATGTGACATGTCAGACACAAATTATATTGACCCACCCACCCTCAATTGCCTCGAGAACTACTGGTATACTGAGCAGCCAGCCAGAAATAAGCACTATTATTGGATTTTAGGATTTTTTATTATTATTGGATTCTTCATTTCTAATGCTGAAAAGACTATAGATGTTCAGCTAATAGGCTAATAACAGTACAAATAAACCATTAATGAAGTGCAAGAGGCCTGCATGGCACATCCATTGTTATCAGTTGTCTAATATAAATGACAACTTTGCATTTCACATTCAAAACTTGAATGTGTGAATCCAAAAATATTTTCTTGTATTTTACACCCAAACTTGACAATGTAATTTTCCAGTATTTACATTTATGAAATTCTAAACAAAATATTTCGTACTCAGCACATAGTTGAATTTATATTTGCCATATTTTTGCGATGCCTTTTCTATTTATTTGTCACTGCTTTCAGTCAATATTTTGTTAGACCACACGTACAGGTCTCACGAGAATACACATAGCCAAATAGGGATGATCTCAAAAGGAGAACAAGCTTAAGGCTGCGCCGGTACACAAACACAGTGTTTCAAAACCAGACTGATGGCCACCCTACATATACCAATAACTTCACCTTGGTCGTTAACAATGTCACCGTGATTCAATACACAACAGTTGGCAACCCTAGCTACTTTTGCTCACATAGCCATGGAAAAAATAGCAAGCCCAGTGTCTTCACACAGGACCCCCGGGCTGTACAAAGCAATCACATCACATTTTCCCCAAAAAGCATTTAGAGTTATTATTACACACACACACACACACACACACACACAATATAGGCCCCTATGCAACAAGGGCATTGATTCTGTGTCAAACTTTCTTACAGACACTGATGCAGTGTACGAGCTGAAGCTTGTGGCCTACAATGGCAATGGAGAGAGTGATGGCTCCAAGAGACTGGTGTCCCTGGCCGAAGATGGCACCAGAGCCAAAACCAGTGGTGAGTTGGCAGTTATCTCAATATCAGAGATTAAGAAAATATGTAATTTGAAAAATGTATGCACAGGTTTGTACTCAATTTGTACCCAAGCTGTGTCCATATTTATTAATTTCTCCAGGATAACTTCTTTGTTTAAATTACTTTGACAATTATTTCAATTACTGTAAATACATTCCAATTTTTTACCTAGACATATGATAAACTGTACATTCTGTGTTGGAGCACTATGCTGACCTTGTCCCTACCTTTCCCAGGAGGAGAGGACACTCCATGTAACTGCCGGGACAGCGAGGGTTCTCTGGGCAGCATCGTGATTGGCATCCATATTGGCATGGCCTGCATCATCTTCTGTGTGTTGTTACTCATGTTTGGCTATCGTCGCAGGTATGGCCTTACATTCACTGTTTTTACACACTCCATATTTCTGTCACTGTGCCTATAATGTCTCAAATATAAAATGTATTTAACAGGATGATCTGGTTCACAACGCACTGTATGTCCTTTAACACCTTTCCAGTATGTTGTGCAGCAAAGGGACCCAAGAAAGCTGGTCGGTGCCAAGGGTTGAAGGAGGACACCTGGGACAGAATTGCCTTCGCAAAAAATGCACTGCACTGAGAGAAGGGACGGAGTTAGTGCTTCAGGTATGAAGCTAACCAACTGTTTTGGTGACAGTATTGAAAGATTTGGTGTTTTGTTAAAATGATTTTTAAGGGACCATGTAAACACAGTAACAACAGTAGATGAAATTCGATTAGAAGAACAAATACAGCCATCTATCAGAAATCTTAATATTTCACTTTGGAAATCACGAAAAGCAGATTCTCAAAAAGCACAAGACAAACTTCTTGCTCCAAAAATTATTACATTTTAATTGTACGTCAATACAAGAAACAGGATGTAAAAAACACTTCATGTGGCATGACTTTTGTCAGACCAGTAATTTGGCCAATTATGTACAATGGCTTGGTCTATAACAACCTGGTAGTAATCTTTCCTGAACAGCATCAGAAATTGATTGGCTGTCTTGGTGAACATCATTGATTGTTTTGTTTTCTGTGTCTCTGTCTTGTTTAGTCTGGTGAGCCCACTACTCCAGGAGAGGGAAACAGGGCCCCTCCGGCCCAATGCCAGGTCCTCATCGAGCAGCACCCATCCGGTCTATCTGGTACGGGCACTGGTTAGCGTTGGCATCCCCCTCCTCTCCCTATAAGGTCTGACACTTTCCTCCATTTCACCTGCCCAACTACAGCCTCCCCTTTCAACACCCAACAACACCTGAGGATCAGAGGTAGTTGGATTCATACATACAAAATGCTGCTAACAGATCCAGCTTATCAGTAGGCTTGGAAAGCCTTGAGAAGCAGTTCAAGCTGGGTTTCCCGACACTGCAAGGCAGTCTGATAATCAGTGTCACTGAAACCTTTCACCGTCCATTCTTCTCCAACCCCCTTCACCTATGCACATGTGTGTGGTTGTAGCCTTGAAAAAGCATGTCTGTTCAGCCATATGGAAATGCCATAACAACAGTCATGTTATGCTACCAGAGGAGATCGTTAACCAAAATGTTTACTTTCTGTGGCCTCCCCTGGTATCAGTACATGTTTACACTGTGCTCCTAAAACCCACATTGATGCCAAATATATAGACCTAACAGGGCCTCTTAGGATCTTAACATCTCTATTGTAGTCTACATTAAATCAATACAACTATTCACATTTTCTCTCACCTTTTTAGTTGTGAATAGTTGATTTATGTTTTCCTTTGAATAGCTTCAGCTCTGTAAACAAACCAAATTGCAGTTGCCTTTCACTATAGCCTTATACAGATGTGAGTCTGATTGAAATGACACTACAACCAAAAACTGTGTACTTCCAAAGATAGCTACCTCAGTCTGATGAGAATTACCATTGTTGAGACCTACATTAGCCTGTTGATGCTGCTTTTATTAGCATACCTTAGCCAAAAATTAGCTCCCCCTCCCAACCCATTCCTACTCCCCCACTGTGTGCCAAAGCAAGCGTTCCGTGCCAGCCAACAATGCGGCCTGCCCTCAGGGTTCCCATCTGGATGACTGCCATGGAGAGTGTGACCACGGCAGGGCCTGAACGTCGCTTACCCCTTACATTTTCCTCCATGCTGTTAGTGGCCTTAGCCCAATCCTATTCCTTCCTCTTCATCAAGAGCACAAGTCTGGACCTTCTCCCACCCGAGGAGCCTCAAGATCTTGGGTTCACCTGCTTTACCATGAATGGTTATTTGCAAAGACATATTTGTGTTGCAAAAGTACCTCATGGAACACTTGGACCTCAAAGAATGCTGCACGGATCTTTGGACACATTTTTTGGGGGGCGGTGATTTTTTAACCAAAATTACATTTCAATTCTATTCTATCTTATTCCAAATGGGTGATTGTTCTTGGCCATGCTGCTTGGTTAACTGCATGCGGCATATTTGCGGAAACTAGCAGGTCCTATGTTGAAAGCTGAAAATTGCTCCTGGTAGTGTCATGGTAATACTTTCCAGTAATGCACAGACATGACACTTGTTTCCAAAAAAGAATGCTTAATGATTCCCAAAGATGTAAACATTTTCATAGTTTTCCTTGTTTAACTTCAAAGCATTGTTTTTAAACAAACTGCCATTATTTTACGTTGTTCCTGTTTTAAGGGGTAGCCAGTATGAAAACCGCTTTCCCTGAACCTAAGCCAAAAAACTCTTTATGATTTCGTTACCACTTTATAAAATATATTCATAACAAGTTACTTTGTTTGGAACTTGTTTTTGGTCTACCCCTGTCATCAAGGAACATTAACATTTTGTTGAATATAACTTAACAAGTAACCAAATGAAAATGGGATATATTTTCAAGGAGATTTTCTATGTCGATACAGATAGATAGATTAGCTTTCTTTTTTAATTGTTGTTTAAATTGCCAAATGTACCCAAATACCTCTAACATATTTTAACATTCATTGTCTTTACCAAAAAGAACACTTTCCATAACCAAAACACAACATGCAAGTATGACAGTTGATGTATGATGTGTGGTATGGCTGACAGTTTATAAACCTTGAGGGCCATATTTGCTATCCCGCTCTTTTTGATGTTTACAATTGCTTAGAACGTAGATGTCCAAAGTTCAAAGCATGTAAGGCATAAGGTATGTAAAGAAGGTACAAATACAAGATCTGCACATTCTTTCAGTGAGGAAGTCTTACATATATTGGTTAAGAGCATCGTACCAAAAGTGCAGATAGCAAAAGATCAGATAAAAAAATAACGGACCAAAGTAACAGGTTGCTTTGCTGCAATATTGTTCTCAAGGTTAAACTTAACCCTTAATGAATGTTAAAGGTTTATTCAAAACACTGCAGCTCAATATCTGACAAAGATTTTTCATACTCTACTTTCTTACAGGATTTTGCAATTAAAAGATGTAAAATGAATGTGATACATAAAGAACTTGTTTTTTTTAAACCTTCTTTGTAGAGTGAGTTGTCTAGTGGTTCATTTAGAATTCTCCATTTTGAAACATAGACATTTGCCAGTTATTTTTGTTAAACTTCATTTTTTTTCCCCATTTTCTGTTACTTTGTTCTTAGTGATGTGTGCAACAAAAGTTGCCAAAAGCATTACGTTCATTTGTTAACAAAGTTATGAATGTTAGATTCCTCCAAATTTCCCTGATTGTTTTTTTCCCTTTGTTTATAGATGTGTCAGAATTATGTAAAATTGCTTGCTAGAAATACTTTAGGCCCCAATGGCCTTCGGGCAGGCAAAAGGAGGTTTTAGAGAAATTATAAAATAATACTCAGGCACTATATTCACCAGTTGTACATTTTTGGTGCATGTAGGCCTAAATTAAACCTACCTGCTGCCCGAGGGGCATGCTAGCCAGGAGGAAAAAATTGTAGCAAGATAGAAATGGATTGCTAGGACTAATGGGATAAATAATAATTTATTTCTTAATGAAACCATTCCACTGTTGTGTGAATCATATCCAACGGAACCCCTAAAGCTTTATACTGTTTGGAACTAGGATTTTGTCCTGGTTAAAAGGCCAAAAAAGAGGATTGAGTGAGATTGACCCAGATAGAGACCAGGCTGTTTTACTGATGCATCATTGTAGGACAAAAAAACGTTCCCAGTGCCAGATGCCATGGTCAGGATATCAATTTTGTTCCTATGGTTTTCAGATAATTCACAAAGGCCACTTGACATTATGCCCCTACAAACTATTTATTTATTTATTTACTTACCTTATTAGGTAAAGATTGCATGTCATGCATAGTGATATTTGCTTCTTTTTTTTTTTACTAGACCATCAAGCAGGGAAATTTGGGCCCATGAAAGTGAAGCTTAGATAATATTATTCAGCCCTCACCCAAAATGTTCATACACTTTATCTGCAAAATAGCAAGAGAAGGATTCTACACTTAAATTGGTAACAATCCAATACATGCCAGTCTTTTTAATCTAGGTCTGACTAAAAAGCAGCTTGGTCTCTATTTGTGTGTTGATAAAGATATTTTCTTGTCAAAAGACTCCTTAATATCGGTTTTTACTCTTTGCTAAATGCTCATATTTCAGTGTGTCTAAACCAAATAAACAAAGAACTTTAAATAGTGTTATCATTGTCTTGTCTTCTATTTTTTTTTGGGGGGGGGGGGGGGGGGGGGGGGGGGGTGAACCATGTTTTTTGCATATTTATTTTCCTCAAAAGGTAAATACACCCATTACCAGTCAAATGATTTTATATGTGACTGTATTTTTGACACATAGCGTGTTAATGTCTTGTGTTTTGAGCATATTCACTATATTTTAAATTGTGTAAACCAATATCAAATATTTAATAAAAGCTTGCTGACGGATGGTCAAAAAAGTGAAAAAAGCAAAGATTGAAATCAAAAGATTTTATAAACATTCCTAGGTTTAACCATCTAATGCTTTCATAACAAGGTTTCCAAATTAGATATATGTATAAGACAGCGTCAAAAGTGTTTTTAAGTTAAGACATAGGAGCTCAAGTTTAGGCCCAATAGCCGAATAAAAGACTTAGCGAAGATTTATCGTGTGTCAATGGAGTGTCAATGCCATGCCAATGACATGAGTGCTGCCAGTCCTTGGCCACCTTCCCAATGCCCCTCCTGGTTTCACTTTGACAGAGCATCAATAGAATTTAGAGGGCTCTGTCTATTTTACCGATAGTGAACCACCCATTTCCATGGATTTCTCTCTTCAAAAAACACCAACATAAAAGAATATTTCATTCACACCCACTTTTAATTCTATAACACAGCTCTACAAGACTTGCTAGCTTATGTTTATAGAAAGTCACTCAAAATTATACCTAATACACGTCATACATACTGGACAGCCAGTCACCACATACTCAGAGTATGAGAGAATCAAACATAGACATTCCCCCATCATAGAACCAGTTGTTGCCATGAAAACCACCCCTTCAGGCCTCTGCTGAGTGTTCATGGTCTCCTGCTGAGAGGAAAGGTTCAATCAAAAGAAAAGAGAGTAAAAAGATACGATTACCGATCATTAAGGAGCTGACCCAACAAAGTTAATTTTGGATCAAAATGTCATAATTTTATAAGTGTAATAAAGTGTAATAAAGTATTTCACTCCATATTCTAGGATGAGCGCAAGACATCTCAAAAGCATTGACAGTATATTATAAGTGGACAAAGTGAACGTGACACCACCCATTGGTTTGTGGACCACCGTTTTGATGCCTTGAGTTTGGCATTTTGAAAATCGACATCTTGGTTGCATAGGCCATCGTCATCTTTTTTTTTGTAAAACCTGAAGTGACGGCATTTACCATACTTGGACGGGAGAGTGGGGCTGGGGAGGAGCTGGGAAGGAGCTGGGAGGAGTGAGGGGTGGATCTGTCTGAGAGCCCGTTGCTACGTCTCTATCACGATTGACAGTGTCAATCACAAGGTAGCCACGCCCTAAAGCATACCCTGCTTTATCGTCTATTTTACTCTAAATGGGACCATCATTTACAAATTGAATGAATGAATGTAGTGTGCCCACTGAAAGTGTGTACAGTATGTTAGAAAGTATGCAATGTGTGTTATGTATGAAACAGTATGTAGTTAGACTGAAGCATGTGCAGTATGCCAGTAAGACTGACTGATTACAGTTAAACTGTATAACTGTACGAAAGTATAACTGTATGAATGTAAACTAAGTAGAAAAGTGAAAGACATGTACAGTCGTGGCCAAACAGTTGAGAACAAAACATATGAATATTCACAAAGTCTGCTGCCTCAGTTTCTATTATGGCAATTTGCATATACTCCAGAATGTTATGAAGAGTGATCAGATGAATTGCAATTAATTGCGAAGTCCCTCTTTGTCATGATAAACTTAATGAACTTAATCCCCCAAAAACATTTCCACTGCATTTCAGCCCTGACCTCATGTCAGTGAATGTCTCGTTAACACAGGTGAGAGTGTTGAGGAGGACAAGGCTGGAGATCACTCTGTCATGCTGATTGAGTTAGAATAACAGACTGGAAGCTTTAAAAGGAGGGTGGTGCTTGAAGTCATTGTTCTACCTCTGTTAACCAATACATTTTTGAGGTTTGTGTAGAAAATTGTGACTTCAGTTAGAGAATTGTGTGACCTCTTTTGAAAAAGACTGCTTAGCATTTGCTTTTTGTGTGAAATCAATGATGAATGATATACTGCTGTGGAGAAAGGGTTGTCTGTTTCAATGGCTGTGTTATTGTTTTGATAAAAGGAATTCTGTTTCAAAACTGCGTTAAGCTATCGAAAAACCGGTATATTTTTTTATCAGATTTTGATCATTTATTGTATCCGTTTGCTTGTCAATAAATTGTTCTTGCCTACACCCCAGCTTTAAAGAGGCCCTCAGTGGACTTAGACAAAGCCTAATTTTGGTGTGTCTGGGTGTTGCACATGTTCAAACTTTGCTGACATAAAAATATACTTTTTCTGTACGGATTTGGTACAGAAATGTAACCCTTACAAACCTTTTTAGAGCTGTTAGTTGTTCTTCAAGTTAAATTGAAATACATTATTTTTCCAGTAGAAAAATATTTTGCTGTTTGGTTGCTCTTTAATAGAAAGCTTACCATGAGCACCACCAGAGGGCAATAATTTATCTTTGGAGAAAAACATTTATTATTCCTAAATAGTCACTGCATTATTCGAATAACCGATTGTTGGCTAGCAGGTAATATATGCTAGACATTGTCTCATTAGATTTTGCATTAGTCTTGTTTTCAGGATTAAATAAAGACTATTTAATATTCAATTCAAATACATTTGGTGTGTGTGTGTGTGTGTGTGTGTGTGTGTGTGTGTGTGTGTGTACACCTGTATAGCAGCAACCAATGATTCGCATAAGAAAGTACTTTCATTGATGTGGGATAACTGAATTATCTATTTTGTAATGTTAAGTGCAAAGTCCATTTTTGTCACCTGGCAGCCACATGTTGGGAATTAGGCTGAACCAGAAAAGTAGAAAAGTGTATGAAATGGAATGCAAGCAATACTGTAAGGGGCGCTAAGCTACATGATAAAGCATCTTTATAAATGAATCTGTAATAGAACATTCCATTCATGTTTGGGCACTTTGGACATTCATTCAATTGATTGTAAGTGTTCTTAAATGTAAAAGAAATATGAATTATTATCATTGCCAAAGATGGAGTTAATATGGTTGTCCAGTGTCCAGTAGGCCCTTTTATTTGTGAACGTAGTATATGGCTTTCCTGCCGCTGTCAACATCACGCACATTGAGATCCCATAATTTCAGTGCTTCTTGCTCCCTCCCCTCCAGACACAGACAGTAACACACACCTTAATAGGGGCGAGTCTCCAATATAGCAGCCGACCAATAACCCATTTGTCTGGGCTGAGACCTAGGGGATGAACGCTTGTTAAAGTCCAATCACAGCTTTTGTGTTGCTTGCCGGGTGCCGGGGACTGTACGTGAGGAGCCACTGCAGCTATTCAAGATCGGCTACCAAGCCCCAGTGTCCGTGGAACCTGAGGGGTAAAAGCGAGTCAGGTGAGTCCGAGGATGTGGATAGGGCCTATCTGAGATACCGAATGATTGGCGGGAGTTGGACTGAATCTGATGACAGAAAACGTAGGCATTGCGTGCTAGTGATCTACTCCAAAACAATAGACTCATGGCACGAGCCAAAGCAGTGCTTTTTGGTTGTTTATGCAAGCAATCATCAACCATTATAATTTAGTGGTTAATCAAATTTAAAAGATCTAAGAGACAAATACCAGGCTATTGCTTATAATCACTTTTCATTTAAAACTCTGGTGAACAGAGATTAGGGAAATATTTAGTCTTCTATATAGTGAAATGAAAATTGAGACAAATATTTCTAATCCGTTTCATTGTTTCATCGCTTGTCTCAGGTGGTTAACTCAGATTGGCTGTAAAAGCCTTGATGCGCCTGGCTGTTCATTGAGTCCAATTGTAATCTTCGAAATATTTGCTCTGGATCCTTTTCATGAGCAAATTTGAATACCAACATATATCGCATGGTGAAAAAGATTGACGTAACAATTTGAAGCAAATATGTTTTTGCTCAGATAGACAATGCATTGCCAGCGACTGTGCAATTAGAAAAAAAAATCAGAAAATGCATCAGCCATTTAATCAAGCTTCTCTAAACTTGTTCAATCGAGTACACACGCAAATGGCTGCCTGGCGCTTGACAATCTCAGTCTCGAATAGCTCAAATGTAATTAGAAGATAGTTAGGGTATTGGTAGTATCAAACCCCATAGAGTAGAATGGTCGACAGAAAGATACTCTGATCTAAAAGAGTTTAAAACGAAAGATAGCCTGGTCAATGGATGGCTATTATTTTCTGCACAGCGTGCACGTCAATAGCTAGACCACTTAATTTACTATCTGCCCCCCCCCCCCCCCCCCCCCCCCCCCCCCCCCCCCCCCCCCCCCCCCCCCCCTCACACACACACACACACACACACACACACACACACACACACACACACTAAACCTACGAGCGTGGAGCATAAATTGCGTTGAAAAATACTATGCTGGTACTAGCAAACATACAAAAAATCGTTATTGCTTAATAGACACAAGATCAACTTGGCTAGCTAACTAGCCGATTTATACAAGCAGAAAGATATTTCCGAACGTTAGCTTGGAGACTGCAGACAAATTTAGCAGGAGCCGCTATCTAACGTTACAGCAACATCTACAGCCTCACACATCAAAATGTATGTTATTCAACACAACATATTATATTAGCTAGCTAGCTATTTAGCTATATCTGCCTCCTTGGCCCAGCAGTTGTCTCTTCCAGATTAGACTTAGACCATATGACCAAAAGTATGTGGACACCTGACCATCACACCTACATGAGCTTGTTGGACATCCCATTCCAAAACCATGGGCATTAATATGGAGTTGCCCCCCGCTCCCTTTCCACAAGATTTTGGAGTGTGTCTGTGGGAACTTGTGCCCATTCAGTCAAAAGAGCATTTGTGAGGTCGGGCACTGATGTTGGACGAGAAGGCCTCCACACCAAACTTGTCAAGCCATGTCTTTATGGACCTTGCTTTTTGCACAGAAGCACAGTCATGTTGGAACAGGAAAGGGCCTTCCCAAACTGTTGCCACAAAGTTGGAAGCATACAATTGTCTGAAATGTCTTTGTATTCTGTAGCATTAATATTACCCTTCATGGGAACTAAGGAGCCTAGCCCAAACCCTGAAAAACAGCCCCAGACCATTATCCCTCCTCCACCAAACTTTACAGTAGGCACTATGTATTCCGGTAGGCGGCGGTGAGCTTTACACCCCTCCAGCCTACGCTTGGCATTGCGCATAGTGATCTTAGGCTTGTGTGCAGCTGCTCGGCCATGGAAACCCATTCCATGAAGCTCCTGAAGCACAGTTCTTGTGCTGATGTGGCTTCCAGAGGCAGTTTGGAACTCTGTAGTGAGTGATGCAACAGAGGATAGGCGATTTTTACGTGCTACATGCTTCAGCACTCGGTGGCCACGCTCTGTGAGTGTGTGTGGTCTACCGCTTTGTGGCTGAGCTGTTGTTGCTCCTAGACGCTTCCACTTCACAATAATAGCACTTACAGTTGACCGGGGCAGACCTAGCGGGGTAGAAATTTCACGAACTGACTTGTGGCAAAGGTGGCATCCTATGACAGTGCCACGTTTAAAGTTACTGAGTTCTTCAGTACGACCCATTCTACTGCCAATGATAGTCTATGTGCTTTATTTTATGCACCTGTTAGCAATGGTTAGCAAAGGCTGAAACACCTGAACTCAATGATTTGGAGGGGTGTCATATAGTCATGGGCATATAGTGTAGGTCTACAGCCTTCCCCACTGTCATAGGAACAGCAAAACCTTTCTGCCCATATTCTTGGCTGGAGGGTGTCATACTGCCTGGTTTATGCTTCTGCGAAGATGACGTAAATGTCTCTGCGTAGCATCACACAGCAGGGGTTTCTGGGTGACTAGCTCACAGAGGCTCGCAGACGGGCACACAGTGCAGTCTTCCAAATCCTAACAGCCCGTAGCGCATAACTTTTTCTCTTGTGCGTCCAACAATTGCTGATTGGTTGAGCAGGGAAGGAAAGAGGAACGGAGAAGATATCCAGTAAAATTTTGGTTGGAAAACACACCCATTTGTGACGAGCAAAGCCGTCCTTTTCAGTGTAATGAATCCTTAGAATCAGTTCACTAAAAATATTCGTTCAAAAGATTCGTTAAACGAATCGTTTAGTGCTTTTCGACACAGGGTTTTTTCCAGGCTCGAAATAAGAGCAGAGGTGGTACCACATGCGTGCACGTGTATCGTAGCCTACCTTTAGTGGCTCAAGCCGAGGGTGTAGTTCCGGCTCTGAAAAGTGCAGCTTGTGCGGAAATGCCTTAAACTTGCATTCTTTCTAATAACAAGCAGGGGGCAACTCCACTAGTTTCAGAAGCACCTACGATTGTATGGAAGCCTATGACAGGGTTTTTCCTGCATAGAGAATTACGAGGTGGCCGCCTCCGTCAAATTTAGTGCAGCCTCCAGCTCTCGACAAAACTCTGAAGAGTGTCATAATATTAAACTCTATTTTCTTACAAGCGTTAAAGTTGGTGAATTTCTGTCATTTGTTATTGCAATTGCAACATTTCGCCTTTGCCGATGTGGTAGAGTTTAGGGTGAAATGAAAGGCCCTGTTAAGTTCGCCTGCTCTTTTAACTTGTTTTTCGGAGAAAAAAAATGATCACCGAACGATCAAGCTGCAGATTATGATGGCATGTCCACTTTAGCCTTTAGCCTATGTGTTAATGTAGGCTAAAGGGACTAGTCGGGTTGTGTTTGATGCTAAAGTCCTCAAACACACGAGCATTCCTTGCAAAATAGCGTGCCAGAAAAGCTGTGTTAAATAGGCTACTGTTTTGTGCACACAAAACGTCCAATGCCTATATCATAATAAAGCATTAGAGCTTTCTATAAGCGCCAACTGCTCAAGCCGGCTACTTTATTAAAATATATTTTGACTTTTGATTAGCAAGTTGCGATTCGGTATGTGTGTAGCCCACATGTAGGCTATGAGCACTAGCTTTAAAACAATGCGAGTGTGATGATAGAGAAACGTGACATGAACATGAACTTTGGCAATGATTACTTATATGTTAAAAGTTAACCATGTAACAAAAAAAATCTGAACATTTCACTGTTTAATCACTTACTTTTATAAAACGTGAAAACGGGTTCGACCTTCCTATCATAACTAATATTAGTCAAGTCAGACTCGAGGGGAGCTGGCCTGACTGCCCATTGCCTTAACGAGAGCCACGTTCTTTCACTGTACACTACGCAGGAATGGATTAAAATCCTGCAGCACCCAAAAGGTCCCTCTGCTCAAGAAGGTACATGTACAGGCCCGTCTGAAGTTTTCCAATGAACACCTGAATGATTCAGAGGAGGCTTGGGAGAAGGTGCTGTGGTCAGATGAGACCAAAATCGAGCTCTTTGGCATCAACTCTACTCGCCGTGTTTGGAGGAAGAGAAATGCCGACTATGACCCCAAGAACATCATCCCCACCGTCAAGCATGGAGGTGGAAACATTATGTTTTGGGGGTGTTTCTCTACTAAGGGGACAGGACAACTTCACCACATCGAGGGGAGGATGGACGGGGCGACGTATCGTGAAATCTTGGGCGACAACCTCCTCCTTCCCTCAGCCAGGACACTGAAAATGGGTCGTGGGTGGGTCTTCCAGCACGACAATGACCCAAAACACACTGCCATGGCATCAAAGGAGTGGCTCAGGAAGAAGCACATTTAGGTCATGGAGTGGCCTAGCCAGTCTCCAGACCTTAATCCCATAGAAAATCTATGGAGGGAGCTGAAGCTTCGAGTTGCCAAACGACAGCCTCGAAACCTTAAGGATTTGGAGAGGATATGCAAAGAGGAGTGGACCAAAATCCCCCCTGAGATGTGCGCAAACCTGGTAACCAACTACAAGAGACGTCTGACCTCTGTGCTTGCCAACAAGGGTTTCTCCACCAAGTACCAAGTCATGTTGTGCTAGGGGATCAAATACTTATTTCACTCAATCAAATGCAAATCGATGTATATATTTTATATAGTGTGATTTTCTTCTTTTTCTTTTTTTGTATTCTATCTCTGAATGTTAAAATAAACCTACCATTACAATTATAGACCTTTCATTTCTTTGTCAGTGGCCAAACTTACAAAATCTGCAAGGGATCAAATAATTATTTCCTTCACTGTACCTACTGCCAGTTTTTAGAAGACACTTTCTCCCAGCAGTGGTACAGGAAAAAGTCTGCATCTTTCAAGAAAACCATGATTTTTATGTAGGACAATGCTCCATCGCATGCACCGAAGTACACCACTGCGTGGCTAGCCAGTAAAGGCCTTAAAGATGAAAGAATAATGGCATGGCCCCCTTCCTCACCTGACCTAAACCCTATTGACAACTTGTGGGCCCTTCTTAAACGGGGGATTTACGGTGAAGGAAAACAGTAAACCTCTCTGAACAGTGTCTGGGAGGCTGTGGTTGCAGCTGCACAAAAAGTTGATCGTCAACAGATCAAGAAACTGACAGACTCTATGAATGGAAGGCTTGTGACTGTTATTGAAAAGAAGGGTGGCTATACAGGTCACTGATTTTTTGGGGTGGAAATGTCAGAAATGTTTATTTGTAAATTTGGAGTTTGTTTATTATTCTCACTTTAACAGATGAAAATGAACAAGTGAGATGGGAACATTTTTGTTTTTCATGTAGTTGCATAATAATTCTGCACACTAATAGTTGCCCAATAATTGTGCACACAGATATTCTCCTAGGAATGCCAAAACCTCACTTTTACTTTCTTAAATATTCAGTTGTAGTTGTTTAATAATAATAATATGAATCCACAAAAATACAACTTGCCTAATAATTGTGCACACAGTTTATAGACATCAACAGAAATGCAAACACGAAATATCTCAAAACTGTCAAAAGTATTTCAGGCATTTGGAACCAGCAGTAATCCCCCATCATATTAGGGTCTAACCGTCCCCTGGTAACGTGAAACCTCTCTCTATGTTCATCACTTGTATCACCCAGATTTGATGGGGAAGAAATCTAGGTGAGAATGTAGGAAATGCATTTTCAGGGGCATTCTACAGCCCATTGGTCGGTAGGCTTCCAGCATGTTTGTCACAAGTTGAACATAGTTGTCAGCTCTGTGATTCCCTAGAAAGTTCTGAACCACCTGTACAATGTTGCACATTGTACCATTCTGCAGAGAATTCAGCTCTAGCATGCCAGTATGTTAGTTGGTAATGATTCTTGTCATCATGGCCATTTCAAAGGCAAAGACAGCACGTGTTTTGTAAGTTGCAGGCCGAGAAGTGGAGAACCCACTTTCAGATCACCACATATATTCCTATTGTGTGTTGCATATTGTATACTATCACATTGTATGTAACTTAAAAACATGACGTGCTAGACAAATTCTGATTCCATATTTGGAATCAGCACCCTCAAATTACTCTAGTAAATTTAGTTTCCCAGGAGAAAAATGTATGTTGACCAGTGTTATTCAACCTTGAATTTGTGATTACAGATAACCAAAGCCCACTAGATTTCACAATACCTTAAGAACTACACAAGCAAATTCAGTTCCTTCACCCCAAAAAAACTTGCGGTGCTGATGCATTATTGAATGAAATTATCAAATGTATTTGATTCTGAAAGCATTCGACTCAATTTGGCATGATCATCTTTTGTTTAAATTACTATGAGAGAGAGAGAGAGAGAGAGAAAGAGAATCAAGGAATGTGAGAATGTGTAGTGATTACTCACAAGCGGAGAACTGTCGCTTAGCTGATCTTATACCACCTTTAAAAAGGATCCTGTGTTGAACCATACTAGTGGTGGGTGACAGATGCTCCTGTGGGAAGATTCTTTACATGGGATCTGGGGTTCCTACCAGTTTTCTTGACATCTTGACGTAAACATTAATTAAGCCCATTTAAAGGAGCCGCATGTAAGTCTAGCGAAGTGTGAAAAACATTTAAATCAATAAAGCAAAAAATGCCAACCTCCTGAGTCTTTGGTCCCTCCTATCCCTCTCCATGGCCCCTCCCTTAAATAATGTCGTAATGCCTTCAACATTTCCATTGTGCACGCAAGGTGATTGACAGGCAGGTAGCCGTGCCTCCTTGCAGAAAATCTCTTGGTTGGTTGGTATTAGGCGGGCGTCCCTAGATTTTTTAAATGCTGAAAACAGTGCCCAGGCCACTCATATAGATCGCACCTTCTCTCTGAGCATTTGATTTTTATGATATCCTCCAGGAGGTATGTAGTGAACGTAAAAAAATATGTATATCTTTTTTTATTTTAGCCTAGAAATTAAAACTCTCATACTTTAAAAATATGTGCTACCTCTTTTCAGAGAAATCCTGCATTCGCCTTTTTTTGCTGTTTAAACAAAGTATGCCCCACTCTGTGGTAGGACGTTCCACAGTGAGACTTTTTGTTAAGGTGCCAGATTTGAGAATTGGTGTCTCACTAGAAGTCGATTTTTCCCTTTCTGCCCCGAAAGCTCAGGGGCTTCTTGCCCCTCCCCCACATTCTCTTCTCCCTTTTCTTTCCACCCTCCATAGCTCTCCCTCCCTCTGGGTCTGTCTTTGTATGACGGCCTGACATCTTAACTACCTAAACAGGAAGAATACACAAATGGCTAAGCCCTTTATGATGACTGTTAGGTGAAGAGATTAGCCCCAAGGGTTCAATCTAACTAGCAAAGGGGAACTTTATTTGAACTCATAGGAAAAACACAGAATAACATTTCATAGTTAAGACTAAATACAATTTTTCCTATCACAGTACACTGTAAAAAAAAAAAAACGGAGAAAACACTGGCAGCAGAGTTGCCGAGGAAAGTTTGTTTATTTACAGAACGAACACGTTTTCTGAAACCCAAAACTTTCTCCTTAATATACAAATATTTCCCATACTTATTTTCTGCATTAATACGGGAATTTCACGAGAAAATACTACTATACTTCATCATAGCACTATGTAAAAGTATATAAAGAAAATATTTCTCATTTTAAAACATATTTAGTATTTGAACTAGGATATTTTTTATTGAAATAAAACAAACAAAAATAGTTATAAAAGGGTACATTTGTATGACTACGGTTCAAATAGCTACTTTAACCTTTAACTTAATACAAGTTTGTTTAATGTTTATTTAGAAACTATGTTATTTCAATTTTCTTTATATGCATAAAAGCTATAAAAACACATATATTATATAAGAAATAAAGGTCACAGAACATTAAAGTTGTTTATTTGTAGAAATTGAAATTTTTTACAACAATTACTTTTTATAAATGACCTATAAAACGGAATTTTCTTACGTACACAGCTTCTCTAATATCCCGTCTAATATTTTGACTTCTCTGCTATGATCTCAAACAAGTTAGACTAAAACTAGACTACTTGTGGCATACACCTCTGACACGTTTGTAAAATGCAATGTCACTCAGCCAAGCAATCAGCAGAGTCCCGTTTTGCAGAAAAATTTAAAAGTTGATCCTTCATGGTCTGTGAATAATCTGATCATTCAATTATTCAAGCAATCAGGAAAATCGAACAAACAAGGAACGCGAAACGAAATAATAGGTACAAATTTACGTTTTCCCATACTTTTTTTATTTTCCTGTTTCACTTTTGTGTGCCCACGGTGTGCGTGGTATAGTCGTAATTTGCCACGTCCGGGGAGTGCGGTGAGCGCCAAAAGAGGAGGCTATAGGCTACAGAAAGTCCCAGGGGGGTCCAGTCCCGGCAGTAGGTCCAGTTATATTGGCCTCACTCGATCCTTAAATCTCACTAATTCATGGTACGAACATATCACGAAATTTCAGAAAATATACGAGAATTGGGTGTCCAGCGGGGAAACTCTGAGATTAGTATTCAGACACCACTTTCCAATGCCATTTCGAGTTGGATCGGTTTGTTTGTCGTGGATTTCATATTCATATATTGTGTAAAATGTTAGCAGATGTTAAGAAATATTTACGACAAGGTTTTTTACAGCCCGAATGGAATTTGACAGCTACTGTAAACATACTGTACATGAGACGTGTGACAGCTAGCTCAAGACAGTGAGGAAATAGCTAGCACCGATTGAATTAGAAGCCTAAGTAGCTCGGATCGCACCGATTCTATTAATAAATTAGTTTCCAGTAATGGTGAGAAACTACCAGATCCCTACGCTATCTCTGAAGACGAGTGGATTTTAGATACAGTGGGGCCAAAAAGTATTTAGTCAGCCACTGATTATGCAAGTTCTCCTACTTAGAAAGATGAGAGAGGTCTGTAATTTTCATCATGGGTAGACTTCAACTATGAGAGACAAAAATGAGAAAAAAAATCCAGGAAATCACATTGTAGGATTTTTTAAGAATTTATTTGTAAATGATGGTGGAAAATAATATTGGTCAATAACAAAAGTTCAACTCAATACTTTGTAACATACCCTTTGTTGGCAATGACGGAGGTCAAACGTTTCCTGTAAGTCTTCACCAGGTTTGCACACTCTGTAGCTGGTATTTTGGCCCATTCCTCCATGCAGATCTCCTCTAGAGCAGTCATGTTTTGGGGCTGTCGCTGGGCAACACGGACTTTCAACTCCCTCCACAAATTTTCTATGGGGTTGAGGTCTGGAGACTGGCTAGGCCACTCCAGGACCTTGAAATGCTTTTTACGGAGCCACTCCTTTGTTGCCCAAGCGGTGTGTTTGGGATCATTGTCATGCTGGAAGACCCAGCCACGTTCCATCTTCAATGCTCTCACTGATGGAAGGAGGTTTTGGCTTAAAATCTCACGATACATGGCCCCGTTAATTCTTCCCTTAACACAGTCGTCCTGTCCCCTTTGCAGTAAAACAGCCCCAAAGCATGATGTTTCCACCCCCATGCTTCACAGTAGGTATGGTGTTCTTGGGATGCAACTCAGCATTCTTCTTCCTCCAAACACGACGAGTTGAGTTTTTACCAAAAAGTTCTATTTTGGTTTCATCTGACCACATGATATTCTCCCAATCATCCATATGCTCTCTGGCAAACTTCAGACGGGCCAGGACATGTACTGGCTTAAGCAGGGGGACATGCCTGGCACTGCAGGATTTGAGTCCCTCTCGGCGTAGTGTGTTACTAATGGTAGCCTTTGTTACTTTGGTCCCAGCTCTCTGCAGGTCATTCATCAGGTCCCTCCGTGTAGTTCTGGGATTTTTGCTCACCGTTCTCATGATCATTTTGACCCCACGGGATGAGATCTTGCGTGGGGCCCCAGATCGAGGGAGATTATCAATGGTCTTGTATGTCTTCCATTTTCTTACAATTGCTCCCACAGTTGATCTATTCACACCAACCTGCTTGCCTATTGCAGATTCACTCTTCACAGCCTGCTGCAGGTCTACAATTTTCTTCCTGGTGTCCTTCGACAGCTCTTTGGTCTTGGTCATGGTTGAGTTTGGAGTCTGACTGTTTGAGGCTGTGGACAGGTGTCTTATTTTCCACCATAATTTACAAATAAATTCTTTAAAAATTCTACAGTGTGATTTCCTGGATTTTTTTCAAATTTTTGTCTCTCATAGTTGAAGTGTACCTATGATGAAAATTACAGACCTCTCTCATCTTTCTAAGTAGGAGAACTTGCACAATCAGTGGCTGACTAAATACTTTTTGGCCCCACTGTATGTCCAAGTGGCCAGCAATCACATCGCCTGATATAGATTCAAGATGCAATATTTTTATTACCATATACACAAGTTACGTGAAGCAGTCGTTGGCAATGAAATTCTTGGGTCAGGCTCCTCCAACAGTGCACTTAAAAAAAATTGATTTATAAATATATTTATTTCATATAAAATAAAATACTGACGTAGGCAGGTATAATGGTAGAATGTATAAACTGGGCGTAAACAGGTTGTGCAGTAAGACATATATATATATACATACACACACACACACACACACACACAGAGTTGTTAATAAACCAGTTAAGTGTCATAGTGATGAGCTTGAGAGCTCAAGAGTTCAACAGTCTTATGGCCTGTGGGATGAAGCTGTCCCTGAGCCTGGTGGTGTGGGACCGGGTGCTGCAGTACCGTCTGCCAGACGGCAGCAGGCAGAACAGTTTGTACCTGGGGTGATTGGGGTCTCTGATAATTCTGTTGGCCTTCTACCTGCACCGCTGGGTGTAGAGGTCCTCCATGGATGGCAGCTCCGACTTGGTGATGTGCTGTGCAGGTTTAACCGCCCTATGGTTGAGGGAGGTGCAACTGCCATACCCCAGGCGGTGATGCAGCCAGTCAGGATACTCTCTATGGTGCACCTGTAGAAGTTGCAAAGTATCCTAGAGTCCATGCTGAGCCTCCGCAGCCTGCGGAGGAAGAAGAGCCGTTGTCTGGCTGTCTTTGTGATGATGTTGGTGTAGTGAGTTCATGTCAGGTCCTCGCTGATGTGGACCCCAAGGAACCTAAAGATGCTGACTCTCTCCACCGTAGTGCTGGTGACTGGGGCATGTCTTTCTCCCTGTTGCTTCCTGTAATTCACAATCAGCTCCTTAGTTTTGCTCAGGTTGAGATGGAGGTTATTGTCCTGACACCAAGATGTCAGGGCTCTGACCTCCTCTCTGTAGATATACACTATTTAGCCCAAAGTATGTGGACACCTGACCATCACACCTACATGAGCTTGTTGGACATCCGATTGCAAAACCATGGGCATTTATATGGAGTTGGCCCCCACTTTGCGTCTATAACAGCCTCCACTCTTCTGGGAAGGCTTTCCACAAGATTTTGGAGTGTGTCTGTAGGAATTTGTGCCCATTCAGCCAAAAGAGCATTTGTGAGGTTGGGCACTGATGCTGGACGAGAAGGCCTGGGTCGCAATCGGCGTTCCAATTCATCCCAAAGGTGTTCAATGGGGTTAAAGTCAGGGTTCTGTGCAGCCACTTGAGTTCCTCTACACCAAACTCGTCAAACCATATCTTTATGGACCTTGCTTTGTGCACAGGAGCAGTCATGTTGGAACAGGAAAGGGCCTTCCCCAAACTGTTGCCACAAAGTTGGAAGCATACAATTGTCTAAAATGTCTTTGTATGCTGTAGCATTAACATTACCCTTCACGGGAACTAAGGGACCTAGCCTAAACCCTGAAAAACAGCCCCAGACCATTAACCCTCCTCCACCAAACTTTACAGTAGGCACTATGCATTCCGGTAGGTAGCGTTCTCCTGGCATCCGCCAAACCCAGATTCGTCCATCAGACTGCCAGATAGTGAAGCGTGATTCATCACTCCAGAGGACGCGTTTCCACTGCTCCAGAGTCCAGCGGCAGTGAGCTTTACACCACTCCAGCCGACGCTTGGCATTGCGCATAGTGATCTTAGACTTGTGTGCAGCTGCTCGGCCATGGAAACCCATTCCATGAAGCTCCCGACGCACAGTTCTTGTGCTGATGTTGCTTCCAGAGGCAGTTTGGAACCCTGTAGTGAGTGATGCAACAAAGGATAGGCAATTTTTACGCGCTACACGCTTCAGCACTCGGCGGCCCCGAGTGTGCGTGGTCTACTGCTTCGTGGCTGAGCTGTTGTTTCTCCTAGACGCTTCCACTTCACAATGATAGCACTTACAGTTGACCGGGGCAGATCTAGCGGGGCAGAAATTTCACGAACTGACTTGTGGCAAAGGTGGCATCCTATGAGTCACTAAGCTCTTCTGTACGACCCATTCTACTTCCAATGTGTGTCTATGGAGATCGCATGGCTATGTGCTCGATTTTATGCACTTGTTAGCAATGGGTGTGGCTGAAACATCTGAAATCAGTGATTTGGAGGGGTGTCCACATACTTTTGGCCATATAGTGTATATACACACCTATCTCACACAGAAGCCCAGTGTTTACACAAAGGAAAATCTGTGTGCATACAAATCCTTAGATGCATATAATTATGTACTTTGTGTTCATGTGCAAGAGATAAAGTTTTTTGACACAGGTTCAGAATTTTGCATTTTGAGGGCAGGTGTCCTACCTAGCCAAAGACAAGGCCTAAAGACTAAACCTTGAACCTGTGTATATGTCCATAAAGACCTTGGGTACATCAGCTGACTGCACATGCATGGCAGGGTAAGCATCACTGCAGACAATTTCAGATCATGATTTCACTCACTTCTACTAATAACTTATCAATCGCTCTAGCCTCGCTTCTTGTTGCAGTCATGCTGCAGCCATCATGTGTCAAATGGAGCTGTCGGGGAGGACACGCACCGAAGAGGAGGTTGCCTGCACGTCTAAACTAAATCAGTGGAAGGATGTGTCCATCAAAAATGTTGAGCTACAAAAACTGAAGATCATCTTCAGCCGACGAAGAGACATCTTAGAGAGTTGTCCCGATCCCATCACACACTAACACTCCTAACTATACCAGGTAGATAGGAGCAAGAACACTAACTGCAGACTGTCAACTAATAATAACGAGACGATAATGTTCAGGGAGGGACAATTTGGGCAGAGATCCAATAAGAACTAATCTCTTAAATTACATTACATTTAAATGTAATTTGTTATTCAAATTACCGAACAGCAACTCCTGGTCATCTTGTCGTCTGTGTTAATGTATTGTGTAAGAACGTGCTATCTGCCCCCTCATTGCGTGCGCATCTCTGCGATGACGTTGCACTGAAACCCGTCTGTATGGGAAAACGTAAATTCGACTCATTATTTCGTTTCGGTTTCCTTGTTTATTAGATTTCCATTTCAAGCTGAAACGAGGGAAGTTTCAGTTTTAAATATTTGGTGCATATAGAAAAACAGAAAAATAAAATATTTACTCTTTTGTTCGTTTTTCGTTTGCCTGATTGACTTGAATAATTGAATGATCAGATGATGTGGACCCTTTGCGCATGCGAAGTGTAGTCGCCAGCCTGCCTTGGGCCGTGCAGGACATTTGAAACGAAAAACTGGAAGTGTGCTCGGTAACGGCAACGAAATTAATTCATCGTATGTGCTTTTCTGCGTCGTCAGAAGAGTCACATTGAGAGACGAAAACATGACAGTGGAAAATATTTCTAAAATATTTCAGGTAATATGGTGATGGCACGTTGCTTAACAACACACAGTAATGTCTCTTTCCTGACCATAGTAAATGTCAAGTATCTCAAACGTGTACTTAAATGCAATACCTGGCTTAATATTGGCTACTTAGTTACTAATCACCCCTGGTGTAGGCTAATGTAAGGTGATGGTTAACATTACCCACGTTGACTGAGTTTGGAGGTAAGGCTCTCTTTGCTGGTTGTGTCTATATTCTGACAGCCTCTCTTGAACTTACAGACACAGGTAAAACGTATTGCCATGATCCACTCGAAGTTGATCCCACATCCTATAACATGTTGCTGCACATCTACATAAACGTATATAACGCTTAATTATTGGTATTATTACAATTAATTAAAATAGTATCTATCAAACAGAACATAGGCTACAACACTGACCTGTACACTTCTTCATAGATGGCTAGATTGTTTTTAACAGGCATTGTTGCATTTGCAACAATTTTCAGCTGTAGCCATCTACAGCAATCACACGAGTCACTCCAAACATGACTTATTTTTTAATTTTGGTCCATGTGTAACTTGTGTACCATATACTCTGCATTATATGTGGTTGGGTTAAAGTTTCGGGTGCCCTATGCAAGCAAGAAAAAATAATAGCGTAGATTAATAACTTTGGTCAGACTTATTTGGCAAATATGTGCATGACATACACTGACTCTTGGAAAAGTAAATAGATTTAGGACTACGTATTAACACACTTGACGCCGTCTTTCATGGTTAGGGACATGGACTGCTCTCAGAACTCTTCCAATCAGACATTCCCCTGCACGCACCCCAACTGAGGACAGGTAGCCTGTCATCAGTTTATGACAATAGGTTGATCCAGTCTATTAAAACACAGACAGGTGCATACACTTATTTGTCTACAAGCAATAGCAAATACAAGTTTTTTTTTAACTATTGCTTATTCTATCTCTACAGTTATTAGTAAATATTATAGGCCTACCTCATTTACTGCTCGAGAGACAGCAATTTCAAGCTGCGAATCAGAGATGTATTCTTTTCTCCTGATATTATGTTTGGAAAGTCGTCTCCGAATACTAATCTCAGAGTTTCCCCGCTGGACACCCAATTCTCGCATCTTTTCTGAAGTTTCATATGCCCTTCCATTCATAAACATATCATGAATTAGTGAGATGTGTGGATCGAGTGAGGCCATTATAACTGGACCTACTGCCGGGACTGGACCCCTCTAGGACTTTCTGTAGCCTATAGTTTCCTCTTTTGGCACTCCCCGCGCCCCCCGGACGTAGCAAATTACGACTATACCACTCAAACCGTGGGCATGCAACAGGAAAACAGGAAAATAATGGAAATATGGGAAAACGTAAATTCGACTCATTATTCTATTTCGGTTTGCTTGTTCATTAGATTTCCGTTTCGAGCTGAAACCAGGGAAAACAAACATCAGTTTTAAATTTTTATGCATATAGAAAAACTGAAAAACTAAATATTGACTAGTTTTTTCGTTTCTGTTTGCCTGACTGACTTGAATAATTGAATGATCCACGGACCCTTCATCTTTGCACTTGCTTGATGGAGCACGTAAAACCTGATATAACCAACAGAAAAGTGCGCGCACAGTTACATTAAGTCAAAACCCATTCTTTTTTTCTTTTGTTTAGTTCAAACCTTGAGGCTAAACTACAAATAATTATAAAAGATATTTTATTACATTTACCAGTTATGGGACACTTACCTGAGGACATTGGGGGCTTCAGCCCAGAGTCACAGCCATTCGAGGGGTCCAGGGGCATGCTCCATTCGGAGATTTCTTTTTACATTTTGACAACCAAATACATCAATCTGGTGCACTTTTAATTTTATATTGAATGTTTAGATCTGTTTAGGAGATACTAATAATAAGATAATACATTTGGTATATAGTATCAACCATCTGCTATTGACCTCTTGGTGGTGGAGACAAAACCCTGAAAGCTCCCATACATGGTCATTTTATCTTTGATAGAAGTGTACTTGTACTTGTATTTCAATAACCAGATTGAGGCTTGATATGTTACTTTTGTAACTGTACAACAGATCCATCTGCAGATATTCCTATGACTCTTCTGCCTGATTAAATCAATCAAATTAAAGCACAGCTAATGCAGTGTTGTATAGCTTGCCCTGTTGTCTCTCTCCATCATCTGCTCTCATCTGCTGCAGTCACCATCTTTCTCTCACCCCTCTTTTCCTCTCTGCTGTCCTGTTTCTGCCTCTCTCTCATCTGCCCTCATCTCTCTTATGCATGCAGAAAAAGGGTTGATAAGGTAAATTGTATATTGGGAGCTGTTTTAATAGGCATAAAAGAAAATGTCTCACACACCCTACACAGTTATCTTTCTTTAGGTAGTTTGAAGAAAAGAACAAAAAGCACAGCTATGTTATAGTTGATGCACTGTAGTGGGCACAGCTCACCTCTCTATTGTGGCTCTATCATCTGCCCTCATCTGTTTCTGTCAGGGTCTTGTCTCCTTTACCCTTTTCATCCTTCTCGACTCTCATTGATGTCTGTTTTGTCTTTCTCTTCCTCTTTCCTCTCTTCTTTAATTGCAGTCTTGGTTTTTGTTTTGTCTTTCTCTCCTCCTCATCCCTCTTGCTGATGTCTGTGTTTGGTTTTGTCTTTCTCTCCTCTTTCCTCTGCAGATTTTTCACCAAATAAATAGAAACCTAAAACAATTTGACTTGTTTGAATACACACAAATGCATGTAAAATACGTCACGGTTTACTTGATTATGCAAACTATAAAATAATCATTTAAACAGACTTGCCAAGGGCTCAACATTAACTTTTTTACTTTGTAGCACTGGTGCTCCCAACTTTCAAAGGTTTTGAGCACCAATTGTTTTTGATTATGAAATTAAGCTTCCATGATGTAGCTGGTCATATTTAACGTGGTTTTAGTGTTTATAAATTGATTTCACCGCGACCACTGTAGTACAACAGAAATTTCACAAGGTCTTTTCAATTCATTAAGCTAAATGTCTCATAAATTAGTCTCATTAGTCTCCCAACATAATTCAAATCAAATGCCAATTGTTTGATTACGTCGTGGTTATGACAGTTTTTTTGCTAATATTATCTTAAGGTTTACGTTAAGTTGGCACTTTGGCTGAGGTCGAGGCTCAGAGCTCAACCTCTGTTGTTATCGTCGGCAACAGGTGGAGTTTGGGATAATAAGTTCGCTAGCTAACGTTAGACTGCATGAACGTAACGTTAACACAACATCTAAATTGTGATCGCTGGCGTTCGATAAAACAACTAAACTATTACAGTCCTGAGTCGCGCCAAATATTACTCGACAACAGTGCCAGTTTGCACTCCCAGCGGGCAATCACAAGCGCTGGACCTGCCTTTGTTTTTTTGCGTATCTAAAACCAGCATAGAAAAGTTAAACTGACGGTCGATAGTTTTTTCATTTTTTTTTTTTTAACCAGGCACGTCACTAGACACAAATTTGTATTTGGTTGACTTGGTTTGAATGGGTATCATCACAAAAAAACGCTACAATTCGCTATCACATACTGGAAAGGGAGCTAACCTGTCCTGCGTGCTAGCAGGTTAATGTAAAAACATTTTGGAAGGTAGTTAGCTAATATTATAAGTTCCTAAAGAGTTTCGTAAACTGGCCAAACCTGGAACTTTCATTTACTTATTTTTTTTAAACTTCGAAATGTCCATGATGATGATCGATCGGCAAATTGCTGTTTGTCTGTTATTTTTGTATTCTCATCAGACTCAAATTCTCTCAAGTTTAACATCATCAATAGGATTGCTCGTGCGAGCACTAGCAGCGGCCAGGGGGAGGAGTTATGTGACGTTGAAGTTGAGGACGAAAGAG
>CM030182.1:6018081-6230366 GCA_017639675.1 Aplochiton taeniatus | reverse complement strand
GGCGCAACCATAGCAACAAACATACAAACAAACAAACAGGGGCCGGTTGCACAAAACACTTCAAGTTCCAAATTTTCCTTAAAGTCCAAGTTAAGGTTTCCTTCAAATAAAATCGGTTGCAGAAAGCACCCTTAAATATTCTCCTTATGGTTTTCTTAAAATGGTCCCTTAAGTATTTAAGGTATGTCCTTATCTTGGTCTTATAGGCCTACTTAAGGAATCCCAGTTCAACCGTTGCACAAAAGACCTTGGCAAACAAAGTAAGGGAAAACACTTAAGGTACCTCTGATTCTGTCTTGACCATTAATTTGGCTTGAACTGCAGGCTGTTACCTTTACCAATGACCACCGCCCTCCCCTCCATCAGTAATTCAGACCCCGGTAGTCACCAATTGCGGTTGGAATTAGACCACTGACGAAGGGGAGAGCTCGGTGGTCATTGAATGATGTCCGTTACCATCACTGCCTCATTTGAAAGATGTTTTGGAGGTCGACCCCCCCACCTGGACATTTTTATCTTGTATGTAATAAATTCTGTTAAGAAATTATTTATTTTATAACACAATAGGTTGCGGACAGTCTAAACAAGAAGGGTATGGTTACGCCACATTAGGCCTGCGGAATGTACAATATACACTGTAGGCTACAGAGATTTCTTTCACTTTCGTGACATTACAGGTCTAACTTTAACGGTGACAAGCAAATAAAAGGTCTCAATGGAAACTGTAGAATTTTACCACAGTAAAATATGTTTTAAAGTAGTAAATTACTTAACGTTTTCCTTAGGTAAGGAATCACTTTTTAGGGACTCTGTGCAACCCGGAAGTGTTCCAAAATGTAAATTTAACTACACTTTGCACTCCTTTGCAGCCATGTAATGCATCGTTAACGTTAGAGCTAAAATATTGCTTTAATTAACAATTGATACGGCCGCAGATAGTAGGCCTACTAACACAACAGACGATTCTCAAACGTTAACTGCCAGATCAGAGCGCACGGCCACTGCCCGAAAGGCCAGACGGACTTTCTGTTGTGGCAGCTGTTGTGACGACCTGGCACGGCAGCCAGACCTGCCAGCCACAACCCCTTACCCTTACTGGGACATTTTGATATACAATGGCTAATGGGACAAAATTTAGGGTTAAACACACACACACACACACACACACACTTTTAGTGGAGTAGCCTAATATTTAGCAAGGGTATCTGTACTTTCACTCGCAGATCAGTTCAATAACGGTGAATCGTCATTGATGATTAAAAGGACAAAGGTTTACCCATACGTTAGGCCTATATGTAGACATTTACGCTACTTTTAAAAGCCTACGGAAATCATTAAAACAAAGAAACGTTTAAAAAACAATAGTAAGAAGTTCATTTAATTGAAAACTTGCGAGCTCGTCTGAATGGCTTGAAAAAAACATATCTAAACGTATTGTATGTTTATGGGGCAAAAGACCACAGGTACATTTTTGATGACATCCGCTGTAAAAGGGTGTACGGGGATAGTGCATGGCATATGAAGTAGTTACCAAGAAATTTAAACCACACTATTCCAAACAATGCTAGCACATTTTGACTTCTCTATTTAAATATGCTCCTCAAACAACCTTTTATTTACTCTCACTCTTCGGAAACAGAGTGCCCTAGATAAACCCCGTCTACATTAAATTTGGGCCCATTTCTAGCAGCACTGTCTGCATCACAAAGCACCATTCACAGAGTGCCTGTTGTTCCACTCCTACTTATCATTTTGTGAAAGGGTGAATTCTGAGATGCAAAGTTGAAGACAGTTGAATTTGACCGTTTTAGTTTTCATACTATGGTCCAACTCCCTTCATGGCCAGATTTAACGGAAATGAGTCTGGGAACAATTGTTTTTAGAAGTTAGATCATGTTCTACTATTCAGCTACTAAGTTGTCAAGCAAAAAAACGCAAGCACACATCAATGAAAGGGTGACTTAAATTTACCGTTTACTAATTTGTCCCTCTGATAGTCTGCCTTTCTCAAACCAGATCTCCTATTGGAAGTCCTTTTTCATTTATCAGCCCTCTCTTCTGTATTGTCCTGCAACAAGTCTGTATCTTACTGTTTGTCTCTGTGTCGGTCTCCCTCACTCACTGATTGTGATAGTTGGCCATTAATAGAAGTGTGTTCTCTTTCTTCTTCATCTCTTTGTGACTTTATTTTCTTTTGCTATTTAGCTCCTTCCCTTTCCTTCTCAATTTCTGATGCTGATGTTAGGGATGACCCTATTCTCTCTCTCTCTCTCTCTCTCTCTTTGCGTCTTCCCCATCACACTCTTCCAGGCAGTGACTGATAAGTAAGGGTCTCAGAGGGATTTGAGCCTATTATTTTGAAAGGGCTGCTTCTACGCTGTGAGTTAGGTTCGACTGGTGCCTTTGAACTTTTCTACAAACACAGTTCTCTCTCCAAAAGTGCTCTAGCTTTACTAAGCCAGGACTAAACTCATATGTCAGGAGTTTGGACAGGCTGAAAAAGATGTACCTTACTGTGCAGCCCAGTAGATCCCCCTGGAACAGTGTTTACTCTCATGCACTACTAAACCTGATCAAAAAACACCAGATCATGGTTTTTACACCTCCATTTACTAACTTAACTTTAAAACAATCAGATCATAATTTTACATTGACCTAAATGGAACAAAATAATGAAATCATTTTTTTAAACGTTTTTTTTCTTCCTAATCTGTTACATATGTTTCTCTCATTTTTTAGGCCCTAGTTTGCTAAATTCCAATATTTGGAGGCAGCAGCATGCTGTATTCGCACCAGAACTTTGTCTTTCAGTAGCACAGGAAGGATTCAAGCGGAGGGAGAGAGGCTAGGAGAAAAACAGCATGGCAGTCTTCAAGCTGGAAAACGTTAATGACCTCTATGAGATTGGAGAAGTGCTGGGCAGGTAAAGTTTTGTATCAAGAGGAGATGTATGTTTTGCACTAGGCCACACTGGGTATATTGTTAACTTAAATTGATGCATGGAAGATCCTGAAAGGTGACCCCTACAGTAGATAGAAAGTGAACACAAAACAAGCATCTGCTCCCCTACAGTGGCCACTTTGGACAAGTTCGCCAAGTCAACGAGCGGGCCACAGGTTCACTCTGGGCAGGGAAATTCCTCAAGATTCGCAAGAATGCCAGCAGCCGTCTGGGTGTGGACAGGAAGACCGTGGAGCGGGAGGTGGAGGTCCTTCAGGCGCTGCAGCACCCCCACATCATGGCCCTGAAGGACGTGTTTGAGAGCCGGGCCGAGGTGGTGCTCATTGTGGAGCTGTGAGTTCAGGCGTGTAGGGGTGGGACCGCGATATGAGTGTAGGGGATATTCTAGATTTTCCAGTGCTGACATGTATGGACAATGTATGGACTCATTATATTTTTTGTCTGTGTATGTATTAGAGAGGTGTTCAAAAGAAAAGTGGGTTTGTTAGTTTCTACAGTAAATTGCTGATCCCTTTTCTAAGCTATGCCTATTGATTTGAGTAAATATTTTCGATGCAATTGAATAAACCTGCATGACGGAGATACTGTCACGTATAAAGCAATACGTACTTTCCCGTCTTCCTCTTTCAGAATTAGTGGAGGAGAGCTGTTTGACTTCATTGCAGAGAAGGAGAACCTGTCTGAAAGTGAAGCTATTGAGTTCATGAAGCAGATCCTGGAAGGTGTGAGCTTCATGCACAGCAAACACATTGTGCACTTTGACCTTAAGGTAACTTTAGTATACTGGTAATTTAACCCAACTATAAGTAATGTTATTACTGCCAAAAAACACATTTGTCCTTTTTTGGTTGGTGGTGTCTATTAGGTACCATGGTTGACCTATGTAATTCAATAGCGCCTAAATAGTGATATAATAGCGCAGGGCAGACTGACAATCAGCCTGTGGCAATCAATTTCACAATTTTCTTTTAGTAGCTCCACGGAAAGCAAACTAAGAAAGCATGATTATATATCAAATTGTGAAGTAATCACCAATTGTTTTTGTTTAGTGTGATAATTCACAGCCTACAAGTTCTTTGGTAGGCAGTATGTCTGTGTATTGGCATGTTCCCAACGTGCTGTTCCTTTCCCAGTGCCATGATTGTGCATATGGTTGAATCTACCTTGTATCTATGGTTTCCCTATCTTCGTTCCATTCAGCCGGAAAATATCATGCTGTCAGAAAAGGCAGCTCCACACCCTAACATTAAGATCATCGACTTTGGCATGGCCCACAACTTCCAACAGGGGGAGGAGTACAAAAGCATGGGGGGTACCCCCCAGTACATACGTGAGTAGTACTGCTGGGCTTATAACAACTGTTAGGTGCAACTTTAAAACCCCAGTCTGAGCTAATAAGCACACCATGTGTTTTTTTTTTTTTAAGTATCTAGTTCTTATTATGATATGGCTAAGCTGTTTTCAAAACACACAGGGTACAATGTGAATATCCATATTGCCATAAAGGATAGAGATTACATGGTGTTTGTTTACCACAGCCAAGCCGTGTGTATGCATTAGGCATGTAGAAGACCAAAAGTATTTCTTAGGGCAACACAGTGGAATATTTGCAACATCATTGGTAATATACAGTTAAATCACTGGCCCAGCATTTTTAACAATGTGAACAATTTGTTTTTCACAGCAGCAACAGAAGTGAATTCCAGGTAGCAGGGTTTCCACTGTAAATATATCCTATGTGACAGTGGCCTTGGGTGGAAAGGGGTTGACCCAAAACCATGTGTCAGGGTAAAACAGGAAGTGTTGGTGACAAAGGGAAATACAAGACCAAGGTCCCCTCACCTCCACTATAAAATGTTTGTTTTAAGCAGAATTCAATATCTAAGTTTCCATAAAACACACAGAAACAGAAATAAAGGTAATATTTTTGTGTCACTGGCTGGCAGTGTTAGACTCAACAAATAAAAGCTCCACTTATCTTGTACTGTAATACTATTAAATTATGTGGTGATATTTAGTAATGTTCAGTACTCTTATGGATAGCCTCATCATGTTCATGCTTTATGGACGTGCACTTTGAATTGGATTCAAAGGACTTTGTCTTGATCTTACTGTCATTTAACTTTATTCCTAATATAATTCTCATGTAGGTGATATTATATTGTTGACTATTGAGTTCAAAATATTGTGTTGCAACAGGCAGAGAGAAGTTCCATTGCTGTCCAATACTTTATATTTTATATGTGTGGTAATGTCAGCTATTATGGTACTTGTTTCGGGGCCTAAGTTTAATACGTTTTGATATACTACTCTATTCAATGAAAGAATGTGCGTTCTTAAGTCTCCTTTATATATTCCTCCCTTACTCTCTTTTTTTTACAGCACCTGAAGTAATCAACTTTGAACCTTTGAGCACAGCTACAGACATGTGGTAAGAGTGTAGGAATAGCCAGTGCATAGAGTGCACTCAAATTCTTCAAGACAATGATCTAATTTAGACACTTTCTACCAACACATACTGTATGCAGCTTTATATCAAGGTAAATAGAATGATTCGTTCTCCCCTCCTCCCTAACCACCGCTATATTTTAAGGAAACAATGTCCCCTCCATTCTGATGAGTGTAACTCCCCAGGCTTTTCTCAGACTTGTGTAACTTATGTAGCTTGCTCTGATCTTGCCCAAAAAGCAGGGGTTATTTCAAAATGCGGAAGGTGTGCCTGGAGTTATCTCCTTTTTAACTCAAGTCTTCAATGTAGTGGACTCGACTGCTGACGCTAATAAGAATGATAATAACACCTAGAATAATTTTTATTTTAGTTATAATACTTTATCAACAGCACTTTTCTAAACAGATTTTCTGAACTTTTAAGCAATAAATTATCACAAAAACTATACAAAGTTATTAAGATGAGACGATAGTTGCAACAATCATTACTAACGAAAAACTGCTTACTTTCTTTCTGTGTTTGTATTTTTAGGAGTATTGGAGTCATCACCTTCATACTGTAAGTTGTATGATGTGTGTGTGTTTTAGTGTAAGACAGTGTGCGCAGTGTCTGTATATTTATATGCTTGTCTGCATACATACACCTTGCTGTGGTAAGTGGGCGTCAATGAACAGAATGTCATATCCTTCCTCTTCTACCCCCAACCCAGGTTGAGTGGTTTGTCCCCCTTCCAGGGAGATACTGACGAAGAGACGTTGAGGAACATCATCGCCATGCAATACGAGTTTGACGAGCAACACTTCAGAGCGACCAGTGCCATGGCGAAAGACTTTATCCAGAAACTCTTGGTGAAAGATCCAAAGTAAATACTACACTGGCCATTGGTTGCGACCCTTTTTTGACTCTCACCCCCAAAGTTGTCTGTTGTAATCAAGGGGCTTTCAGAGAAAACCTCAACATCTTAGGACCAATTAACAAGATAAAGACATCTTGTAAATAGGCACAAAATAAGCACAGCTGTTACAAGGTATGCTAATTATTTATAAAAAAAAAAGTGAAGTGTTTGTCAGAAAATATTTTAGCGATGTCCTGTGGTGTGCCTAAGGACATCTTTATGTCTGTCTTTGTGATTTAACTGAGATTTAAAAAAAATTGAAGTGGTTACCTGTTTTTGCTTTTCTTGTCTTTAACATTTATCTCAACATAGGAAAGAACAAATCCTGTGTTTCTGGTAGGTGGATCTGTGTGTCTTAGTTTGTATGGTTTTCATATTTGTCCTGTCTTGTCTGTCCTTATAGTGAGAGAATGACCGCAGAGGATTGTCTCCTTCACCCATGGATCAAGGTGATTACCTTCCACCTATAGCAGTAAAAGATAAACAAGCAGAAGAATTTGGCTCATTGCAGGGCCAACAACAACAAACACCTCTCACAACCTTGAGTTGAATCAAGGGTGATGACTAAAAAGACTGGGTTTTACTCCTGGTAGGGATAAAAAAAACAGGGCTTATTCAAATACAATATATTAAATCAAATTATTAAGCATAAGCCCCATATAGCCACTTCTCTCCTTTGCTGTTAATATACAACAGTTTATGTCTTTATCTACCTCTATTGTGTGTTTTAGCCTCTCACACGAAAACAAGTGGCCAACAGAAACCGTGCTTCCATCAACATGAAGAACTTTAAGAAATTGAATGCCAAGAGGAAATGGAAAGTAAGTATGCCTTTTATAGACCAGCGTTTTTCTTTCTGTCCCAGAAGCTACATACCAAGTAAAGTAGGATTTTCCACAACTTTAAAGTGTGAAATCTTACTTTTAAGTGCAGGACTAAAACTGTTCCTGCATTACATTACACTAGCTACAGTACAACATCTCTGGACCATAGAGATAGAACACTGGAGATGACATGTGATGCAACAGTGCTATCTGAGAATGTCCAAATTTGGCAGCCATCTTACCTGGGTATAGTTCTAAACCAGTTATATTATTATTATTATTATTATTTATTTATACAGGCAACTGACTGAGGCTAGGTCTCTTTTCCAGCAGTACCCTCTCAAAGGCAGAAAAATGTATTAAAACAGCTGAACAATCATGAATGAAATAAAATATATACAAATAAATAAAAGGAATTAATACGAAATAAAAAAATACAAAAAGCAGATGATAAAAACGTGTTACAATATTTACAATAGAATACAACATCTTCAGAAGAAAAATTGATATACAAAGTTTCAACCAAAACAAGTACACTCTTCAACTCCCATATCCTCCAATAGAACTTTGAATTGTTCAACTGAAACAAACTGCTCTCATTTCAAAACCTGTTAAATCTTGTTCCATTCATCTGCGGCAAACATAACTAAAAGCAAATTTTCCAAGTTCTGTTTTCACATTGGAGCTTTCAAGGCTGATTAAGTCCTATAATAATTATAATGGTAGTCGGTGAAAAAAAAGGCAGGTTCTTGCAATAAAAGCTATATTTAATTATTGTAGCACATATACGACCACCGTGGATGTCAAACATGTTGTAAATTTACTTACATTTTCATTATGTATTCCTAATGTAATGTAATGTTATTAGGGGAAGACTACTAACATATAACTACTAGGTTATTCAATCATTTCACATGTAATGTTAACATAAAATCCCAGGTTGTGAGCCATTTATTTCAATACATTATGTATCATATTAGGGCTGGGCGATTAATAGAATTTTATTTTCAATTACGATTTTGGCTTCCAATGATCTAAAAAATAGAGAAAAAAACATGAATGTGACGCATACCATTTCGCAATGTTGCTCGCGTTTTGTGAATTAATTCATCCAGCGCATCCCTTTCGTTTTATTTACAGCAGTGTACGTTTGAACACTAACGTTAGCCATCGTCAGTTACATCGATACTGTCCTATCAGATAGCGTAAGTCAAGCGACTACTTTATATAATGTTATGTCTTTTGACAAAGTTGCAATTCGCTATGAGTGCACATTTACGCTCACTAGCCTCCACTTCAAAACAAGAACTTCAGCTATCATAAATTATGTTTACCATTTAACAAAAAATTATAACATTTCACTTGATTAAAATAGACCTGCCTATTATAAGTTTAGTCAAGTCAGACTCGAGGGAAGCTTGCTTGACTGCCCGTAGCCTTAACTAGAGCCAAATCTCTTTCACTGCAAGGTAATGAGCAAAACCTCCTATGAATTTTCAGCTGGCTTCTTTTTCCGACTGGCTGCCTACTCCATATGCCTGTGGGATATTGAAGACAATGATTTTTGTTATTTAAGTTATATTTTTTATATATATATATATATATATATATATATATATATATATATATATATATATATATATATATATATATATATATATATATATATATATATATATATACACATATATATACAGTGGGGCCAAAAAGTATTTAGTCAGCCACTGATTGTGCAAGTTCTCCTACTTAGAAAGATGAGAGGTCTGTAATTTTCATCATATGTACACTTCAACTATGAGAGACAGGAATGAGGAAAAAAATCCAGGAAATCACATTGTAGGATTTTTAAAGAATTTATTTGTAAATTATGGTGGAAAATAAGTATTTGGTCACCCACAAACAAGCAAGATTTCTGGCTCTCACAGACCTGTAACTTCTTCTTTAAGAAGCTCTTCTGTCCTCCACTCGTTACCTGTATTAATGGAACCTGTTTGACCTCTTCATCTGTATAAAAGACACCTGTCCACAGCCTCAAACAGTCAGACTCCAAACTCAACCATGGCCATGACCAAAGAGCTGTCGAAGGACACCAGGAAGAAAATTGTAGACCTGCCCCAGGCTGGGAAGAGTGAATCTGCAATAGGCAAGCAGGTTGGTGTGAATAGATCAACTGTGGGAGCAGTTGTAAGAAAATGGAAGACATACAAGACCATTGATAATCTACCTCGATCTGGGGCCCCACGCAATATCTCATCCCGTGGGGTCAAAATGATCATGAGAACGGTGAGCAAAAATCCCAGAACTACAAGGAGGGACCTGATGAATGACCTGCAGAGAGCTGGGACCAAAGTTACAAAGGCTACCATCAGTAACACACTACACCAAGAGGGACTCAAATCCTGCAGTGCCAGGCGTGTCCCCCTGCTTAAGCCAGTACATGTCCAGGCCCGTCTGAAGTTTGCCAGAGAGCATTTGGATGATCCAGAAGAGGATTGGGAGAATATCATGTGGTCAGATGAAACCAAAATAGAACTTTTTGGTAAAAACTCAACTCGTCGTGTTTGGAGGAAGAAGAATGCTGAGTTGCATCCCAAGAACACCATACCTACTGTGAAGCATGGGGGTGGAAACATCATGCTTTGGGGCTGTTTTACGGCAAAGGGGACAGGACGACTGATCCGTGTTAAGGGAAGAATGAACGGGGCCATGTATCGTGAGATTTTAAGCCAAAACCTCCTTCCATCAGTGAGAGCATTGAAGTTGGAACGTGGCTGGGTCTTCCAGCATGACAATGATCCCAAACACACCGCTCGGGCAACGAAGGAGTGGCTCCGTAAAAAGCATTTCAAGGTCCTGGAGTGGCCTAGCCAGTCTCCAGACCTCAACCCCATAGAACATTTGTGGAGGGAGTTGAAAGTCCGTGTTGCCCAGCGACAGCCCCAAAACATGACTGCTCTAGAGGAGATCTGCATGGAGGAATGGGGCAAAATACCAGCTACAGTGTGTGCAAACCTGGTGAAGACTTACAGGAAACGTTTGACCTCTGTCATTGCCAACAAAGGTTATGTTACAAAGTATTGAGTTGAACTTTTGTTATTGACCAAATACTTATTTTGCACCAATAAATTCTTTAAAAATCCTACAATGTGATTTCCTGGATTTTTTTTCTCATTTTCGTCTCTCATAGTTGAAGTGTACCTATGATGAAAATTACAGACCTCTCTCGTCTTTCTAAGTAGGAGAACTTGCACAATCAGTGGCTGACTAAATACTTTTTGGCCCCACTGTATATGTATATATGTTATATTTAAAGTTCAAGAAAATCTCTCTACAATGTATATATTTTTTAAGTTCAATTAAATGCATGATGTTTCTAACTTCAAGTAATAAGTAACTAATAAGCGTAATCGTGTGAAATAATCGTGATTTCAATATTGACCAAAATAATCGTGATTATGGTTTTTGCCATAATCGAGCAGCCCAATCATATATTGCGAATAATTGAAGGAAAACATAATAGTAATGGATCCAAATGAATACATTCCGCTTTCATTACGTGAGAATGGATACCACACCAGGTTGTGCTCGTTGGCTTGCAGTGACAGAACCTCTTCTCAAGGCAAAAGGTAAACAGTTAGTGATGATCAGTTGGCTGTTTGGTCGGCATTATGGAAAGCTCTGCAGTTAAACATTTTAGTAACGTTAACATAAACCGTAAACGGCTAAAAGTTTATAATGCCAATAAGGTTGGTCAGTTTTAAGAACAGTAATGATGATGCTGGCTTGAAACGATAACGTAAACAGAACGCCTGTCAGTTGTTACTGCTAGCGCGTTTGCTAGCTAACTAGCTAGCATTGCGACATAAAACTGTCAATATTGTCAAAATTTTAGCTTTGATTGATAGATGGATCGTGTTATCTACTCTATACTAACGCATGGAAGGTAATCCCATCATTCATTGTTCATGTTGACCTTTGAGATGAGCAGTTTGGCAGTATATATTTTAGAACGATAGCTGCTATCGTCGCCATAGACTTTCATTCACTCCGTGGCCAAACTATACCCAGGTAAGATTGCGCTTTTCACCCACAGATTTTGACGCGCTGTCGCCTCTATTGTTCTATCTCTATGCTCTGGGCACTGTGCATCATTCTATTACTCCCATATTTTTGTGCTTACATTCCAGTATGCTGAATTATATCATCTTCCTATCTATCTCTCATTCCATTTCTATCACTCGTTTGCACTCACACACCGTCTAGATGTCTTATAACATGGTATGGATGTGTAACCGCCTTGGACGGTTGAGGCTGCTGTGTAAGAACACTGCATTGCCAGATGAGGATTTGGTAAGAAAGGATCTAATTTCTCTACACATTACCTTAAATTAGCAAAAAACTTACTTAAGACGTTTTTAAAGAAAGATCTTTGTAGGGACAGTTATAATTCAGTTGGTTACTACAGAAATGTGTAAATCGGATGCATGTCTTCCTTTCCTCTACAGAGACAGTGTGAAAGCGACCAGGAGGACTCAGAGACTAAGCCGGCCTCTCTCATTCGCCGAAGACTCAGTAGTAGTTCTTAAACTTGACCAGCAGAGGGAAACAAAGTACCAACATGTTTTCTATTGACCTGAATGGTAACCTACTCTACACAGTAATATCCTCTAACTCCTTTCCCTGAAGTTAAAAGGGTGTGAGACTGGGGTGATTGGAGCCCAGCATTCTTGAAAGAACAAAGAACTGCATCAGTTGGGTCGGTTTACTATTAAATAGACAAGACCTTTTCAAAGAACAGGTTGTTCCTAACCTGAAAACACACCTGCATGTCCTTATTGCCTGGCGTGGAAATAAGGTGGCAGTGGCACAACTAAGAGGACAAAGAAAAGTGCATGTGAAGGAGTCCACTATGGAACATTCACATACTAAAGTCCTTCAGGGGATAAACTGGAGGAAGCCTAAGCATGAACTCAGTTGTGTAAAAAAATATTTTTACAGGAACATATAGTGTTTTCCTCTTTTGAAGCCAGTACAAAATATCATTTTAGTAATTCCTTTTGAAAGAGACATTTTAAATTGATAATTAGGCTCCATAACTGTTATTCTTTTATTCTGGTATAAATGTATTTTCTTGTATAAAAAGCATTGGTAGATCATTTTTATTGAAATGTCTATAACTTGCTACTGTACAAGATATGTAAGTCAACTATTTCGATCTTTTTTTAACAAGACATTACCCAATATATATATATATATATATATATATATATATATATATATATGTGTGTATGTTAATCAGTTCTGCGTAAAGGTACATATAGGAAACATTGCATGGATTTTCATTGCTGACACAAACCTTAACTGTGTTATTTCCAAGCAGGAGCTGGTTTTGCCTCTATACTGTAGGTCATTTGACTCTAAGATGTGATATTTCATCAAACCATATTGTATTTTGTTCTTTTTATAATTGCTTTTCTCATTTTAATGATTGCAAAGCTTTATACCAAATAATACCTTGAAAGAACAAGATACAATCTTTTCTAGGCTTTGTTTCCCAAGTTGTGGCCTATACAAATTCTTTAGATTCCATGTAGTGACTCAACACTGCACATGATCACTTTGGTTCCCATTACCCCTACGAGCAGGGGTATTCATTTTGTAGCTGAGGAACCATCACCTTCATACTAACCATATATGCTGGGGTTCCATGTTAAAAAAAACGGGACCTGAGACATCAATTAAGTGGGTGGATTCTAGAAATTTTGGCATAACCTCAGTCACCTAGTAGACCCCTTTGCTAAGAATGTTGAGCATTAACACCTTTTACCATTCAATTTCAGCAGATTGTTGTTGACCATCTTCTCAATGAAATTCCTTTCACAACTTGATATTTCATTTGAAGTTTTCCTTGCAATTTACTTCTACAATGTAGGAAAGGCTTTACAACGATTTGCCCAGCTTGTGCAAAATGTCATTGTTCTTACAATAATTGAATGGTAATTTAAATTCTGGCTATTTTGTTGAATTGCTTTTAAAGAGATATATCCAATGGGCATTCCATCGCAAGATTTAGCCTTGTCAATTTAAAATGAATATACTTTATAGAATGTATTACTGTTGAAATCTGTATGGAGAAAAAAAAAATGTCATCGTTAGCATTACCTGAATCTAATGCTAGGCAGGTCAAACCAGTTTTCATGTATTTTTTTTATTTTTGTGATTAAATAGTCTGTCTTTTTTTTTTATTTTGTAAATGTTTATTAATGAAAACTAATCAATAAATTTTCAGTTTATCTAAAAGTGACAGTTCTGTTGTCGAAAAAAAGGATTTTAAATTTACAGGGATGCCTGGGTTCCATGTAAACTTTCTGCAGAAAGGACTTTGTTAACCCGCTAGCCCAACAATCTCGGTCCAGGTTTCCAAACAAACATAACAAATTCTCTGAAGCTAGCATCTCTAACAAAACGCCCACGATAAAAACTTCCCCATTAAACATTAATACATTGACATTAATTAAGACAGTAATTAAATGTTATTAATCAAAATAAATAACTGTCTACCCAAACTACCCACAATCCCCGAGTACATTGAAACGTGACGACGCTCCTGTGCAGTCGCGACAATATAAGTAGACTTAAAGTTAAGTCACGTGTACACTACCAGTGGACTACAACATATAAAAAATAACAAGATATACATAGTATTAAGGGCAGCGCGGTGGCTCAGTGGTTAGCACTGTTGTCTCGCAGCAAGAAGGTTCTGGGTTCCAACCCCACCTGACCTAAGGGCCTTTCTGTGTGGAGTTTGCATGTTCTCCCTGTGCTGGCGTGGGTTTCCTCCGGGTACTCCGGTTTCCTCCCACAGTCCAAAAACCATGCAAGTTAATTGGTGACTCTAAAATTGCCCATAGGGTGTGAATGTGAGTGTGAGTGGTTGTCTGTCCCTATATGTGTTGGCCCTGTGATAGACTGGCGTCCTGTCCAGGGTGTACCCTGCCTTACGCCCTGTGTTAGGCTCCAGCCCCCCCGCGACCCTGTAAAACAGGATAAGCGGTAGAAGATGAGAGAGAGACATAGTATTAAGGACATATGTGTTTTCTTTCTAAATCAGTTTCATAATACACAGGATATGGTGTTATAATACCCATTATGCCTTAAAACCACGTTGAGCACTCTAAAAACCAATATTTGGAAAGGATTTGGGTTGAGAGCAGATATTTCCTTGGGTTTTCAAGTGGGCCCCTTCCATCCCGGTTGTTTGGTTAATTTGAGCCCACCGCACCTCCAGAAGGCTTAACGGTGAGCATTGACGCAGATAGACGCATCAAAGCCGCATCAAAGCCCCCTCTAGATCCGCTCTCGGCACGGCCAGATAAAAACTATACTCACAAAAACTTTATTAAGCTATGTGATATCTCTGCTCTATCCCTAACCCTGTAAGCGCTTAAGCCCGCTCTGCAGGGATACTTACCGTCACCTGAAAAATAACTCTCTCCCTACTCTATTCCTGAAGGGTTTGTAAAATTACGCTCAGCAGGAAATAGCCTTGAGATGAAATAATTATATATATTTTTTGGTTTTGTTTTACATGACGTTCTTTACTTAGGTGCCCATATTGGATCCTTCCTTTTCTGCCACAGCCACTGGCTACTTTTTTCTGCTATATCCGATACAGCTTTTATAGTTTGGCGACATTCTTTGCCTCAGTTGTTGATATTGCAACAAATCCAAGGCATCCGACTTCCACAGGACACACCTTTGTTCTCCAGCCTTGCTGTTGTGCCTCGGCTGCTAGTTTGCTATAGCAGAGTTTTTTTTCTTTCTATTGCTTCTTCCCGGGACGGTTAGCTCTGCAAAGTACACAGTTTTCTGTGCGCTGGACCAAAGTGGTGTCCATCTTTTAAAACGTAGATAAATCAGTAGAGTAACAAGAGCATAACATATACTTGTATATATGTAGGCATATCCTTTCACTGCTATACAAATATAGAAAGTATACTGACTGCCAGTGTCTCACCATTTGATTTGTATTTGCCGATTTTGTTCTTGATAATCTATCAATTATGTATCTATATGTACATTAAATTGTATTAGGATACAAAGGGATGTCTCCACAATTAACCAAGGAAAATACGACAAAGCTCTTGACAACCATAGATTTGTTTACAAGTCTTAATGAAAATGAATTATCTTCCATCACGTAATTCAGTTAATTTACCTAACATTGATACACTGAGTCTGTCTAGCAGCAAGTATTGCCTAGCGAAAGAGACTCTAATTAACTGAAGACAAAAGTTTACTGTAGGCTACTCCACGTAGACGACACATGCTTAAATATAATAAAGACTCATTGAAATATGTTGAGAAATGTAAACGTATAGTGCTTTTTACACAAGGAAAAAACGTAGCTCTCCCGTTACACTTTCACAGGCATTTGACCTCTCCAATATGCCGGGCGACGTTGACGTATCTTAGCAAGGGGCCGAACCAGTCCACCAGTATGTATATAGGTCTGTGGTTAGCAACCTTCCAAATGGAGTTACCGGTACCAGGCTACTTTAGTGCCAGGGATTGATCATTGTAAATGACCTTTGGTGTGACCCAGTATACAATAAGTTACAATACTAAGTTGCTGTTTTTCATGTTAGATCATCTTAAAGGTGTTTTTATAAAGGTATTATTTGGCCATTTATTTATTATATCAAGTATGGTGACTTTTATGTTGAAGGAGCCTTTCCACACACAAAAAAGTTTGATGAATCAAGTGCGCACATAGGAGTTACAGTTACTGAAATACCTTCTAAGGGCAGTATTAAATATGATTGGTCCAGTCAGGTGGCCAATCAGAACAAGGAGGGGGCGGGATCATGGGAACTGATTGCAGTGGCGGGGAAAAACATCGTTACTAGCCTGCACAACAAATAAGAGGTAAGGTTAAGGCCAGCTCTAACAGCAAGTCCACATATTGTCCTTTTTTATGTAAAAACGTCCCTACGTTTTAAAAGTAGCATAACTGAGCTAGCTGACCAGGTAGTTAGCTGGTTAGCTAGATGTTAGTTATTATTTTGAATGAGCTAGCTAACTTGCTTACAGATGACGGAGGATAGCTAATATTAATTCAGCACTGTCTGAGTCTGATCTTAGAGTAACTTTAAGTTTACATCTCCCCCCTGGTTCTGTCCTTAGGGCAGCTTGTGCTACTTACTTTTAGAGTCTGTTCTTAGGGCAGCTTACAGTTTAAATCTCCTTCCAGATTCTGTTCTTAGGGCAGCTTGTTCTACTTACTTTTAGAGTCTGCTCTTAGGGCAGTTTACAGTTTACATCTCCCTCCAGATTATGTTCTTAGGGCAGTTTGTGCTAGTTACTTTTAGAGTCTGCTCTTAGGGCAGCTTACAGTTTACATCTCCTTCTAGACTGTTCTTAGGGGAGCTTGTTCTACTTACTTCTTTTTTAAATCCCTGCAGAAACACCTACGTCCTGGAATGTATGGTATGTATTTCCTATTACTGGATACTCCTGGATGGTCTTTGCTCATCAATTCGAATTTTAACATTTAAAAGCTTCCGGTCATTGTATGGCCCTAAAAGAGTCTCAGATGAGGTATAGTTTGAGTCACAAACATATTGGTGCTGGGCATATTGTGACAACGCCTCTCTGCGGACAGTCCTCTATGAGGTTATGGCTATTGTAAACAGTCGTCCGCTGACAGTTGACAACTTGAGTGATCCCGATAGTCCAGAATCACTAACGCCTAATCACCTACTCACCATGAAACCCATCGTAGCTTTACCACCTCCTGGCAAATTCATCAGAGAAGACATGCATGCTCGCAAGAGGTGGCGTCACGTTCAGTATCTTGCAGAGCAATTCTGGAGTCGTTGGAGGAGAGAGTATCTCTTTAACATTTCCACCAGACAACACTGGCACACTCCAAGAAGAAACCTCAAAGTTGGTGACATTTTCATGGAGAAGGCAGATGATCTGCGTATACCTTAATAAGTTGCTGTTTTTCATCTTAGTTCATCTTAAATTTGTTTTCATAAAGTTAGGTATTATTTGGCCATTTATTTATTATATCAAGGCTGGTACTTTTATTTTGAAGGAGCCTTTCCACACACGAAAAAGTTTGATGAATCAAGTGCGCCAGCACGGCATAAGTAGCTGTGTCTCAATTCAGGGGCCGCATCCTTCGAAGGACGCGGTCTACAAAGGCACGCCCTTTGTAGACCGCGAAGGCCGAACCGAGTGTTGTTATGTTACATTAAATGAGACGGTCTAGTCTACTGAGGATTTCCTATTTGCTTCACCAGCTGTTCCCACCCTTACCCTTGCATCACGACACTTGTATCTAATCATCACTGGCGCGCAATGGATTCTGGGATTGGTTGGGCCGCAAAGGATCCAGCAGTTGCATCCTCCAATATTGAGGAGAGAAGGCCGCATTTCTCGGCCGCTTTTGAAAGAGCCTTCGAAATGGATTCTGGGATAGGTTTATCCACGAAGAGTGCAGCAGTTGAAGTTGAAAAATGTGCAATAATATTGAACTGCAGGCCAAAAAAATGTGGCGGAGGTCTGCCCACTACTTCGCACCGCTCTTACAGTGGCCTATGTTGATCAACGTTAATGTGGAGTTAACGCCAGCGATTTGTAATTGTAAAAACAAGATTTGACACTGAAGAAGGGGATTTTGTCAGACACGGTTGCAACTGGCCTATATGTGTATTAATTAGCACTTTTTTTTTACAACACACAAAATAGACAACTCTTGTTTTGACGAGGGATCCACAACCAAATAAAAAGTGTTTAATTTGTGCATTTGTTTACCTTTCCCCATGAGTGACTTTCCAAAGATTGCATGGCACACCTGATAATATCTGATCACCTTTGAGAGATGCTGATCCAGACCAAGAATGACGATTCAAAGGGCTCAAAACTATTTATATCTCCCACCAAAAATCACAAAAGATTACGAGAGTGTGTTAGCCTATGTTTAACTAACAAAGTGAGGCTCAAATTCATTCTTGCACGCATAAGGTAACCTCAACACATAGTGCTTAACGTTGTCTCGATAGTTTGCAGATCATTATGATTAGCCCTATATATGCATAATTAGTGCTACACAATAAGCAATTCCGCCAAAATTGCTGACCTTTTTTTAAACCCCCAAGCCCACACGCTATCAGCCACCCTTATCTTTATACCAATAATTTTTATAGGTAGTATCGTGGTGACACCCATTTCCCCTTCTGCTCAGGTCGAACATAGGCTAGGCTCAAGCAAATCTCATATGGAGTCACGTTCATTCCCCTATTACTCAGGACGACTATAAAACTTTTTAGGTGGAAGAAGCGCATAACTGCTACAGTAATGGCTTACAGGCATGTGCTAAACCTTATACCGGTTTAGCTTATGCTGGGGTTTCCGCGCACTCAATCACGGGCGGATAGATCAGAGAGCTTATGGCTGGTGTCTTTTATAAAAAGTTTTATTACACTCTCAATAGAAATCACATTTCAAGGAGAAGCTTTATCTTTTTTAGATAAAAAATAAAGTTTAAACAATAAATCAAGCAATATTCGCCTCCTTTAAGAACAAGAATAATAAGGTAGGCTACAATGCCATCTTAAATAGGCATATCAACTCTTTAACGCCCTTTAGGCCTACTTCAATCTAGTTCCCTGGCTTAAGTCACTATTGCAATTTATGAAGTTTTGCAAATAGTGTTCATTATTATTCACTGTTGCAATTCATTGTGTATTGCAACTATCTGGTTCATTGATCGCTATAATTCCCCAATGCAATGTGTGATGTACTGCAAATAAGAATGTGATATACGCGTATAAAAAGGTAAAAAATATGACTTGATTAAAAGAGGAAATATCATGAATGCAGTCAATTTGAAGTTCTAATAGTAGAAAGCCGTTGGTGCTGGAATCGATGTCACGTTGAATCCATTTCCTTGTACCGGGCTAATGCTACGATGAGTAGAAATGTAATTTCAGTTAGAAACAAACAAAATTAAAACAGTACACTGGAATCAGGAAAAGGACTGCGACACTAAAACATTTTAACCATCAAAACATGCGAATGTTTCGGCCTAGTCAATGGTTCGTTAGCATACATCTTTCACCTTTTTAGAATAAAAAGAAATGTCAAATTTCGCTCAATAACGCTCATCGTAACTACACTGCCTGACTAACTTTTTATTTATTTATCTATGCATACGAGAAAATATTAAGCTATTGAGCTAACGTTACCTATTTATTACCAGTACAATCCCTAAGGCTGAAAGAAACTACTTTACTTTATTTCAGGCATCTGTGAATGTTCAGATGTGTAGCAAAAATATGTAATGTCCAAGGCCATTGGAATAAATTCTGAGTTATTCTATTGAGTGGTTGTCATCATTCATTGTTAAGAGTGAAAAACATGAGCTGACATCTTCATTGTTCCATTAGCTGTGCCACCGTGAAAACTGACAAGTGTTTAACGCTTGTTTTACTCAAAATGACACCAAAAGGGTGCGCGGCCTTGGCACGTAGTGCTTGATGACGCGATGCAGGTCCAGCGTATACAGGAAAGGAAGTGACGATAGTGGAAATCCACATCCGGAGGCGGACCCCTACGCCCGGAGGCGGACTCTTACGTCCAGGCACCATGTTTTTTGTCTGCATCTGGACCCTTCTCAACTCTGGCTGTCACGGCCTTTCGCCATGTTTTCCTTGAACCAAAACAAACTCTAATTGCTTGCTGCGCGTGCGCGGCTTCATCTGAGAGACTTGCATACTTTGCCTGGCGCTGGACAGTATTTTACGTGAGTTTTTTAAACCGGGGTAATCATACCTTGACGGGTTTAATGATAATTACACTGATTACGAGGGTGTCAAACGCTCCCATTAAAACATAGTGAAGTTTATAGTTTCTTGTCTACGGATTAGATCAACGCTATAGCCTACCTTGGCCGGTGACAACTAGCCATGCATTAGTAGATATTCAACTTCAATTAAACCCCAGAAAAATCTGTAGCCAATGAGATATCCTTTTGATTAATATGATGGACATGGTGGATTGCTTGATTAGTTTAGTAAAACTCGTGTGTATGATCATAAGGTAGTAGTCAAGATCTTAATGGTTAATGCCATTCCATAGCTTGGAAAGTTTTTGCTGTCCGTCGTCCTCTGTTGCCAAAATGCGTGCGCAACCTTACATACGTCATCATTGTTTAACAGCAGTAAAAGGGTCTATACATTTAAGACAGAAAACCATCTTTGAAAAAAGAGGTCTGTTGCAGCACGCCTATCCAATCGGCGGCAGTTGGTAGGTCACGTCATTGACACAGTTAGTTCGCGACGGGAGGCACCACAGTACAGAGTACTTTTCAATAAGCTTGTTCCCCGTTCTTTTTCGGTACATTGTATGTGTGAAGTAAAGCACCAGCGGCTAGAGGGAGACAATACTAATTGCACCGTCGTAGCGTTTTGAAGGTAATTTTGTCAATTAACAAAGATTTTCTGCAATAAAACCTTTTAAGGGCATTACAACTAGCGAGCATCAAGAGACAACGACACGACCGCTGACAGTTAAGAATAATTTCAGAATTAAGTCTACCTATGGACAATTGTTCGTTTACAGGTTGGTCTACTTAAGTTGGCCCTCACATTTTGTATTCGTATATTCATTTTCCTTAATGTAGCCTACAAACATTCACAAAGATAGAAAATACATTTTGTAAATGACAAATTGTGTCCATAATTTAACAGACATGACTTGATTTGACAGACATGACTTGAGACAGACATGATTTTCTTGCCTTTTTCCTCTCAGAGGTATACAGCACCATGTCTTTAAGTTAGAGGGAGGATACCACTTAAAACTAACTGACCGATTTTTGTGTCCGTGTATTGCCCCAAAGCTAAGCAAATACATTTCTGTTTTACTGGCTTGTGAATTTCCCTCCTGAGGAGGAGTGCAACCAAGTGTGTGTGTGTGTGTGTGTGTGTGTGTGGTTGTGTGTTTATGTGTGTATGTGTCATTGTGAATGTGCGCACATTGGATAGGGTTATGTAGGCTGTGGAAGTCTTGGCCTCTGTGGGCTAGTTCACTGTACCAAGATAACCCCCTGCAGATGCTGTCAAAGGAGGTTACTGAGACCTCATTCATCTCCACACCATGAATAAGAAAAGAAAGATAAAAGAAGAGAGGGAGAGAGTTGGAGAAGGGGTGTGTTTATGGTAAGAACACACACACAAAATAGGATCTCTTTTTATTCTTTGTTAATTCTACTTAAGGGAGATGGGGAGTGCTTTTTCCCACCTTGATGATACATTGGAGTGATGGTACAGTATTTAGCCCGTACAGATGTAGGGAAACAGGACTGCGGACATCATGTGACTGACAGGTTGGAGTTGATCTCTGATGTCATATATTATATATTTTTTCTTCCAGAGGCCATTGTATTGTGGCCATTGTTAGGCCAAGCATATCCTACAGCCACGTGGCTTCAAGCAGTCTGGCAGTTGATACTTTTCTGGTCAAGTATTGTTCTTGCAGTTCACCACAACAATGTCGAGCGCACTGCTTTGCATTTTATACAGGCACTATATATACTATATACACCAGCCTCTTGGGGAAGAAATATACAGTACTTATGTTTCAACTAAAGACACCAGAGGGAACCCTTACTTGTTTGTTCTGTAATCCTTTTAACTACTATATTGGAGCAAAAATAACAGATAAGGAAAGTGTTTTATGAAAATAAATGTGATGAATGAACATTGATCAATGAGACAAATAAGAACTTCGAACACAAATTGATATTAACCATAATAGTCTATGATTTGGTTTCAGTGATTTAGGTACCCATGGAGTTTAGGTTTGTCAAGCTTGTGTGGGCTCTCTGTTTGACTCAAAACAACTTTTCTGTTAAAATGGACATGCATGTATACATATGGGTGTGAACAAATGCACACTCTACACATCTTGCATACTGTGATTCCTAGCATTCTATTACAACATCCTTTCAATTTGACTTTTGTTACCTATATTTACAAAAGCTGCCACTGTCATACACACATCCAAACTCACATTCTATCAACCACCAACTCTGAATTGACCATGCCATGATGCAGCTATTGCCCCTTCATCTCAATCTCAATTGTGTTTGATGTTTAAACTGTGGGCCTTAGCTTGGGACAGAAACATGAAGAGTTGTCTGAGTGAGGGACAAATATAAAGAAATAAGAAGTAACCACGGAATACTCAAATGTGACGAAATGAATCATGTGGAGAAGAAAAAATTGGGCCTTAGGGAGAAAAAAACATAATAGTTATTCAATATCCCATTCAATATCATATGTATAAACACCACGTCATGTTTTTAGCGACCCGAAAAGCTGTACACTTTGATGGAACCAATATTCCAAAATGCATTGTTGTGACAGTAATTTTCACTGCTTACTGTGCTCTAGCTACGGTTGTAGTAACGATTGTAGTTCTTGGCAGTGTCTTTGCACCAGTCTTGTTATGGAGCCACATACAGGGTATCGTGCAAATGTTGGGAAAGATGAGGTTGTTAGGGGTTGTACTCGCTCTCCCTCTTGCTTTCTTTCCAGCAAGGTGTGTGCACGGATGGGTGTGGTACTATCCCGAGTTAATCTGTCAGCCTTATCTAAGAGCTGTTTGCCTACTGCGTGATTGTATGGTGCATGGTGCAAACTTGTGTTTATCCCCATACAGTGGCACACTGCCAGGGCAGGATACACTCAGCTCTGTCATCTTCTTACAGGTTTATACACACACATGTGCACACATATGTCTCGTTTACCAAGCGTTTTCATAGCAAAATGACAGCATCAAGGTTTCACAGAGGGACACAGACTGTCGTAGTCCGGTGGGCTGTTACATCTTTACTAATGCTGGCAAAAGGTGTGCAGTGAAGACAAGCTCTATAAAACACTGACCGTTTTAGTCAATCATTCACTTCCAACCATTTATGACGAGGACAGGAATATTCCCATTTATTCTCTGGATAAAGCAGCTGACACGTATACATATGCTAACATATACGGTAAGTGCTTGAAGCAATGGCTGACTAAAGGCAATTGACACGATTAATTAGAAGTTCCTAACATATCTGCTTTCATGTGTGATGAAGACCTACGCAAAAGGACAATGACTGTAAGGTCCTGGGTCACACTGTTCTGATAGTTGGTTTAGTGTGTAGTGATGACCCTATTTACTGCTGTTTATCAGCATGCTCTCTGGGGACACTATAAAGGTTATGATACACGATACATTACATGAGCCATTGGAGCTAGCATATAACTGCCTTTTTAGGAGATCCTGTTCCACAGGCTCACATTCCATTAGTAGAATGATGCCACAAAAGATGTGAAAACCTTGTAGTCTTTGTGTCCCTCAGGGCTGATGTAAAGGTGCCATGACATCCTTCTGCCTGAAGGGAGAGCTGTAATCAACGGTCTGTTAAAGAATGGGCCCCGACAAAAGCTCAAATTTGATTGACAGGGTATGACTGGCTTCATTCATTCCCTTGGTGTATTACAGTGATATATGTTGTCCCTACTATCTTACTGTGTTGTCACACTGATGGTGTCCACCTTCATCCCTCCCAGATGCCGAGCACCCCTCTTTTCTCTCCTTCTGCCTCCTTTCTCACCACCTCGCCCTCTGCCCCTCCATGCTCCCCCTACACGTCCCCGCTATGCTCCCCGGCTCCCCGGCTGGTGGGGGGGGTGACCCTGCGCACTGCTGCCACGCGCCACCTCAGCCACCTGGACCCCTGGAGGAGACACAGCTGGGAACCCGCGGCTGTGGCCCTGCAGAAGCAGCCAGGCGAGCCTTGCAGCGACCTCCGCAGGTACCCCATCCTACTGGCTACTGGGGAGGGGGGTACAGTAGATGACATTCAAATTGTCTGGATATATCTCATGTTGCAAAAAAAATTCTCGAGTAGGGATGTAACGGTTACCGGTTTAATGATTAACCACGGTAAAAATGTCCAACGGTTAGTATTACCGTGGAAAATGTAATTATCATTAAAACCGTCAAGGTATGATTACCCCGGTTTGAAAAACTCACGTAAAATACTGTCCAGTACCAGGCAAAGTATCCAAGTCTCCCATATGAAGCCGCGCAAGCGCAGCAAGCAACGTGGGTTTGTTTTGGTCAAAGGAAAACATGTCGGAAAGCAGTGACAACAAGAGAGTTGGAACTTTGGTTATCCCCGGGTTGGACTCCGCTCGGCTGCATTATGAAGTATTACTCGACCCGGGTTATGATAAAAAAGAACCCTCATTGGTCAGGATCTGTGCCCGACACACGAAAAATATAAACTACACACGCACATTAAAGTACTACAATTCAACAACAGCAGTAGTGCGTTGTAATCATTTCCATTCCAGCACTGAAGAGGACAAAGCCTCTGCTGTAAAGTAATGGGCACGATTACAAGAGAGACTACCATTTATGTGCAGTCTATGGCAGTGACGTAGGCTACATCAACGTGATTATGATGATGATTAAGTAACTCAAAGACCCAGTTTGTGTTTGTGTGAACACCGCCGACTGGGTCTTTCCCGGGAAGCCTATGCGGAAGTGCCTTAAACCTGCATTCATTCTAATAACAAGCAGGGGGCGACTCTGGTTTCAGAAGCAACTAGATTGTATGGAAGTCTATGAGAAAATTACCCTACTTCTCACTTTATTACATCAGTAAACATTGACACAGAGTCATAATTTTCCTCGCTAGTTTCAAGTCTTTTTTAATACAGCATGATGTTCATTTTGTAAATGATGGTCCCAATAAGAGTAAACTAGACGATAAAGCAGGGTATGCTTTAGAGCGTGGCTACCTTGTGATACTCAATCGGGCAGCAAGGGTGAGGGGTTGTGGCTGGCAGGTCTGGCTGCCGTGCCAGGTCGTCCACCTGCCATGCCAGGTCATCCACCGTGTGGCAGCTGCCACAGCTGCCACAACACCTGCCAGCTGCCACGACAGAAAGTCTGTCTGGCCTTTCAGGCAGTGGCCGAGCACTCTGATCTGGCAGTCAACGTTTGAGAATCGTCTGTTGTGTTTAGTACTATCTGCGGCCGTATCAATTGTTAATTAAAGCAATATTTTAGCTCTAATGTTAGCGATGCATTAACTGGCTGCAAAGGAGTGCAAAGTGTAGTTAAATTTACATTTAGGAACACTTCCGGGTTGCACAGAGTCCCTAAAAAGTGTTTCCTTACCTAAGGAAAACGCTAAGTCATTTACTACTTTAAAACATATTTTACTGCGGTAAAATTCTACAGTTTCCATGGAGACCTTTCATTTGCTTGTCAGCGTTAAAGTTAGACCTGTAATGTCACGAAAATGAAAGAAATCTCTGTAGCCTACAGTGGTTGAAGATGACATTATTCTAGCGAATTATGTATGTATTGTTGAATTCATTGCACGTTAAAGAATTTACGCTGTGGATATAAACTAGACTGCAACGGTAACTTTTGGAAACGTTATAGCCTTGCTAGCTAATATTCCGTAGGCCTAATATGCCGTAACCATACACTTTAGACTCTACGCAACCTATTGTGTTATAAAATAAATAATTTATTAACAGAATTTATTCCATACAAGATAAAAATGTCCAGGTGGGGGTCACCTCCAAAACATCTTTCAAATGAGGCAGTGATGGAAACGGACATCATTCAATGACCACCGCTCTCCCCTCCATGAGTGGTCTAATTCCGACCGCGATTGGTGATTACCGTGGTCCTAATTACTGACGGAGGGGAGGGTATTGGTCATTGGTAAAGGTAACAGTCTTCAGTTCAAGCCAAATTAATGGTCAAGACAGAATCAGAGGTACCTTAAGTGTTTTCACTTACTTTGTTTGCTAAGGTCTTTTGTGCAACGGTTGTGTCGTTGAACTGGGATTTTAAGTAGGCCTATAAGACCAAGATAAGGAAAGACCTAAATACTTAAGGGAACATTTTGAGGAAACCTTGACATAATATTTAAGGGTGTTTTCTGCAACCGATTTTATTTTAAGGAAACCTTAACTTAAGTGTTTTGTGCAACCAGCCCCTAGTTTGTTTGTTTGTATATGTTTGCTGTTGCTATGGTTGCGCCGCGATATGGCTGCACTGACTAGAGCTCCGTGTCAACTCAGCAATCTTATTTTATTTTACTTTTTAATAATGGCTATTTATTATGGAATTTCCATAATTTTCACACCTCCGGTACTGATCGCCATACACTATTGGAGTTACAACAGCTGATGTTGCGGCAGCTGCCACAGCTGATGTTGTGGCACCTGCCGCTGGCAGCCCCACCCTCTAGTCCAAGTATGGTCAATGTCGTCACTTCTGGTTTAGAAAAAAAGATGGCGATGGCCTATGAAACCAGTGGGTGACGTCACGATCACTTCGTCCACTCATATATATACTGTCAATGCCCGGGACCAAAGAAAGTGCGGGTCGCCGGCTACTCTTTTTTTTGGGAAACATAAGCTGTGTCCCACTTCAGCGGCCGCATCCTTCGAAGGACGCAATCTACAAAGGCTACGCCATCGTAGACCACGAAGGCCGAACCGAGCGTTGTTAAATGAGATGAAATGAGACGGTCTGGTGTGCTGAGGATTTCCTGTTTGCTGAAGGATGCAGCAGTTGAATCTAGGGATATAATGGTTACCGGTTTAATGGTTAACCGCGGTAAAAATCCCCAACAGTTCGTATTACCGTGAAAATTTGGATTATCATTAAAACCGTCACGGTTTGATTACCCCCGGTTTGATCAAACTCACGTGAATACTGTCCAGCATCAACTAACCTTGGCAAGTCTCAGACGGAGGAGAGCATGCACCGTGGGATGGTTTTTTGGTGTTTTTAAATGAAAACATGGCGGAAGGCAGTGACAGCGCTCAGGAGATTTTTCGCTGTGGTGAAGTTGGTTTCACGTTGGATATTCAACACATATTCGGATACCAGTCCCTTTCCCGTTTTGTGCCTGAATTTAGAGACACAATGGACGGTCTTGACCGAGTTGGATATTCAAACCCACAGACAGATATTCAGACACCATCGTCTTATTTCAAAACTTTGAAATATTCATAAAAAATGAAAGCAGATGAATATATTTTCTTTGTTTATGAACGATCTAAAAGTTTGAAGTTTCTAGGTACTTTTGTCTATCAGCTATTGACATTTAAAGAATTTGTAATCTGTAGTTTGCTGACGGCCCCTAACGATTTGCATTGACTAAGCAAGAGGTTGGGTAGCCGTTGCTTCGTAGATTTAAACTCCGGGTTTTGATTGGGTAGAGTCGGCAAAATGGGGTTTCAGAGTAGGGTAAATTGAATAACCAATATGAAACCAACTTCACAACGGTGATTTTTCAGCCTTCTGAGTGCTTTTTCACACCTGAAAGGACCACGGTTCATGTTTTTGTTACATTGTAAACATTTGATCCCGTCCGTTTTGGTGTCACATTGCAATTATGCGTTCGTACTAAATAACTTTACATGACATACTTAAGTCCCGTTGTCATCACCAACGTCTCTCTATACTTTACAATGACTTGTTGTAATCGGGCGTGCGTCAGTGTGCTGTCAATTCGGTTGAAAATGGGGGAAATTTAAAATGAATCAACAAATATCGTTGCCTCAAGATAATTATATTATTAACCTAAGGCGCAATACTGGAGGATAGTTCAAATTGGCCTAATAAACGTCCTCGTCTTGCGAAGATTGTAGTGCTGGCAGGAAAGGTGAAGACTGCAAGCAATCGTCACTCTCTTTCTCATTATGATTTAAAATGGATTTAACAAGCCATTATCAAACAATGCAATGGACCTATTACTAGCAGCTTAACGTTCTGTTGAACTTCCTGTATATAGTCCGAAAGTCCGAACCATTAAAAAAATGGTTTCACACTGCAAACGAACCAAACCATGGTTCAGTTTGATCCGGACCGAGACCACCTCTTTTTGTCAGACCAAATTTCAGCTGTTTTGTTACATGCATGCTTTGTTTGTGTTGTGTTATGTTACTTTTATATGCACATTTGATGTTTTTCATATGTTTCTTTCACGGCCTGGCGCTTCTGGACCCTTGATTATTCTTTATGGTTTACACCTGTGCCTTGTTTCGGACCTGCCAGCTATTAGTTTCATCGTTATCACCTGTGCCTTTTCGCCAGTGTATTGAAGTTCCTAGTTTCCTTTGTTCTTTGTCTGTCATTATTTGCTGAATGCGTGTTGCGGTGCTTTGTGTCCGAGTAAAGTTCCTGTCTCCTTTTGGAACAGGTTTTGCCTCTGCGTTCTGCCTCCCGTGTTCCTTTTGTTTTGTTTGGGTTCTTCGGGTTATTAGTCCGATAGTTTTGTTCTTGTCTGCAATTGGGTCGGTCTCTCCTGCAACAGCCCGGACAGTTTTATTTAGATGTTAACAAAAAATGCATATTGCTGCTATATAAAACTTGGTGAAATGATGTCATTGTGTGGATCTGTACTTTTCCAACATTTTCAAACACATTTTAACATTAACGCGATGATATTGATAACCGTGAAAATTTGGTCACTATAATCGTGATATGAAATTTTCATACCATTACATCTCCGTTCTCTAGGAACACTGGGAATCAATTTAAAAATTTGAAATAAATCAACTGATCCACCAACAATTACAAACAACATCCTTTGGGGGAAGTAAAATATAATACAATTACTGTTAATTATTTATTATAATATAATAATAATAATAGTATAAAAATATATTTCCTATTATAAAACATACAATGATGCAACTTGGCTGTTGCTGTAGACTGGTAAATTGTTTTCAGTTTCACACACATGCGTGCACACACACACACACACACACACACACACACACACACACACCCTGTACATACACTACTGCTCAAAAGTTTGGGGTCACCCAGAAAATGTCATGTTCCATGAAAACTCGCTGGTTTATTTATGAAATGAGTTGCAAAATGTATAGAAAATATAGGCAATACATTGACATGGTGAGAATTAATGATTTTCACTTCAAACTTTGCTTTTGTCAAAAAATACTCTATTTGCAGCAATTACAGCCTCGCAAACCCTTGCATTCTAGCTGTCAATTTTTTAAGGTAATCTGAAGACATTTCCCCCCATGCTTCCTGAAGCACCTCCCACTAATTGTATTGGCTTGATGAGCACTTCTGACATACCATATGGGCAAGATGCAGGTCCATAATAGCTCAATAGGGTTGAGACCTGGGGACTGCGCTGGCCACTCCATTATAGACAGAATACCAGCTGACCACTCCCTCCCTAAATAGTTATTGCATAGTTTGGAGCTGTGCTTTGGGTCATTGCCCTATTGTAGGACCAAATTGGCTCCAATCAAGGCGCCGCCCACAGGGCGTTGCAAAATGGAGTGATAGCCTTCCATATTAAAGATCCCTTTTACCCTATACAAATATCCCAATTGACCAGCACCAAAGCACCCCCAGACCATCACATTTCCTCCACCATGCTTGACAGATGGTGTAAAGCACTCCTCCAGCATCTTTTTACTTGCTCTGTGTCTCACAAATGTTCTTCTGTCATCCAAAAACATCAAACTTAGATATGTCTGTCCATAACACTTTTTCCAATCTTCCTCTGTCCAATGTCTGTGTTATTTTAATCGTTTCCTTTTATTGGTCTCAGATATGGCTTTTTCTTTGCTACTATGCCTAGAAGGCCAGCATCCAGGAGCCACCTCTTCACTGTTGATGTTGAGACTGGTGTTTTGTGGGCACCATTTAATGAAGCTGCCAGTTGAGGACCTGTGAGGCATCTGTTTCTGAAACTAGAGACTCTGATTTACTTGTCCTCTTGCTCACTTGTGCGCCGGGGGCCTCTAACTTCTCTTTTGAGACTGTAATCAAACCCGCAAATGCTGATGCTCCAGATATTCAACTAGCCTAAGGAAGGCCCATTGTATCGCATCTTTAATCAGAACAAAAGTTTTAAGCTGTGCTAACATAATTGCACAAGGCTTTTCTAATGATAAACTACCCTTTTAATAATAATAATAATAATAATAATAATTCATTTTATTTATATAGCGCTTTTCTTACACCCAAAGACGCTTCACAACAAGAGAACAGGCAAATAAAACAGAAATACAAGACAAACGGATAACAGGAGAACAGGTCGAGACAAGACAGCAATACAAACTACAGTAAAATTTGACAGAAATGTTGTAGAGGTAAGGGGCGTTTGAGTTAACTTGAGTAGGCTATGGTGAAAAGGTAGGTTTTAAGATGGCTTTTGAAGATAGGAAGTGAGTTTGCATCCCGAATGAAAGGAGGAAGAGAGTTCCAGAGTTTAGGTGCTGCCCTAGAAAAGGCACGCCCCCCAAAGTTTTTTAGTTTTGCTTGTGGGGTGACCAATTTCATTTCAGAGGAGGAACGGAGTGTCCGGGTGGGAAGATAGAGCTGTAGAAGATCCAAAAGGTAGGGGGGGGGGCAGGTTATGTAAAGCTTTGAAGGTGAAGAGAAGGATTTTATAAGTAATACGATGATTAACTGGGAGCCAGTGAAGGGACGAGAGAATGGGGGTTATGTGCTCAGAGGATTTGGTCGAGGTCAGGAGACGGGCTGCAGAGTTCTGAACAAGTTGGAGTTTATGGAGAGCGGTTGCACTGATGCCGACTAGGAGTGAATTGCAATAGTCAAGACGGGAGAAAATGAAAGAGTGAATGAGTTTGGTGGCTGCGCTTTGGGAGAGTGATGATCGGATCTTGGCTATGTTTCTGAGATGGAAGAAGGATATTTTGACCATGTTATTGATATGTGGGGTGAGAGACAGAGTGGAGTCCAATAAGACGCCAAGATTTCGTACCAGAGGGGAGGGGAAGACTGTAGAGCCATCGATGAGGAGTGAGATATTGTTGACTTTGGAAAGGGTGTGTTTTGAGCCAATTAAGATGAGTTCAGTTTTGCTGGTGTTAAGTTTGAGGTGGTTATTGTGCATCCAGGAGTTGATGGAAGATATGCAGTTTTCAATACAGGAAAGTGGAGGGCTAGTGAAAGAAGTTGTGCTGATATACAGTGGGGCCAAAAAGTATTTAGTCAGCCAGTGATTGTGCAAGTTCTCCTACTTAGAAAGATGAAAGAGGTCTGTAATTTTCATCATAGGTACACTTCAACTATGAGAGACAACAATGAGAAAAAAAATCCAGGAAATCACATTGTAGGATTTTTAAAGAATTTATTTGTAAATGATGGTGGAAAATAAGTATTTGGTCACCCACAAACAAGCAAGATTTCTGGCTCTCACAGACCTGTAAAAGGCACCTGTCCACAGCCTCAAACAGTCAGACTCCAAACTCAACCATGGCCAAGACCAAAAGGCTGTCGAAGGACACCAGGAAGAAAATTGTAGACCTGCACCAGGCTGGGAAGAGTGAATCTGCAATAGGCAAGCAGGTTGGTGTGAATAGATCAACTGTGGGAGCAATTGTAAGAAAATGGAAGACATACAAGACCATTGATAATCTCCCTCGATCTGGGGCCCCACGCAAGATCTCATCCCGTGGGGTCAAAATGATCATGAGAACGGTGAGCAAAAATCCCAGAACTACACGCAGGGACCTGATGAATGACCTGCAGAGAGCTGGGACCAAAGTAACAAAGGCTACCATCAGTAACACACTACGCCGAGAGGGACTCAAATCCTGCAGTGCCAGGCATGTCCCCCTGCTTAAGCCAGTACATGTCCAGGCCCGTCTGAAGTTTGCCAGAGAGCATATGGATGATCCAGAAGAGGATTGGGAGAATATCATGAGGTCAGATGAAACCAAAATAGAACTTTTTGGTAAAAACTCAACTCGTCGTGTTTGGAGGAAGAAGAATGCTGAGTTGCATCCCAAGAACACCATACCTACTGTGAAGCATGGGGGTGGAAACATCATGCTTTGGGGCTGTTTTACTGCAAAGGGGACAGGACGACTGATCCGTGTTAAGGGAAGAATGAACGGGGCCATGTATCATGAGATTTTAAGCCAAAACCTCCTTCCATCAGTGAGAGCATTGAAGATGGAACGTGGCTGGGTCTTCCAGCATGACAATGATCCCAAACACACCGCTCGGGCAACGAAGGAGTGGCTCCGTGAAAAGCATTTCAAGGTCCTGGAGTGGCCTAGCCAGTCTCCAGACCTCAACCTCATAGAACATTTGTGGAGGGAGTTGAAAGTCCGTGTTGCCCAGCGACAGCCCCAAAACATGACTGCTCTAGAGGAGATCTGCATGGAGGAATGGGCCAAAATACCAGCTACAGTGTGTCCAAACCTGGTGAAGACTTACAGGAAACGTTTGACCTCTGTCATTGCCAACAAAGGTTATGTTACAAAGTATTGAGTTGAACTTTTGTTATTGACCAAATACTTATTTTCCACCATCATTTACAAATACATTCTTAAAAAATCCTACAATGTGATTTCCTGGATTTTTTTTCTCTTTTTGTCTCTCATAGTTGAAGTGTACCTATGATGAAAATTACAGACCTCTCTCATCTTTCTAAGTAGGAGAACTTGCACAATCACTGGCTGACTAAATACTTTTTGGCCCCACTGTATATCTGGGTGTCATCAGCATAGCAATGAAAGTTGAGGTTGAATTGTCTAATGATTTGACCAAGGGGAAGGATGTAGATTATGAAAAGGAGGGGACCCAGGACAGAACCTTGAGGAACACCCTGTGTGACTGGGGAAGTGTCAGAAGTGTAGCCATTAAGTGAGATGAAGTGATGTCTGTTTGAGAGGTAGGACTGAAGTAAAGAGAGTGCAGTGCCCTCAACACCCAACATGTGCAGCCTTGAAATAAGGAGCTTGTGGCACACAGTGTCAAAGGCTGCACTAAGATCTAGTAGGACCAGGATGTTGAGGGCCCCTGTATCGGCGGAGGTGAGGAGGTCGTTCAAGACTTTGGTAAGTGCAGTTTCTGTGCTGTGAAATGTGCGAAAACCAGACTGAAGGGGCTCAAACAGATTATTGGCAGATAAGTTCTTGAAGCTGAGATGCAATGATGCGTTATAGGATTTTTGCAAAAAAGGGTAAGTTTGAGATGGGGCGATAGTTTTGGAGGATGGTCGAGTCTAGGCCGGATTTCTTAAGGATCGGAGTGACTGAAGCAATTTTAAAGACAGATGGAAAAACTCCTTGGGCAAGGGATGAATTGAATAAGTTTGACAGGTGAGGAAGAAAAGAGGGTAGGCATGATAAATAGAGGGCACTAGGAAGAGGATCAAGACGACACGTAGTGGGTTTGGAAGCCTTGAACAGCTTTGAGACATGGGAGGAGTCCACCGGGGAAAAACAGGAGAAATGAAGATTGTGTGTAGGTGGCTGAAAGGGACTCACAGCAGGGGACAGTGTGACAGTGGAAGGTTTGGCGTCCAGGGAAGAATGAATGTTGACTATTTTATCCTTGAAATACTGAAGAAAGGAGTTGGCAAGCTGGGTGGAGGAATGAGACATTGTGTCCTGCCGGGGTTGAATAAGCTTACTGACCGTGGAGAATAGAGTCCGAGAGTTGGAGTTTGGAGCATTAATGATGTCTGAGAAGTAAGAGGAACGTGCAGCAGTGAGTGCATCTCTATATGAAAACAAGTGATGTTGAAAGGCTTGAAAGTGAACGGTGAGTCCTGTTTTTGAGCATAAACGCTCAAGTTGACGACCAGCCTGCTTCATCTTTCTAAGCTCTGCAGTGAACCAGGGGGATGATGAGGAGAATGAGACAGTTCTTGTTTTTAGAGGGGCCAAGGTGTTGAGTGAAGTTGCCAGAGCGGTGTTAAGCAGGTCAGCCAGCTGGTCTGGGGAGACGGCGGCCAGATCTGAGGATAGGGCAGCACCAATAGCATCAGACAGAGCAGAAGGGTTAATAGATTTAATATTACGAAAAGAGATTTTAACATGATAAACTTGGATTAGCTAACAAAATGTGCCATTGGAACACAAAATATTCAGGAAATGGGCCTCTGTACACCTATGTAGATTTTCCATAAAAACTGCCGTTTCCAGATATAAGAGTAATGTACCACAATATAGTCTCGATATAACAATATCGAGACTATATTTCAGTTCAATTTAATGTTATTTTATTTGAAAGAAATTCTTGAAGAAATAAGGACATTTCGAACTAACCCCAAATTTCAGTGGTAGTGTACACCCATTGTTCTGGCAATGCCATGCTTGGACATCATTGCCCCTCCACACACTCTCTCTCTCACACACACACACACACACACACACACACACACACACACACACACACACACACAGACATACGCACACTGTTATGACCCTTCAGTTGGTAGTGTAGCCTAGGGATTAGGAAGGCCATAACACTGCCCAGTATGTGAGTGGCGGGTGTATGTAAACACAGAGAGACCAGATGAGTTTATAAAATATAAACAATTATTTATTACAAGCGTCACAGGGTATGAAACTCACGGGGTCCAGCCCGAACGGTGACGAAATAAAAGAAAGAAACAGAACAGTGTAATTGCCTGACCAAACTAAAGACTACCAAAAATACAAGGGGTGGCACTCGTTCCTAAACTGAGGTGTTTAACATGTTTTACGTGATGTAAAATGTAGACCCATGGGCTGCTAAACTTGCCGTGCTCCTGTGCGCGGGTATAAACAGAAAGCACAGGGCCGAGTACTGCCGTACTAACAGGCACGCTGCACCTAGTACAGAACGCGAACGGGTTAAAGATGATAATTAAACCAAAGGCTGTACCACGTACAGACAAACACGAAGTACAAGAGGAGACTCTCGTACAGACAGACCATAAGAACATACAACACCAAGTACGAGAGGGGACTCTCGTACAGCAAACAAAGTTGGACTAACAAACACTCTAGACAAGACAAGCCTGACATACAGACAGCCTGACCTTGCAACAAACAAGAAGACTAACACAAATATTACCCACTAGCTAACCACTTATATCTAATAAGAGACGAGCACTCTTAACACATATACACACACGTATCTCCAAGAACTAAAGCTCAAGAGTGTGACAAGGCAGCGAAGGTTTTATGGTAGACGGATAGACTCCTGATTGGTCCGCTAGGCGGGTGGATTGTTGATGATGATTGACAGCGGAAACCACCAATGAGGAGCGAACACTCTGGTTAGGACAGATAGTGAGGAGGAAAACTAGAGGGAACAGAGGCAACTCACAGACACAAAATAATACCGACACATACTAGTCTAACATGGGTTTGTAACATACACACACACACACACACACATACTCTCTACTTGGGCAGGACCAGTCAAGGCACCAAATGCCATTTAGAGTTTAGTACGAAGTGGTTTGTCATTGCCAATCCTTTTGGTTGTAAACAAATTGTATCTAAAGCTATGGAAAGAACGGCATCCCAGCAACCATCTTGGAAGTAGACATTTCAAAACCATATTTACCATATTCCACGTTGTTTTATGACTGGTATCTAACAAGTACTGTAACATGCTATCATGTGTAGCAACACATAATCTCTTAATTTATTTTAGCTTTTGATGAAGACACTTTTATGTAACCTCTAAGGGGCAAAGCTAATGACGCATACTTTCAATAAGTATGACACTGGGTAGCGATTTGATTTGCCTGACCAACAGAATCGCTACCATACCTGACAGCAAGGCAAGTAAGATAGACTCAAGCCGTCTGTGCCAAATTGAATGAACTTATTCAATTTGACCGTGTTTATCCTAAATATATTATGATTTTCTCTTCTCCATACAGTGTGAGTCTGGAAGACCTGGACCCAGAGGAGATGGAGATGGTCCTGGGGGCTGTCCTGGGCCTGCGGAGTCGTCACCCCCAGAGGACCCCCATCACCCAGGAGGGCTCCTTGTCCTCACTGTCCGAGGAGGAGGTGGACCAGATCTCCCACAGCACTTCTCTGTCCTGGAGGTGAGAGCTCAGCTCAAATGTCTAGCATGAGTTACAATGAGGTTCTGTGGTGAGGGTTGTAGATCTGATTATATAGTTTATATTATAAGATCTAATTAAAGAAACCTGCTTCAACAATATAAGGACCATTTATGCTGCATTGGCGTTATGACAAAAATTATATCACCATCTGGTATTTTCTGGATAAATACATACTTTGTCAAATTAATACATATTAACACTTTAAACTCTTCACCATAACAATATTGTATTGCATATGGGCTGTCTTGACATGAGTTTCTTTATTCTATCTCATGAAATGGTCAGAAATAAATTTGAGAGGACGTTTTATCTGATTTTCATTCTGGTCATTAAATACAAATGGGGAAATATAATCTCTATGACTATATCCAAAATTTGATGATTCACTCAATCCTATCAATAACAAATACAAATGTTTTTCCCTGTGTGGCGTTCCCAGGAGCAGGCCAACCAACTCCAGGGCTGCAGTGCGTCCGCCCCCACCCTAAGTGGGCAGCAGAGTACACCTCCTGGCGGCTTGGCCCCTCGTCCTCGACCCCGCTCAAAGTGTTATGGTAAGGGATTGGACCCTCGAACAACGATAGGGTGATGGGGTTCAGCATAGATGCCTTACTCAGTTAAATGGTTCTGAGTGATACACCTGGAGACCTGTTGATCTTAGATCCAGAACCCAATAGGACCCATCACTCTAGTTGAAATAAAGAGATACCCCAGACAGACCTTTTAACCACTCGGTCTGTACTCAAGAAGACCGTGGAAAACCAGACCTAATCTGTAGTCATGTTGCTATTAGGAAGAGATTTGGGTCAAATCTATCTAACCGCTGGACCTGGACTGAAATGAAACTATAATACTGTCTCAATATAGGCTTCAAGTTTTTAATATGCTACACCTGACAGGGCAAGCATACAAAGTTATTGTATAGTCCACCGTTTTCGTAATTTCCATGGAATATCTTCCAAAGTGGTAAAATAAAATAAGTCATTTCTATTTGATGCCCATGACAACATCGGGATCTAGGGTTGTTTTTCTTTGCTTTTCTCTCAATCTAAAATATCCCTTTCTGGTATATATTTCTTTTTAGGTAGGATCACAACAGCCTATGTTCATCAGTAACCACATGCCTGTGTGTGTGTGTGTGTGTGTGTGTGTGTGTGTGTGTGTGTGTGTGTGTGTGTGTGTGTGTGTGTGTGTGTGTGTGTGTGTGTGTGTGTGTGTGTGTGTGTGTGTGTGTGTGTGTGTGTGTGTGTGTGTGTGTGTGTGTGTGTGTGCGCGCGCATGTGTGTGTAAAATGAAGGGGAGAGAGAAGAAAGAGTTTATGTGTAAGACCGTTATCATTTTTTTTAAGCTTTCATCAGTATGAGTTCCCATTTGCCCCTGTTCCTGGTGTGCCTGTCTAAGTGTTTCTCAGTTCTTTCTCATCCCTCTCACACAATGAATGTGTGTGTGTTTCTGTGCGTGTGTGTTTCTGTGCGATTCTGTGTGTGTACATGTCAGCTATGCGGAAGCGCTCTTCCTGTGTTTGTTCTGCTGTGGCTCGGGTCCTGTCATTAGCCACCAGTACAGTAACATAGCCAAGCACCCCTTCCCCTGCTCTGCACACATCCTTAGCTTGTTTTGCTCTCTTTTCTCATCACTGTCTTCCACTCATTTGAAGACCGTTTTCTGATCTACCGGATTCCAACTACAGTTAGCTTTGTACTTCAATCTATTGGAACTTTACTTTATGAAGTCTATGTGTCTCTTCAGCTATGCTCCATTCACCTCTCTGTGCACTTGACAAGTTTCCCGTCTGGTGGGGATTGCACTGCGACTATTGAATTGGCTCAGGTGAACACAACATTTTAGTTTTGGGTTTCGTTCTGTGGAACGTCAATGTGTTTTCTTGCAGGTTGTGGTTCCTAGAGCTTAGACCCAACAAATGGGGGCTGGAATGGGCTTTTGTGTAGAGGAGTAAAACAGTTTTGTTTTGTGCTTTGCGCCTTTCAGAGGCTTTGCCACACCACCGAAACGGAGGATCCACTCAAAGGTGAGTCTTTGTGTCCTTCCATCCTTGAGGTTGTTATATGGTAGTCTCAGTGCCCAGTATAACATATAGCATAGCCTAGCCATAATAGGCACTTGAATTTGATCAACTCAGCAATAATACTCTTTTGTCAAATTGTCCATTGCTCCTCTATCAATGCTGCAACCAAACCAATGACATGAGATATATGAAATTAAATGAAAGTACATGTATGCATGTTGATGTTTAGCTTAGCTCTAATTGGATGTCCTGTGTTCCATAACTTCCTCTCTAGCACCAATCTCCACTATTTGTTACTTTCACTTTGTCTCAAATGCCTTTACTACTACCCCCCCCCCATTCTAATCGAACTCTTTTGTGGTCTCTGCCTCGGTCAGTGTGGACCAGCTGATGTTGGGCAGAGAGGGAAGCTGGACAGACTTGGATCGAGAGGAGGATAGAGAGGACAGGAACGGCAACCCTCTGGAGCGCACCCTCGGTTTCCTATGCAAGATGGCTGGCAGGAGCTCCTTCAAGGTAGGACAGGAGACACTTCTGGCGCTGCTTTGCTCTGCTCAGCTACAATGGGTTTATTTTTCAGCTCCCTGATGTCACCATCTTTGATCATCAGCAAACCTTATTAATGGTTTGAATTTGAAAACATTTGTATTTTGAACCAGCCATGTACAATTAGCCATTAGGATGTCCTAAATTGTAGTATGTCCTCAATTGTGAAGTGCTTTAGGTGTCTGAAAAGTGCTATATTAATTAAATGAATTATTATTAATATTATTATTATTACAAGGACAACAAAGTCAAGAAGAAAGAAGAAAAATTCCAACTCTTATTGCATAAAGGCGTTTCACTTTCAGAGGGTAAACAACTCCATTCAATAGCCGCTGAGACTTTGAGAAGTGAAATGTGTGGTACTGATGCCCAGTAGAGGGCAGTCCCTTTTTGATCATTTGGCTGTGGAGCTCTTGTCACTTGTCTTTAGTAGCCAGTCCAGCTGGGATGTTCTCTGTTCCCCACATAGTCTTTACTGTAGCTGTCAGGCACCCCCGAAGCACAGAGCATAGATGTAATTGCTAACAATACTAGTCAATACTAACCAAACCGTTTCAGGCACATAGAAACAAACTCATCAAGTCTCACACCGATTCTAACGGTCACCGAAAGGTATACACTCGTTGTCTATATTCACAATCACTTGATCGTGTGAAGAGGCCTTTTCCACAAACACAAGGACACTGACTTCCCCATGGATTGAACCCAGTCAGGGTTGAACAGTGAAGGTAGTAGAGTCCTTGCTAGCACAAGGGTCTCAAGTCAGGAACAAAACACAACGCAGACCAATCACCATCGGCTACATTCACAAACGCACGCACGCACACACACCACAACACACAATGCAACGGGGGTTTTACTTAGCGAGACTAGACAGAGGCACATCACCATAAAATGATCCCGTCAGCTTCTCCTGTCATTAGACCAGATTATGAAAAATAAGTGACCCTCAGGCCTTACCAAATGTGGACCTTTCAGAGTGGGACCTGGTCAGACAAGTGTGATTAAACTGCCTTGGTATGTAAGCTGTCTCTATTTGATCGACAGATCATTAATCTCCTATGGCAGACATTTTGAATAAAGCTAGTAGTAAACAACAGCAAAGCAACAGTATGATTACATAGGATAAAAAGTAAAGTTGTGTTACTATTTCTAGAGAGGTCCTCATATATAAAGCATTAGGTATTTATGTAAAATGTTGCTTGATTTTCAATTGCATTGTATTTTGTATTTATTTCAGAATTTAACACTTTAGATTTAGGAAATCGCATTTTCCAGTAGCATGTTCTTTCCACTCCCCTGCCTCACGAGAAAACTGCCCCTGCTACTGCTTGTGAATTTGTGAAACATCAGTGTGAAAATTCACAAACTGTTTTTGCTTTCTCTAGGCTTTGAGACTTGACCACCAATAGAAGCCATGGTTCAGCCAACATTTAAGTTGACAAGTTGACAAGTTACCAGGTTGTACACACCTGGTTACTGTTTTTTTCGATTGCTAACATGCATTGGTCAAAAGTGAAGTTCAAAAAGTCAAAACTCTTCCCACAGTCAGCGAAACAGAAGTCTACTTGGACCAAATTGTGAATAATTTTTCATTGCTCTCACACAAAATGCATTAAATTACCACATTCTCCAAAATCCATGAAGTCTTATCTCATTCATACTCCACCATCTGCAAAACACTATATTTGCAGGACATTTTTTAAATGTTAACACTGTTTTCAAGACTGTTAAAAACACATTCAAAACAGAATGATGACAAATTCCTTGCATTTCTGCAGTAACCATTTTGAAATATATAGAAAATCTTAGCTGAATGATAAAATAAAAAAATAATTATTCCAAACAGTTGATTGTCATTACAGCTGAAAGCCTAACCAGATGTCCTGTTTTAGTCTTGTCATGAAACAGACAAAGGGGATAGCTTTGGAATTATTTTGTTTGAACAGATGGATCAAGGAAGACAGGTTGGTGGAGAAAGAAGAGTGGCAGGGTTGGATTAGATGTTCCAGAAGATACTTTCCAAGATGCATCGCCAGAGAAGACATAGGATGTGATGTTGACGAGAACTTGTGGCCAAATGCAGGACAGAGGGAGGACTAGAACCCTCAAAGTACTATACAGTATCAGTGATCATACTATGCATGTTGATGGGTTCTTTTTATACATTTTACAGTTTTTTTCAGTTGCTAGCAAGCATTCACACTTTTGAAGCCACTTTTACCAAACTCTTCATACAGTCTGCATTACCAACACATATCTTGGCCAAACAGTTACTCATCTCCAAAACGCACTCAAGCCACCAAAACACTTCATACATACATGGATCAAAAGAAGCTTGTGCGACCATAACACTCACAACAATTCTCATTGAGAAAGTATAGTTATCATTATCATAGAAATCATTCTGAAACCACCCCCTTTTATCTGTTTGGTAACAAGACTAAAACTGGACACCTGGGTAGGCTTTCAGCTGTATTTGCAATCAACTGTGTTTGGAATAATTATTATTTAATTTGATTATTCAGTTAAGATTGCCTATATATTTCAAAATGGTTACTGCAGAAATGCACAGAATTTGCCATAATTCTGTTTGAATGTGTTTTTAATAGTTTTGAAAACAGTGTGTTAGCATTTGGAAAATGTCCTCCAATTAGTGTTTTGCAGATTGTGGAGTATGAATGAGAAAAGACTTCATGGATTTTGGAGAATGTGGTAATTGAATGCATTTTGTTTGAAAGGTATGAAAAATTATTCACAGTTTAGTCCACGTCTCGCTTACTGTGTGAAGAGTTTTGACGCTGTGACTTCAGTTTTGACCAATGCATGTTAGTTTTTGTCAATATAGTACGTGCAAGTAGAAACAATTACGTAAACATGTTTGTTTTCCTGTGTAAGTTGGTTTCTCCTATAACTTGACAGCTGTCAAAACAGTCTTCTTCTTTGTATTTAAGCTTACTCCTCTTGACATATAGCCTGACTTCCAGGACATTGTCCAGTAGCCTCGTCTAATTTCCAGGGGAATACCCAGCCTTTGTCTTCTCTACAGTGTCAGTCGTACGACATCATTCAGGAATCATCAGTGGATCCCACCAAACCCATAACATACCAGATAGCCCTAAACTTTTTACAATATCCTCTAACCGGTCAAATTCCTTGTAAATCAAACTTGAATTCTGATACTTCAGAGTTTTTGGGCATCAAATGTCTTACACGAGAGTAAGGGAGTTTCCCGTTTGATTTTGGAGTGCTTTTGTCTGCTGTTATTAGTCATTAGCAGATGCAACAAATGTCCTATTACAACATGTTGCCCCGATATATATCCAACATCACACATGTGGAATCCCTCTCAACTTGCTTACTGACACACACACACACACACACACACACACACACACACACACACACACAGACACACACCAATAAATCTCGGATATGACAGTAGCAGCCATATTTTTGTGGACTGAAGGTTGATGGAAAATGAAAGAACTTCAACACTCTCTTCAACACTTGCCAGAATGGTGTACAAAATTTGAATGAGTGTCATGGTAGACACTGTTGTTCTTTACATTCCTTTCAGGGAATGTAAGTTGCATAGGGCGGGAGCTCCTGGGATTGGCGTCAAATCCTTTATAATTTGATGGTCACATCACTGATACCCCTTTTCCACCAACAAGAACCTGGTGCCACTTCCAGGCTGGTGCTAGAGCTGGTTTGCAGTTGGTTCCAACTTGCAATCCTTCTAAGAACTGTTTGATTTTTCACTGACTGTATACTTCCCAGCAATGCTAGTGCTGACTTCAATCAAAACAACAATGGTGGACTAAAGTTTGTAAGTGTTGCTCCTTAGCATCCACACACGACTGGTCCAACGCATTTTGGGCTGCTCGTTGTGATTGCTATGTACGGCGATTACGTTCGAGAAGAAAGGTAATTGCCTAACACATTTTGATTCTTAAAAACACTGAACATACGGTTGTTTTCAGCTGCTAACGAGCATCGGTCAGTGCTGAAGCCACTTTTTCAAAACTCATCATTACCAACACGCATCTTAGCCAAATAATTAATCTCACTTCAGACATCACTCACCAAAACACTTAATACGTGTCTCAAAATAAGCTTGTGCAACCATACCACTGACAACAATTCTCACTGAGAAAGCAAAGTTATCACTCACAACACACTGACCTACAAAACGTTGACAACAGGGAGCATCACACAAATGATGAACTTTTATCTTTGAAGTTTGAATGATTTTCCATTTATTTCATTTACAAAATGAAAATAACACCATTTCACTTTTTGACTACTAAAGTATGCGTAAAAAGAATGAATCAGAAAATCAGCAATTTGCTTCAATATAATTTATTTTTCCTATATCGTCGTATATAGTAATTACTGTAAGATGGGAAAAATCTAAAGTTGTTGCAAAAATTTCCTGGATTTCCGGGGCTGCAATAATATTTATAAAAAGAACCCATCGACATGCATAGTATGATCACTCATACTGAATAGTCCCCGCTTACTCCTGCATTTGGCCACAATTTCTCGTCAACGTCACATCCTATGTCTTCTCTGGCGTTGCATCATAGAAATTATCTTCTGGAATGTCTAATCCAACCCTGCGACTACTTTCCCCACCAACCTGTCTTACTTCATCCGTCTTTCCAAACAAAATCATTCTGAAGCCATCCCCTATTATCTGTTTCATAACAAGACTACGTAAAACAGGACACCTGGGTAGGCTTTCGGCTGTAATTGTAATCAACTGTGTTTGGAAGGATTATTAGGCTATTTAATTGTATTATTCAGCTTAGATTTTCTATATGTTTCAAAATGGCTACTGTAGAAATGCACAGAAATTGCAATCATTCTGTTTTGAATGTGTTTTTAACAGTTTTGAAAACAGTGTGTTAGTATTTGAAAAATGTCCTGCAAATATAAAGTGTTTTGTAGATGGTGTGACTGTGACTTCAGTTTCGACAGATGCATGTTAGCAATCGGAAAAAAATGGAATATGTTCATGTTTAGCCTTTGTTGTAAGCTAGCTCGCTTGGTCAATATAGTTACCTAGTATTGACTACGCTGGCATCAATCACAAAAAAATTGAATAAACGAGTGATATACCAATTTCTATCTTTCTTGCGGCTGATGGCAAGGCGGAGGTCACCTGTTGTCCTGGCATAACCACTGGGTGGGACAGTTTAGGCATGTGTTTGAAGACATTAAAACAGTCATAATTTCTGTGTTAATGTTTCTCTGTTGATGAGGCATACTGAAGCAGACATATCTATTTAGAAAATTGGTTTATTTAAAAAAATGAAATACAATTGAAATCCAAAGTAAAATACAAAGAACAGGAACATTTCGAAAACCAGAGTGCAGTGATTAGTTGAATACATCTCTCAATCCTTGGACCAGGAACCCGATGTGCTGTGGTCCTAGTAGCCAGATCGGCCTATGTGACTTTCTGGACCATGGCCTTCTCCCACCTTATCCGGGCCCCCTGCTGTCTCATGCCAACCGCTCTACTAGATTTCTCATCCTCCACCATTTCCCTCACTTCCTCCTGACCAGCATGTGCCTCTCTTTCCCCTTCGCCTTGTCATAGTGAGGAGTTGAAAAAGTTCCCAGACCAGCTCTTCCCCGGGTTACTGCTCCCACTTGGACTCTATGGTGTAGCTGAGACACCGCTTGCAGCACAGACCACTACCCCTGCCCCTACCCCTGCCTGCGCCACTTTTGCGTCGCTAGAGTCGTTGTACAGCATCACCTCTCTGGCCTGAGTTACCTTAAACTGCTCTTCCAGGGACTTTCGTGGCAACTTCAGATTGGTGTTGTTCCCATAGAAGGCGATGCTGCTGAGGCTCCTGGGCAATCCCAGCCACCTCCTGAGGTAGTTGCTGGCCTTCCTCTTCAACCTCTCTACAATGGTGATGGGAACTTTGTAGACAAGTAGCGGCCAGAGTATCCTTGGCAGGATACCGTGCTGGTAGGTCCAGGCCTTAAACATACCTGAAAGCCCTGAGCGGTCCATCGCTCTTAGGCAGCTCTCCAGCTCCTGACAGGTTATCTGAACCGATGCTGTATCCTTCAGGCTGCTGTTAAACACCTTGCTAAGGGTCTTCACTGGCTTCTCTGAGACAGTTGGGATTGGTGTCCCTTCGATGCTGAAGTGGAATCCATCCATAATCTTGCCCTTCTTCAGCACCAGTGATCTTGATTTTGTCGGCTTGAACCTCATCCTTGCCCATCCAATCAGCCTCCCAAGACCTTGCAGGATCCACCTGCTTCCTGGCACTGACTTGTGGTGACAGTCAAGTCATTCATGAGGGCCCTGATTGGTGGTTGGCGCATCCCTGACTAGGTCAATTTGATCATATTCATCGCCAAGGCAAAGAGGATCACAGAGGTTTTGCAGCCTGTGATGATCGCAATCTCCAGTCTGTGCCACTCTGATGTTGCAGACCCCGTTGAGACTCTCATGCTAAACTGGTTGTAATAGTCTAGGATGAGACCTGCTACTTGGCCGTGCACATAATGCTGGACCATGGTGGTCTGGACCAACTTGTGCTGGATGGAGCCATAGGCGAGATCAAGCCATACTCTGAGGTCTCCCTTATTCTCTCTGGATTCTCTGATAAGCTGGGTCACCACTCCCGTGTGTTCTAGACACCCCGGAACTAATTTTCCATGAGACGATCTGTAGCTTGCTATGGGTTTCCTCTTCTCCGAGGAAGTGGTTTGGGCTTCCAAACCTCCCCGCCCCGGTTGCTGTCTTTCCGAGCTGTCCACTGTCTCTCCAGTTGTCACCACACAACTTGCCGCCAAGCAGTCTATTCCTGGTCATCACTGGTTTCCCCAGTGATTAGTTCTCTCGATGCCCCTGAACATTGTCAGTGATGGAACCTGTGCAGTGCAATCTCAAACTGTTCAATAAACTTTAAACACTTTAATGTGGTTGATGTACAGTTATTTGTTGGATTGAGCCTCCACCACCGCCCAAGCAAAGCACTAATGTCAGTTTCCATTTTCTGCAGCAAGGCGTCATTTGTGTGCACTGCAAGAACTTCTCGTGCCTTCTCCAAGATATTGCAGCAGCTCCACATTATCGCTTCCCCTTCCCTGTGTACAAGATCAATAACAATCAACGCAGATCTTCATTGTGTGGTCATGCTATTGCAAATTATTGTTTTCTGCATGAAAAGAAAAGTATGCCTCCGTCAAATGCTGGTCAAATACTGTCTGTGGCAGGTATTGCTGTACTATTATTCTATATTACATTGCTGTACTATACTAGCTATATCACTACACTTCACCTTATACTCTATATATACCCTTATATGTCCCAAACTACATCATCATGTACCACATATTATATTGTAGCCTGTTTTAATGAATGTTTTTATCAAAGCAATTTGAATTGATTTGGAATAAGGCTCAATTAAAAAAAAAAAACACCTACAAACCTGACAACGTGGAGGAGGCCTAACAAATTAAAAAAGTTAAATGTACCTAATAGTTGAAATGTGTGACGTAGAATAGACTCTATTCTGTATTGCATTTCAACTATTAGGTATTTCTAAGCCTTTCTCCATGGATTCAGAGATGCCAGACAAAAATTATTGAATGTCCAGTTACCTGCCACAATGACAGCTGAAGAAAAATAAGAACGTTATGTCAGAGCCTGATGGTAATATAGATATATCGCACCTGGTGTGGGGGACTATACACCCAGAACAACTACTCTTACCCTGCCTGCCTGTTGAGACGAAGACCTGAGCTCTGCGTCGCCAACTTTATTAACAAAACTTGAGAGCAGTGCTTTAAAAAACAAACTTGTCTACTACACTTTGTACAATGTTAGCCTCAAGCCAATGTGGCAATGTTAGAAAGTAGTATGCTAACTATTATTGGTCTAGCTAGTTGGCTATTGGTCAGCTAACATTGCCCAAGCAAGTATAGCTACTTATTTCTCACTTTTCTCCTTAACAACATTGGTGTGAGAAATGAGTAACTTGCTAAAAAGCTAAGAAATGCATAGCTGGCTGGCAACAAGGCGAAAAATTTGAAATATAAAACTTAGATATAAAACCAGGATCAGTGGAACTGCAACAGCGTATTATCCACCATTGCTGCTTTGTCCAAGCCGAGGTCCTTCTTTTGGACGCTGTACTCCCTTTTCAGTACCTGGAGTTTGTTGTTTATATCTACTGAGCCTCTTTTTTTTATCGTTCACGATAATTCCGCCCCCAACCTGACGTAAGCGGTGCTTGATCCCACACCAGCTCAGAGTTAGAGCTTGCTTGGAACCCGTTTTCCTGGTTGAGAGCCGGTTCTTAGGCAGTGGAAATGCAAAGAACTGATTCAAGATAGGCTCTGGCTCCAAACCCTGGAACAGTCCCAGTGGAAAAGGGGTATCCTCCTTTTATCCTCTGTGGCCCATGCAGCCCTAGCTAAGAGGGCCTTCTGTATGTGCTTCACTTCAAGTGTAGCTCATAAGATCCATTAAGCCGTACGGTCACGACTTGTCAAATCAAAACCGTTTGTAACAAGAATGAGAGAAATAGACACTGGATTATTACTGCAGTTACAAAGGAAAACCATTGTGTTTCTGGCCTCACCCACTCTCTTGGGGCCAAAAAGTATTTAGTCAGCCACTGATTGTGCAAGTTCTCCTACTTAGAAAGATGAGAGAGGTCTGTAATTTTCATCATAGGTACACTTCAACTATGAGAGACAAAAATGAGAAAAAAAATCCAGGAAATCACATTGTAGGATTTTTAAATAATTTATTTGTAAATGATTGTAATGGAACGGATTCCTTTATGTTTAGAACCTCCTTGCCTCTAGGGGCATAGTTTCTTTGTCTTATAGTTTTCCCCTAAGCCACTTAGTGGCATAGTTTAATAATGCAGGTAATTTACTTCCTTTTCCTGTGACAATAATGATAGTATGTTTGTAGTGCAGCAATGTTCGTGCTCCATCCCCAGTCATCCTTTAGTTTCTAGCCCTTTGAGTGGCAATATCAGTAAGTAAAAATGTTAGACATTATTTCTTTGAAGTGTTTTAGCTTATATGTTGCAGTTTGTATACTTGTGGTTGCAAATATGACAGCACATTGTAATGATGGCATTTAGGCTACACTATATTACATTAACCAGGATTCTCATTCCTATTGTTTTAATACAATACTTACCTTTTATACTTACCTTTTATACTTACCTAAGTATATACTTACCTTGGAGGATATAATGCAAGGGAGAGTTTAGCTGGCTGTGAAAACCTAATACAGGACAAGAGTCACATTGGGAATAACAGTACAATGATGGTGGAAAATAAGTATTTGGTCAATAACAAAAGATCAACTCAATACTTTGTAACATAACCTTTGTTGGCCATGACAGAGGTCAAACGTTTCCTGTAAGTCTTCACCAGGTTTGCACACACTGTAGCTGGTATTTTGGCCCATTCCTCCATGCAGATCTCCTCTAGAGCAGTCATGTTTTGGGGCTGTCGCTGGGAAACACGGACTTTCAACTCCCTCCACAAATGTTCTATGGGGTTGAGGTCTGGAGACTGGCTAGGCCACTCCAGGACCTTGAAATGCTTTTTACGGAGCCACTCCTTCGTTGCCCGAGCGGTGTGTTTGGGATCATTGTCATGCTGGAAGACCCAGCCACGTTCCATCTTCAATGCTCTCACTGATGGAAGGAGGTTTTGGCTTAAAATCTCACGATACATGGCCCCGTTCATTCTTCCCTTAACACGGATCAGTCGTCCTGTCCCCTTTGCAGTAAAACAGCCCCAAAGCATGATGTTTCCACCCCAATGATTCACAGTAGGTATGGTGTTCTTGGGATGCAACTCAGCATTCTTCTTCCTCCAAACACGACGAGTTGAGTTTTTACCAAAAAGTTCTATTTTGGTCTCATCTGACCACATGATATTCTCCCAATCCTCTTCTGGATCATCCATATGCTCTCTGGCAAACTTCAGACGGGCCTGGACATGTACTGGCTTAAGCAGGGGGACACACCTGGCACTGCAGGATTTGAGTCCCTCTCGGCGTAGTGTGTTACTGATGGTAGCCTTTGTTACTTTGGTCCCAGCTCTCTCCCACCGTTCTCATGATCATTTTGACCCCACGGGATGAGATCTTGCGTGGGGCCCCAGATCGAGGGAGATTATCAATGGTCTTGTATGTCTTCCATTTTCTTACAATTGCTCCCACAGTTGATCTATTCACACCAACCTGCTTGCCTATTGCAGATTCACTCTTCCCAGCCTGGTGCAGGTCTACAATTTTCTTCCTGGTGTCCTTCGACAGCTCTTTGGTCTTGGCCATGGTTGAGTTTGGAGTCTGACTGTTTGAGGCTGTGGACAGGTGTCTTTTATACAGATGAAGAGGTCAAACAGGTTCCATTAATACAGGTAACGAGTGGAGGACAGAAGAGCTTCTTAAAGAAGAAGTTACAGGTCTGTGAGAGCCAGAAATCTTGCTTGTTTGTGGGTGACCAAATACTTATTTTCCACCATAATTTACAAATAAATTCTTTAAAAATCCTACAATGTGATTTCCTGGATTTCATTTTTGTCTCATAGTTGAAGTGTACCTATGATGAAAATTACAGACCTCTCGCATCTTTCTAAGTAGGAGAACTTGCACAATCAGTGGCTGACTAAATCCTTTTTGGCCCCACTGTACAGTCTTCAAGATCCAAGAAAAAGAAATGTATATTTCATTTTTGTCAATAAAATGCATTTGCTACTTACTGTAAAGTAAAATCTTGCATAAGACCTTTGGGATGTATTCATGAGGATAAGGTTACATCATTTATGCGGTTACTGAGGGAGTATGCTTTCCACTATGTTAATAGATGAATAGATAATGTTGTTATAGGAACAAACAGCACCATCTTCAATAACCAATCAGCAACGGCAAAATCCATCTGTGTATGAATGGCAAGCCGGATATTGTTGTTATTTACATTTGTTTTTTTGAATTCAAGAAGCATAAGGCTGGCCCCCCTGGGTTGGATGCCCTGCAGTCCTCCACTGGCAAAAATAACAAGACTAGTGCAGCCCCCATGAGGCATCACGCTGCAACTTCAACAGTAAACCAGCTTATGTGAGGCATGCTGCACAGCTCATTGTGTGGTTTAGTTAAGGTTAACTACTTCACACTTAGTTTTGGCTTGGCACCTACAGTAGAACGATCTGCGTGCTCAGACCACACACCAGTCAGTCGACCTTGAAATATGGAAATGTTTGCATATTCCTAGTATGCATTCTATTTTGTGTTTTGTATGTGTCATGCTGTGACTCATACACTGTGCTTTCCGTGGCAGATGTTATACAGGTGTCTGCCTGACCGTGCTGGTCTTATCTCGGCAATCTTGTATTATGTAATGGGTAACGCACAATACTCAAACTTACAAGAACTTCCACACCCACTCACTTCCACAGATAGGAACTGGCAAGGATACTGGCACACATACCTAAAAACATGCCCACATTCACACTTCCATTCGCATGCATGTTCCAGCGCACACACACACACAGAATTCCGTGCAGGTACGAAGCTGAATGACAAGGTTTGTGGGTAAAGGCTCTGAACATCTGGTCATTATCTCACCAAGGCGAGGAAACCGTCCTGCATTGAGACACCCACGCCCTACAAGCTCATAATATACCGACGTGCCCTCAAACACACACATAATCACTTATTAATACGCATACAAAATATCATTCTGCTTTCTCACAAATCTGTGCATATCAGGGTGCAAACCCTGCTCAATGCATTTGCACAAAAGATGGATAAACAAGCACCTTAGTTTATGTTTCATGCAACTCTCTGGATGCAAATGCAAGCGACAGGCTGTATAAAGACACATATATGAACACACGTGCACAAACACACATTTAGGCTCCCACAAAGTGGCTCGCCGCTGCAGTGAAGTGGTTACCCTAGGCAACGCTGTGGTCTCTCGTTGGCCAGAATCAGCAGTTGCTGTCAAAGAAATGCCTGATAGCAAAGGGTGTCAAATGCGTGTGGATGGGTATGATTGTGTGTATATGTGTTCTTGTTTGTGTGTGTGCATGTTAGTGCGCGTGCGTCACATTGCCACTCTATAACCGGACAAGATAGAATGCTACTGCCTATTATCATGTCCTTGAAAGTCAAGAGAACCCTTCACTATAACCCGAGTTTGTAAGATAAAACAGCTTACTGTGACTACTATGCTAAACATGAGGTCAACAATACAATGACGGGCTTTTGCTTTTTACTATTCCTGTTTAAATGTGACCGGATAATTTAGCCCAATGATGTGAAGTATGTCGGGGACTTGTCTACTCATATATTCTATCTGATATTATTTTGTGCAAAACCCAGAATAAAACAAGCTAGTCGTCCCTAATATTCTTTGGGCTAAAAGTTCTTAAAGCCGACATAGCCTCCTTGATAGAGCTTTACGTTTAGCATCCTACAGGGCGTGAAACATTATTCTAAGTGGAACGCTGGGGAGCCCTCTAGAGCCTAAACTGATGTAGCCAAATGAAAGCTACAACATTTCCATCAAGGGATGTCACTAACTGACAGCACACGTTCCTCCTGCCTCAGGAGAACTAAGTTCCTCAGTCAGTGCCAGTAGCTATTTCAATGTACTCCAGCATTTACAGTGTTTCAAAAGTGTTAGGTTATTATAGACCCATTTGAACTAATATATATGACAATGTACAGGGACTTCTGGCTTCTCCAATGCGGATTGTACCGCCAGTGCAGATCCCATTAGGGTAAGGCAGTGGAAGACATAGAATTACCATCCATGCTCCTTGGGTTTGGATGGGACCGATCAAGAACAACTGAAGCTTCATCCCCTTTGAATCAGAATATTAGATATATTGGCTAGATACAAGATTTGGTCTTGCTTAGATTTCCTTTTTTGCAATGTAGGATTTTAACCTAGTGACAACCTTATAACAAAATGCTGACAACATATCACATTCAACAGATCACAACTCATATTAAGAGAGAGTCGGGTGGAGGCATTAAATGCTTTCAAAGTTCTCCGAAACCTGAGGTGAAGGTTGATAAGGAAACTGAGAGTAGGAGGGCGATTGCCTAACGAGTGAAAAGCATAAGGTAATAGGACGAGATGTGTGCCTTTTCATTGCATTCTCTGTCATTTTATTTTGTCAGTCCGTAGCAAACTATCTGTTTATAGTGGGCTCTTTCTATATACATACTATGCCATGAGGGAGTAGAGAGTTCTGGTGACAAAAGACTGTGAAGATGGAATGATTGATTGATTCAACTTTATCTCTTTATGTTTACATTGGTAGACAGAGTTAGATGTAGATTTCCTGGCTATTTAAAATTAAAAGGTTATCAGACTTAAGAATGTCTAAATTATTTAAAAAATGTAAGAGTAGCCTATGATTTCTGATTGCTTTGGCTTATTTAAGTGTGTGTGTGTGTGTGTGTGTGTGTGTGTGTGTGTGTGTGTGTGTGTGTTTTGAGGGAGTGTGAAAGAAAGAAGCAAAGAAAGAGGAAGGTAGAGAGGCCGAGAGAGGGGCACGAGAAAAGCTGCCGCCTCCAATAGGCGCGGTTTTGGATGTAGTCATCTTTACCAGTGTAAAAATTGTACCAATAAGAAAGGCCAAGCCTACCCGAGTTTTTTGTGTGATAAAGTAACCCTGCGCGCAGAATGCGTACCAGAAACAGAAATAGAGAAGAACGCGCTGTGTCGTTGTGCTGAATTATATTAGTCCACTGCAAATGATCTTATTGCTAAATGTCTACAGATGAGACTGTTTGACGCCTTATTAAAGAGAAAAACGGATTCCTGGATTACTGGACTGTCTATTGGAGAATAAAATACAACGGAATAACGACATAATGTCCAGAGTAACAGACCTATCCAAAATTCGGCAAGACAGAATGAGAGAGATCAATCTACGGGTATGTATAAACACACTGTGTAATATTGGATAGAAAAATAAAATGTTAACCGTTAAATACTGAAGTTGGGAAACGAAAAAGAAAGCATAAGATCTAAAAACTTTAAATATAAAGTAAATATGATTGCGTATCAATTTTATTCATTTCTGAGTTTTAAGTAGTTTTCTGTGACTGTGACATTGAATATGGCATTATTTCAGGAAGTCGGCGCAATACAAATCGCAAAGGAAAAAGCACGATAACATCGATACTTGGTTATTTTCCCATGACTATAAGTTGTTTGTCGGAATTGTGTTCTATTTTACATGGCCAAAAGGTAAGAATAGTAGCAAACCCCTACATAAATGTATAATATTATCTAAATGTATCAATTTATATTCAAAGCTCCCTAGACTTTCCACCCTGGCTACATTAGAGACTTCCATATTAGTCATATCAAACAGCCTACCTTTGTGTGTCTGAAACAGTCAAAGATCATGGTTGAGAGAGAAAGAGAGAGAGAGAGAGATACAACGTGCGCAACAGCGACGAAGAAAAGATGTAGGAAAGAGCGGTGGGCATTTCGGCTCTTTTGGGTGAGCCGGTTCATTTCGCTCCGTTCACCAAAAATAGTCGTTCATTAGGCTCTCATTCGGCTCTTCGGTTCAATAATAGCCTCTTTTTTTAAAGTGTATCAACCTAGCTATCCAAGTAACGACTTCTTTGGGGGGGTTATCATGTGAGTAAAACTGGTCACATTAGTTATTTATAAATTATATTCTTGAGAAAAGTAATAAGCCTTTAACATTAATCAAACCATTTAAAATATGTCAACTAAAGCATTATGGTATCAATGAGTGTAGGCCTACCTATTATCAGGAAACATCTATAAAGCCTAGTAGATATCTGAAATAATGTAAATTAACTTGTGATGAGCACTGACAGTATAATATAAGTGGACATATACAACATGACGTCACCCATTGGTTTGTGCACTCTTGGTTTGAAGCCTCGAGTTTTGCATTTTCGCCATCGCCATCTTGGTTGCAGTGCTCTTGATGCCAGGATATTCGCCATCATGGTCTTTTGAAACCAGAAGTGACGACAAGTTAACGTTAAACTGTGTGTAATGTTAAGTTAATCACTAATGGTAAGAAATATTCATTCTAACATTGTTTTTAAAATTGATTTAGTAAATCTAAGGTTACATTATCGTTACCGTCCTTTATAAGTGTTAAACAGTGACAGCGAAATACAAAACGGGGTGTCAATCACGAGTTAGCAACGCCCAAAAGCATACCCTGCTTTATCATCTATTTTACTCAAAATGGGACCATCAATTACTAAATGAACATCATGTTTCATTGAAAATATACTTGAAACTAGCGATTGAAACAATAAACTCATACGGAAAATGTTTACTGGTGTAATAAAGTAAGTGAGAACTAGGGTCATTCTCCTATAGACTTCCATACAATCACAGTTCTTTCTGCAACCAGCGGAGTCGCCCCCCTGCTGGCTATTAGAAAGAATGCAAGTTTAAGGCACTTCCTCATAGGCTTTACTTTTCAGAGCCGGAACTGCACCCTGGGTCGTGGGCTGATGTCCTTTTGATGTGATGATAATGGGGAGTCAGCACTTTTTGCTGCGCTTATAGGGGGTGCTGCTGCAAATAAACCGGAAGTCAGCAGTTAGCAAACGGTAATAGATGGGTATTTCACATTTACTGTATGATATTTCAATATATGTTCATGAACAAGTGCCATGTCTCAATGTGCTGTGCCTGGGTGCACTAAACAATGATTTCACAGCTTCCCTAAAAACAATTACTTCAAAAGCTTGGGTTATTGCAGTAAAAAGGGCTGAAAGCACTTACAAGACTGCTTTGGACTCCCACCACTTCACTGAAGCCGACTACAACTTACTAAATAACGTTACTTATAAATATATTTGCTATAGGATTTTAGCAAATCACCTTACTAGCTTGCAAGTAATTCAAACGTCAAAAAAGTAGATTCTTCTTATTCTGACTTGGGTGCTGAGATCTTTGCTGAACCACTTAACTAACTTAACTAGCTAGACTCACTATGAATAAACCATCAGCATAGGCAGATTTATTTTGGGGGGTAGGCCTAGGAAAAAGTGGATGGGTCAAATTTGGTCTTAATAGACTTAAGCAAACAGTCAGTATAATTTATCTCCATGGCACCAGATACGGAAAAAGGAATAGCTAGTAGTTTAGGTTGAGCCTACCACTAACACAACACATTACGATGTGTCTTTTTATTTATTTACATTACGGTGTTTTTTTAAACGGTCCAATCTATGCTTATTTTATTTTTGAATAATAATTAGGGAACCGAAAGAACGGTTCTTTTACTGAGTTGATGCGGTTCCCTACGTTCACCGAAAAGAGCCGTTCAAAAGAATCGTTTGCTCGTGAACAACCCATCACTAACAGGAAATAGGAATAATCGTCATATGTGTACAGCTGAGCAGGAAGTCACCCACAACTGTTCAACTGAATTTCTATATGCAAGACCTAGCCAATGTATAGTACAAATAACAGTGACAGTGGCAACAGAACAGCCTCTGAGACCATCTCTAGCAAATTGATGGATCCAGGAAGTACATAGTGTGACAAAAAGGCCATTCAGTGGAACAAAATGCATTCCTTGCGCACAAAATGTTGTCATCAAGAATTCAATTTTGTAGGATTCTGTGAAAATTAACAGCAGAGCATCTGCTTTACGGTTAGCTTTGTTGTTTATCAGGGCAATTCTCAGTTAGCGGATATCCTAAACTGCACGATGTTCTTACCATAGGTTTTCTTAAATACAAGATGAAACAATGAGACCAGCCTGTAAGCACAGAATCATTAAAATTACGTTGAGGAAAGAAAACACTGGGAATGTTTTCTGCCCACTAATTTATTTTATGAATAGATGGGATCCAAAATAAATTTGTATTCTCAAATAATCGAGTTTATTCATGCATCTAAATGCAAATGAAAAACACAGGTTATGCAAAACCACACGGTAAATAGAGTTGGCAATTATTTCAAAACACTATTGCAATTACATACACACTGAAGGATTGTATCTTGATTTTCACCACAAAATTCGATTCATGCTAACGAAATGCCTTCTTTGCCTGCGAATTCAGTACCGGAATATGGTGGCGGAAGATGCCTTTCGTCGGCACAGAATGCATTTTGTCCCACTGAATGCCCCAGTTAATACAATTTCAATTAATTTTGTATTGCAATAATCTCAGCCCATAATATTCATAGCATTAGATATCCGGTGGAGATTTTCAGCATTGGCCAAACTATCAGTGTCACTATCACTATCAAACTGTATACTGTGTACTGGGATCAAAACTATAAATGTCTCAAACACTGCTCACAAAACTAATGGCCGAAGCCAAAATATCACTGTTTCTAACCATGGTCATGAACTGGACTTTGTCTCAAGCCTTGCTCCTGAGGCTTCCAACAGGAGAGGAACTCTCAGCAAAGAATTGCATTCAATGCGACAGGATCTGGAGTATCAGTGTCTCGAGACTAAAAAGACAGGAGACTAAATATCAATATCTTGAACAGTACAGTCTTTGGTCACTGACACGTCAAAGCCCATCTCAAGTGAAGTTGACTCATAGTCCTATGTGGACGTGAATGCAGTACAGTACATAAAAGGCTCAAACAATATATAGATGTGTGTGTATGTTTGGACTTGGTAATGTACAGTAAACTGAATATTGATTGGAAAGCATTGGGTTGTAGTTTTGTTAAGGCCTACTGAAGCATGATGGCTTAGCAGTAAACAAGTAGAGCTGCGCACCATTATGGGGAAGATCGTGGACAGTGAACTGGAAGAAAACATCTGACAAAGTACTTTATTTGACTTGATGGTACCATTTGTGTTAGACACTGAAAAGATTTGTTCCAAAAGATGTATTCCGTAATTTACAGGGGTTTTCCTGCATAGCGAGTCACGAGGCGGCCCCCTCCGTCAAATTTCGTGCCGCCTTCAGCTCTCGACAAAACTCTGAAGAGTGTCATAATAGAAAACACTATTTTCGTACAAGCGTCAACATTTGTTACTGCAATTGCAACATTTCGCCGTTGCCGATGTGGTAGAGCTAAGGGTGAAATGAAATGCCCTCTTTTGTTCGCCTGCTCTTTTGACTTGTAATAATAAGCATTGAGCTTTCTGTAAGCGCAGACTGCTCAAGCCGGCTACTTTATTAAAATATGTTTTGACTTTTGATTAACAAGTTGCGATTCGGTATGTGTGTAGCCTACATGTAGGCTATGACCACTAGCTTTAAAACGATGCGAGTGTGATGATAGAGAAATGTTATCCACGAACTTTAGCAATCATGACTTATATGTTAAAAGTTTACCATGTAACAAAAAAATCTGAACATTTCACTGTTTAATTACGTTATTTAAAAAAACATGAAAACAGTTTCGACCTTCCTATCATAACTAATCTTAGTCAAGTCAGACTCAAGGGGAGCTGGCCTGACTGCCCATTGCCTTGACGAGCACCAAGTTCTTTCACTGCAAGGTAACGAGCAAAACCTGGTATGGATTTTCAGAAAGGTGGCTATTTTCACGCAATGAAAGCAGAGTGGATTCATTTGGAGATGTAACTATGAAAGCCCATGTGAAATTGCAGATTTTTGCTGAATTTCAGATTGATCGACAATTTGGTTGTAGATAATAATTAAGCGTATTAAACTGTCAAATATGCACACTTTGTTAGCTACAAAATCAGTGTAAATCTAGCTAACTGTAGTACGCTGTTATAGGTAGTGATCAGCCCAAATTCGCACAGGTTTATTTTAACTTTGTTTAAAACCTTTACATAGGCTTTATAAACCTTTATGAAGGTGTTAATAAATAAGGTCTAATGATTATTTATTACAATAGTTCTAATCAATGGTGTCGTTTTAAATATGAATAGCTTACAAACTGTGTGGCTCAAGCCGAGGGTGTAGTTCCGGCTCTGAAAAGTGAAGCCTATGGAGAAGTGCCTTAAACTTGCATTCTTTCTAATAACAAGCAGGGGGCGACTCCACTGGTTTCAGAAGCAACTACGATTGTATGGAAGTCAATAGCCACATTTCGACCGCAGGAGCTTTCCCCAGGAACTAGGAACCTTTGGAGGAACTCAGTGCATTTCGACTGCAGGAACCAGGGTCTAAATTTAGTTCCAGGGACCTTATTTCACCCCCAGAAAGTCCCTGCTCGGGAGATGGTACTTTTCGAAAGTTTACTGGAACTTTGGGGGTGGGGCTTGCAACTCCGAATATCTCTGAATAGTTGAGGACTCGGGTAAATTTTTTTTCAGCCGCCATTTAAAAAAAACGACTTCGCATAATCGTCACGGGTCTTTATACTGCGGTGGAAACGCAGACAACAAGGGGCTGAAGGAACCTTTTAGTTCCTTGAAAAGTAGTTCCTGGGTCTAAAAGTCATGGGTACTTTAGGTTGAAACGCGCCTTATGAGGAAATGATCCTACTTGTCATTTACTTTATTACATCAGTAAACATTTTCCTTACGAGTTTATGGTCTCAATCACTAGTTTCAAGTCTTTTTCAATACAGCATGATGTTAATTTTGTAAATGATTGTCCCATTTAGAGTAAAATAGACGATAATGCTTTAGGGCATGGCTACCTTATGATTTACACTCAATCGAGATAGAGACGTAGCAACCAGCTCTCACACAGATCCACCCCTCACTCCTCCCACCTCCTTCCCAGCTCCTCCCCAGCCCCACCCTCTCGTCAAAGTATGGTCAATGTCGTCACTTCAGGTTTAAAAAAAAAATGGCGATGGCCTATGAAACAAGATGGTGATTTTCAAAATGCCGTACTCCAGGCTTCAAAACGGTGGTCCACAAACAAATGGGTGACGTCACAATCACTTTGTCCACTTATGATAAACTGTCAGTGGCTCAAACAACACTTTTTATCAACATATTTTTGGAGGTTAATGATTGCATTTGAGAAAAATGTGGCAGTAAAAGACCAAATTTAGTGGGCTCTGGCACATTCTAATGCAAATTTGATCATATACACTGATCTTAATTAGTGTATATTATAATGTATTTGCCTACCCGATTGAACACATGCAGTGAATTATTGTGAAGAAGTTCTAGTACGCAGCCCACACAGCCTGTAAGCTATTCATATTTAAAACGAATCTGACGAATTGGTCAGAACTATTGTAATAAATAATCATTAGACTTTATGTATTAACACCTCCACAAAGGTTTATAAATCCTATGTAAAGGTTTTAAATAGTTAAAATAAACCTGTGCTAAATTTGGCTGATCATTACCTATAATAGCGGACTACAGTTAGCTAGCTTTTCACTGATTTTGTAGCTAAGAAACGTGTGCATATTTGACAGTTTCATACGCTTAATTATTATCTACAACAAAATTGTCGATCAGTCCGGAATTCAGCAAATAATCAGCAATTGCAATAAATTAGTTGCATCTCCAAATACATCCATTCCGCATTCATTGCGTGAGAATAGCCACCTCTCTGAAAATCCATACCAGGTTTTGCTCGTTACCTTGCAGTGAAAGAACTTGGCTCTCGTCAAGGCAACGGGCAGTCAGGCCAGCTCCCCTTGAGTCTGACTTGACTAAGATTAGTTATGATAGGAAGATCGAACCTAGAACCATAGAAAGCTCTAATGCTATATTATGATGTAGGCATTGAACGTTTTATGTGCACGAAACAGTAGCCTATTTTATCACAGCTTCTCTGGCACGCTATTTTGCATAGAATGCTCGTGTGTTTGAGGACTTTGGCGTCAAACACAACCCGACTAGTCCCTTTAGCCTACATTGACACGTAGGCCTACACATCCTAGCAGACATGCCATCATAATCTGCAGCTTGATCGTTCGGTGATCAGTTTTTTCTCTAAATAACTCAAATTAAGTCAAAAGAGTAGGCGAACTAAAGAGGGCATTTTATTTCACCCTAAGGTCTACCACATCGGCAAAGGCGAAATGTTGCAATTGCGGTAACAAATGACAAAAATTCACCAACTGTAACGCGTGTAAGAAAATTGTGTTTTCTATTATGACACTCTTTGGAGTTTTGTCGAGACCTGGAGGCGGCACGAAATTTTAAGGATCGTAATTCTCTGTGCGGGAAAAACCATGTCATAGACTTCCATACAATCGTAGTTGCTTCTGAAACCTGTGGAGTCGCCCCCTGCTTGTTATTAGAAAGAATGCAATTTTAAGGCACTTCCGCATAGGCTTCACTTTTCATAGCCGGGAACTACACCCTCGGCTTAAGCCAGTTAAAAGGACGATACACGTGCACGCCTGTGCACGCATGTGCACGTGATCAGGCTGGTTCCACCTCCGCCTTATTTTGAGCCAGGAAAAACTCTGAATTTGGGCTGATCTCAAATCCCAGTGAACAGACGACGACTGTGGGACGTGCATATTGTTACTGAAATACGTCACCCGGGCCAGGGTGCTTTTGACCATCCAGTGGAAGTTCAACATCGCCATCTCGATGTTAAATGTTGACATTGAAAAATCAGCCTATTGAAGTCTGGTGTGTTGTTCATTATGAGATTTCAGAGCGGGCAGGGTGAAAGTTTTAAGATGTCTTTTCTTTACTTCCTCCCAAAGTCTTTTCTATACGTTTTCTAATGTCCGTCTAGTATTGCTAATGTTCAGTGGTGGACAGTAACGAAGTACATGTACTTCATTACTGTACTTAAGTACTTTTTTCCAGTATCTGTACTTTACTCAAGTGTTTTCATTTTAGGAGACTTTTTACTTTGACTCCACTACGTTTCAAACTAAAATGTCATACTTTTCACTCTACTACTTTTGTGCGATATCTGTTGTGATATCACACTTTCAAAAGCCTACCAATCAGGGCGCAGTACGCGTTATGATCGGTTCATGACATTCGTTTGAACCATAGACGTTAGCAGGCTAGATATATTGATGCACAGGAGAGCTTGATAAGCAGGATTATGCTTCACTAACTTCACAACTTTTTTCTTCGGGGCATCCTACTACTGTTCATACTGAACGATCGACTATGATATTTGCGCTGTACTGTATATCGAACAAATGGAGTTGTTCAAACTACACGATTTCACACACTACATGATTTCCGCAACGCAGAGCGAAGCAGAACGCAGCACGTAGAATGGGCTAAAATCGTGTAGTCTGACCCTGGAATTAGGGAAATGTCTGACAGCCTCTTGCCTGCGTAGGTTGGGGCACTGCAACACCCCGTGGCCATATCTCAAAGCCCTGTGTTGAATTCTATAATATAGTAGCTAAGGCTAAATTTTTCTGAATTGTAAAACAAAACAATTGCCTCATTCTGCAAGGGTAACAAGCTGCATGAAAGAACAATCTCTATTAAAGATAACCTGCCCTTTTCTACCAGTCAGCTGTGTCCTATTTCTTAACCTGCACTTCAATCTTCAGTAGGAAAACACAGAACTTGAGGATGGACATTTTGATATACAATGGCTAATGGGACACAGTTGAGGGTTACATATATGCACACACACACACACACACACACACACACACACACACAGCACATAACTGAGGAAGTTGAATTATTTTTGAAAGGGCAAACTGTTAAAAATGAATGCCATTTTGTGAAAAATAAGGGTTTGCCTACTGTATTTCTATATTCTGTTTGTCATGTCAACAATCCCTGACAAACATAACCCTAGAAAACAATAGTATAACTTTTGATACTTAAGTACTTTTAAAAGAATGTACTTTTGTACTTGGACTCAAGTTAAAATTTAAGTTGAAGACTTTGACTTTTAGTGGAGTAATATTTTGCAAAGGTATCTACTTTCACTCAAGTACAGGAGTTGTGTACTTCGTCCGCCACTGCTAATGTTGTCCATACAATGCATTGACCATAGCCAGTAGTATCAAGCCTCTCAGGCTTATAATTTTCATCAGCTTTTAAAGCCACAAAACCAACCAACAAACATTTTTAAGAGTGTTGTTACGACCTCCTCTCCTGCTTGCTGTGCTTTAATGTTTCTGTTACAGACGGGGCGGAGTTTGTAAGCGGGAACACCTGGAGCTAATTGGGGCTTGGCTATATAGGGCGCCGTGCTGGAGGCTCACTCTCTTCCTCACTGGCTCGCTGGCTCTGTGCTGTTTGGGTGGCTGTATACCTGTCTGCGTTTTTCCCGTGTCTGGGCGTTGGACCTTTTGATTGTTTAGTGTCTGGGCGTTTCTGTTTATAAATATACTTCGGTTGCTCAGAACTCCGTCTCCATCTTTGGCACTGCCTTGCGAGCGGGTCGTGACAAGTGGGGGCTCGTCCGGAAGTGTTCCTTGTTTTGATACGACCTCGAACGAGAGTTTCAGAGTTGTTTTTGTTGACGCCACAGTTGTTGACTGGTGTCCGGTCTTTGTTAGCGCAACTTGATTGCAACGCAACGTTGTTTGGAGACAAGTCGGGGTTTGACGTAACGTTTGGTAGAGGCGGATGTAGCATGTTGGTTACGCTTGTTCTGTGTTTGTGCGCTTAGTCAATTTGTTTGGCAGACTTGTAGGTAGTAGTGTCCGCGGTTTTGGAGTAATGCTCTAGTTTTACAACGCCGTTTTGAATTGCCAGTGTAAACACAGTTTGATTTGATTGTTGTGCGGCAGTAGACATTTGGAGGTGCTACCTGGAAAGTGTTGTGTATCCCCATGTAGGAAAAGCGACGTATGACCTGTGTTGTACGTTGAGCACTCGGTGCTAAATGTTTATTATTGTGTGGTGACCGTGGCTGGAGCAGTTGTCTCGGCGGCACCTCCGTAGCGGTGAGGAAATCGCCAGCTTGCTTGTTGTTTTTTCTAAGCTAGCGGGATCTAGTGCATAATGTCAAGATAGACCTTTCTGGCCTCCTCTCTCATCAAGTCCGTTATTCCAGAGGAAGGATCACAAGTGGAGACAGTTGTTTAGTCAAATCGTATTTTAATTCACTCAGAGTATATGTATATTATCACACGCATATGGTTAATCAACCTTTAAGCAATTATTGTAACAATAGCAGTTTACCTTAACTCATATCCCGCAAAGCTGAATATAAGGAGAGTGGAGATGACTGTGACGCCCCAGTTCCCTCTGCCAGTCTGATTTCTCTTCCTTTGTCTCTAGCTATTATAGTAGTTTCACCCTGTCTGCTGACTTCTAGATTGCATCTAAGAACCGGTTCTGACCAGCTATCTGTTGCTGTTCCTAAGCCTGGGTCACTCCTTGCCCCTTTGTCACAACCCCCAACATTCTCCCACCTGGCCCCGTGCTCCTCTGCATAAACAGGCCTCTCCTAAGACAAAGGCCAGAGGCCTCCCAGATCCACAATCAGCCCCTCCCCCACAGCCCTCTCATTTATCTCTAATTCAAAGGTTGCTCCTATCTTTTACACAGGGCCATAAACAATGCCATCTGACTGACCGGTCATAAAGTCTGACATCTTATTGCACCTAAACAGGAAGGATACCCAAACCTCTCTACAATATTCTAGCTGTTGTTCTCACTCACTCTTGTTCTTCTGCTACAGACTTCATTAATATCACACAAATAATAGAGCACACCACTATCTTGAGCATGCTATTAAATCTGACAATAAGTACCCACCGAAACCACACGAAGACTAAGGTGAGTTATGAATTGGGAATTGGGGAAGCTCCTTTGGGTTTTCCACTGCGCTTTGGGTTGGAATTGTAGCGGGCCGTACTTTGGGAATTTGAAGTGCGCTTTGTATTTTGTGTCGGAAGCCCTCCGATGAGTTGTTAGGGAGGTGTAGCAAGGAGCAACTCTTAAAAATTGCTGATCATTACGATATTGTGATAAGTGATAAGCGTCGTAAAGAGACCGTGAAGTCAATTTTGTCTGCTAGTCTACTTGAAGCCGGTATTCTTGGGCAAGTAGAAGCTCCTACTCCCTCAGTCCCGTTCACTCCGGGACCAGTTTCTTGCTGTTTGAACGAGTAGCTGAATCTAGGGGGTGGCCTGATTCAGATCCCGTCTTGTTGAAGCAGTGTGTATTGACAGGTAGGGCGCAGGAGGCCTACTCTGCACTTGGTACTATTGCCTGTGAGGATTACGTAACGGTGAAAAATGCTATTTTGCATGCCTATGAATTGGTGCCAGAGGTTTAGACGAGGTGACCGACAGCCCCATGTTGACTTCACACGTGAGTTACTCACACAGTTCAACCGCCGGTGTTCTGCCTCTGAAGTTTCATCCTTTGAGGACTTGTGCCATTTGATGGTGTTAGAGCAGTCTGTCCCAGAATCTGTCCCTGAGCGTCTAGCTGTGTACCTGACTAAGCAGAGAGTGTGTACAGCCTCTGCGGCTGCTGTGTTGGCCGATGAGTTTGTGCTGACCCATAAGAGAGGGTTTGGAGGGCCACCTGCTCGGGAATGGCAGCACAGGTACAAGGAGACTTCTTTAGGATCTTGCCAGTGGCGATCTGGAGGCCTGCGTGAGTTCTCATCACTAAGTAGTACTAATTTGCATAACACCTGTAATTATTGTAAGGGAAAGGGACATTGGAAAGAGGGATGTCCATTGCTTAAAGCTAAGCTTGGACAGTCTGCCAGTGGTAAAATCAAACCTGCGGCATTGGCAGTGTCAACGGATAGTGTGTGGACACCTGTTGTGTTTAGCGTGCAGCCCGGTGAGAGAACCATAACTGACTTGGGCTATGCTCCATTTGTTACGGATGGTTATGGGTATTGTTGGTGGAAGTGACAAAATTCCGATTCGGATTTTGCGAGACACTGGTGCTTAAGCATCCTTTGTATTAGAGTCTGTGTTGCCAACAACAGTGTCGTTTTGTTAAGCGATGTCTGTCTGAACAGTATCTGTATCTATATCCTGATCCAATCAGCATTGCAACGTTACAGGATTCATGAAAAGCTATTGGAATTATTTGGTTTAGTTTGTTTTGTTTGTTTAGGTTGTTATCCGATAAAACTTGAAACAGAGTAAACTCCTGCTTTATTCAGCTCCTTTTCAAGTGCATAGATTGACTATCCTTAAATCTAACCAAATAAAGCTGGAACATTTAATACTCAGTGAGAGGTAGCTAGTGAATAGTGAATATTGGATGGTGAGTCAATATTGCGCATGAGGGACTCTCAAAGAAGGCCTGTAGGCAGAGAGTGTTGGCAAAAAGGAGAGTAAGAACTGTTTCTCATGTCAGTATCTGAAAGTGTGAAAATGTTTGCTTCAGTATAAACCCTTTAAACCTATTATGAGTGATACTCGCGTTCGCACCTTCATAACTCGTGCACAGACACAAACAGGTACAGAATCCCAAAGGCTTACACCGATCCCAAGACCAGAGAATTGACCCACTTGGATCAGGGTCCTTTAGGATTGTTAAATGAATCATGCTTGTACTCCCGTATGTTGGTCAGGCCAACTAAACTTATGCCCACCCCAGGCTCCGCTCTCACCTGCTGCTGGCTTCCCAGAGGAGAGGATCCAGGTTACAGCGACATCTACATCCACAAAAAGTAGCACTTGTCAGTCCTAAGGCTGGAACACACACACACATTGTCTGTGCATCATTGAGGCTTAAAGGTGGTGTAAAGCAAATTCAGAGATTTCTTTCTGAACACATTATACATGTTAGAAAATAATTGCTGAAAACATGTGAAAAGACTGAACTATGTAGTACTGAATTGTAGAGTTAGACCGTTAAACAGTTTTCACTATTTCTGCCTCAATGATTTTTTGGGTGGGCCTTAATCGTGGGCTCGATGACGCACTGGCGCCCAAAGTTGTAATGACTTGAGTCAATTGACTCGACTCGAAGGGCTATTTTGACAACTCGGCAAGGGTACTGACTCAGCTCGACTCGGAAATACCTGCAAAAGACTCGACTGAACTCGAGTCTGTGCAAGAAATTACTCGACTGGACTATGAAATTCTCAATTTTCCACGAATAAGAACAACTAGAACCTGGTGCCAGTTAGGGCTGTTGCTAGAGCTGGTTCGCAGTTGGTTCAACTTGCAAATCTTCTAAGAACTGTTTGATTTTCCACTAGCTAGAGACCCACGTGAGGGAGGATTCTCACCGAAACAAAATAACAGCGAATCCCCCTTACAAAAGATTGCAAGCTGAAGATTTGATTGGTTTTACTATTATTCACCAAATATAGTGCTGTGAAAGCATTTTCCTTCCAACAACTGCAGATGCAGCAACATTTTGATTGGCTTCTGTAGAATAGTCGAACTTCATGACCCGCCTACCAGTGAAACAAACTCTGTTCCATGTATATATTTGTCATTTCCTCTCATGGTTTGGGGTGAATATAGTTTTGTTTAATCCTTTGAGCAAAAATTAAGCAAGGTAGGCCTGTATAAACATTTTTAATCATACCTAAAAGGTCACTAGGAACATGTAGGAACACGTATCCCCACTGGGGATAGATATTGACAGTGCAGTGCCAGGGACAGCTAACCCTGGCCTTTTTTTGCGGTTGGTATGACATTTTTGCACACGCAAACCTTCTGTAAATCAGGCTTAAACGGTCCAATGATTCATGTTATATCCATTAAATCGGGCCGCGTAAAATTAGTTCTCAGTTCTTTTTGGCTTTAAAAAGACATTGATGGTGCATAAAGAGTCCATGTGGTTGTTGTCTCAACTCCTCCAACCCTAACCTCATGAACAGTGCACTCATGTCCGAAGGACGGGTTAGAGGGCTTCAAAAATGTCATAATACAGGATTTGGTGGTATAATACCCATTATGCCTCTAAAAAGCACTCTAAAAAACAATATTTAGAAAGGATTTGGGTTGAGAGCAGATATGTCATTGGGGTTTTCAAGTGGCCACTTTCCATCCAGGATGTTTCGTTAATTTGAGCACACGACACCCACGGCACCCCCAGAAGGCTTAATGGTGAGCACTGACGTCTCAAAGCCACCCCCCTCTAAATCCGCTCTCTGCACGGCCAGATCAAAACTATACTAACAAAAAACTATTACGTTTTGTGATATCCCTGTTCTATCCCTGACCCTGCAAGCGCTTAAGCCAGATACTTACCGTCACCTGAAAAATAACTCTTTCCCTACTCTATTCTTGAAGGATTGGTACAAACACGATCAGCAGGAAAACTTACCTTTTATACCTTAGCCCTGAGATGAAATAATGTATTATTATTTTTTTTTTACATAACGTTCTTTACTTATGCGCCCATATTGGATCCTTCCTTTTTAGCCACAGCCACTGGCTACTTCTTTCTGCTATATCCGATACAGATTTTATAGTTTGGCACAAATCTTTGCCACAGATCCCGATTTCCTTAAGTAGTTTGGTTGTTGATATTGCCACAAATCCACGTCATCCAACTTCCACAGGACAAACCTTTGTTCTCCAGCCTCGCTGTTGTGCCTCGGCTGCTAGTTCGCTATAGCGTAGTTATTTTTTTTCTTAAGCCTTGTCTATCGCTTCTTCCCATGGAATGGTTAGCTCTACAAAGTACAGTTTTCTGTGTGCTGGACCAAAGTAGTAGGTCTGGTCTTAAGTTGGTTGTTGCAATCTCTGTTGGGACTCTCAATTGTTGGCTGACATCTGCTAGCATTTTCCAATCACTGTCTTTCTTTAGCAGCCCTGAGCTTTGCTTTGGCCAAAATAACTTCCTTCCGTGCACTCCCTACTTGACAAAGTGGATGTGGTGTGCGTCGCCCTCTGGTCCATTGGGAAAGGCGCCTAGCACTTTTATTGCTGCCGCCAAGCACTTCAGTACCTGATTGTGGAGCCAGGTATATCTTCCTTGAGTAAGGCTGGTCTTGCACCGAGACATTGTGTCTGAGATTTGCTGTCCCCCCACAGAGGGGGTATGTTGGAACCTCACCTACCCGTTAGCTGAGATTTGTAGGTGTTTGCAGCACATAGTAGGTCTGCTTTTGCCTCCAGCACTGCTTCTTTTGGATTCCATTTCCATCCTGACGCTATTGTGGGTGCTGCTTTTCTTACCATGCCATCTCGGGATGCTGTAAGTGTAATTTCCAATCTAGCTTTAGTGCACTTAAATTCCTCTAAGTCTGATTTAGCGGTAGCTCCAGACCCCCTAGAGAGCTAGGCCACTAAGACATTGTGCCTTACCCTTACCCTTACCCTTTTCTAGCATAAAACCAAATTCTTCTTTCCAGCTTTTAAACTTTAGTAATGGGTATATCATACCAGGGGCCACATGAGCCAGGGTAGTAGTCCAAACTGTAGGCACGAAAGTTTAAACTTTACTGGTAGCCCTGACTTCTCATCTTATCTTCATCTATGAAGAAAACTCTGTTGCACAATTTTCCCTTGACAACTGATATGCTTCTGGATTTGCTTGGTTTTATTTCCATTCTAGCCCATTTAAGGTTATCATTTAGTTTGCTTAGTAGTCTTTTAGTACAAGGAGCAGTTATCAATATTGTCATATCATCCATATATGCTTGAATAGGAGGAAGGCGTAACCCTTACCTTAACATTTGACCGCCGACAACCCACTTGGATGCTCAGATTAAGACTTCCATGGCCATTGTAAATGCCAATGGTGATATTGTACATCCGGCCTTGATACCAATCTCCAGACGCTGCCATTCTGTGGTAAACTTTGTTGTATTAAAACACAACTGAATGTCCCGAAAGTATGCCTTAACTAGGTTTAAAAAAAAACTAGTTAACAAACTCAAATGCAGTCCACAATAGATTGTGCATTTGCCAAATCCAGGAATATGACGTGAAGGTCTTTTTTCTTCCGTTTTGCCACTTGAATTTGGTGCCAAATAATGCTAGTGTGCTTCAGACATCCGGAAAAGCCTGGGATGCCTGCTTTCTGTATTGAGCTATCCGTTAACTTGTTTTTTGTAAGGTATTCGGTCAGTCTCTTCTAATATGCCAAAAAAATAAATAAAGTCCCTCAACATTAGGCAAGTAAATTGGTCTGAACTCGCTAATGTCACTAGAATCTTTTTCTTTAGGAATAAGTACTCCACTGGCTTGTTGCCATGATGTGGGAATTATTTGTTTTCCCCATGCTAGCTTCAGTAGTTTCCAAAGGAAATGTAAGACATCAGGTGCCTTTTTTTACAGTTTGTAGGCTACTCCTAAGTCCTGGTGCCGATGCGGCTCTTGCACGCCTAACTGCATTTTCCACCTCCTCCCATTTTGGAGGGCTGGTGTCCATTTGCTCCACTGGTTCCTCAATTGGTGGAATGCAAACTTGAATATTGAGATCTCAGTGAGATCATCCTGGATAATACAAGTTGCCCCCCCACCCCCCCCCCCCATCAATCCTGGTCAGTGCTTTCGTATCAAATCTCTAACTAAAACTGTTTTTGTATCAATAATTTTGACATTTAAAAATGTATGAACGAGCGCTTAACAGTACTAAAATACTATCAAAAGCTGTCTATTTAGTCATGTATTGTCATAAAAATACTGCCTGGATATGAAATGGTTTGGGCCCCTGCCCCTGCCCTGCCATTTTGCCTCTGCTGCCTTCCCTTTGTAGCCAGGAAAGAGGAAGTCTTTACTGGCTACTTCCTGTGCAGGATGTCAACACCACCAAAGAAAGCATTACATGGGTATAAGCTTGTGTTGTCAGGCAAATTTCAAAGAGGATAAAAATACCGTTCCTATTAACGATCATAGTGTGTCTTTTGAGGTTTGCCAGAGCCAGTGTTTCTATGACTTATCTGTGACACGCTTCATGGCATGATAGAGACTTTTTATTGATATTTTCAGAAACGTATATTCATAATAAATTGGTCTCTTTACAATGTTTTGAAGGGACAGAAAATGTAATGTTAGAGATGGGATGATTGCCGCAACATTCCAATGTTATTTTAAAGACATACAGTGAAGGAAATAATGAATTGATCCCTTGCAGATTTTGTAAGTTTGTCCACTGACAAAGAAATGAAAGGTCTATAATTTTAATGGTAGGTTTATATTAACATTCAGAGATAGAATACAAAAAAAGAAATCCAGAAAATCACATTATATAAAATATATACATTCATTTGCATTTGATTGAGTGAAATAAGTATTTGATCCCCTACCAACTAGCAAGAATTCTGGCTCCCACAGGCCGGGTATATTAGTCCCCCTCACTCTAAGAAAGTGCTCCTAATTTCAACTCGGTACCAGTATAAGAGACACCTGCCTCAACTATTTACCTGTATAAAAGGCACCTGTCCACAGAATCAATCAATCAATCAGATTGCAACCTCTCCACCATCGGCAAGACCAAAGAGCTGTCTAAGGACGTCAGGGACAAGATTGTAGACCTGCACAAGGCTGGAATGGGCTACAAGACCATCGGCAAGCAGCTCGGTGGGAAGGAGACAACTGTTGGTGCAATTATTCGTAAGTGGAAGAAACACGAAATGACCATCAATCGCCCTCGGTCTGGGGCTTCATGCAAGATCTCTCCTCGTGGGGTATCGAGGATCATGAGAAAGGTGAGGGATCAGCCCAGAACTACACGGGAGGAGCTTGTTAATGATCTCAAGGCAGCTGGGACCACAGTCACCAAGAAAACCATTGGTAATACCCTACGCAGGAATGGATTAAAATCCTGCAGCGCCTGAAAGGTCCCCCTGCTCAATAAGGTACATGTACAGGCCCATCTGAAGTTTGCCAATGAACACCTGAATGATTCAGAGGAGGCTTGGGAGAAGGTGCTGTGGTCAGATGAGACCAAAATCGAGCTCTTTGGCATCAACTCGACTCGCCGTGTTTGGAGGAAGAGAAATGCTGCTGACTATGACCCCAAGAACACCATCCCCACCGTCAAGCATGGCGGTGGAAACATTATGTTTTGGGGGTGTTTCTCTGCTAAGAGGACAGGACAACTTCACCGCATCGAGGGGAGGATGGACGGGGCGACGTGCCATGAAATCTTGGGCGACAACCTCCTTCCCTCAGCCAGGACACTGAAAATGAGTCGTGGGTGGGTCTTCCAGCACGCCAAAACACACTGCCATGGCAACAAAGGCGTGGCTCAGGAAGAAGCACATTAAGGTCATGGAGTGGCCTAGCCAGTCTCCAGACCTTAGTCCCATAGAAAATCTATGGAGGGAGCTGAAGCTTCGAGTTGCCAAACGACAGCCTCTTAACCTTAAGGATTTGGAGAGGATATGCAAAGCTGAGTGGACCAAAATCCTCCGAGATGTGCGCAAACCTAGTAACCAACTACAAGAGACATCTGACCTCCGTGCTTGCCAACAAGGGTTTCTCCACCAAGTACTAAGTCATGTTGTGCTAGGGGATCAAATGCAAATCAATGTATATATTTGATATAATGTGATTTTCTGGATTTCTTTTTTTTATTCTATCTCTGAATGTTAAAATAAACCTACCATTGAAATTATAGACCTTTCATTTCTTTGTCAGTGGACAAACTTACAAAATCTGCAAGGGATCAAATAATGATTTCCTTCACTGTATCTAAAAGATCAAACATTAGCTGTAGCTTCCCTTCTACAAGGTAGAGGTTATGGGAACATTCAGATTAAACTGGCAAACTAAGTTTAAGTATCCAATTTTGTTTAATCTTCTTGAGACTATTTTACAAAGAGCCCCTTTTACAAAGAGCCCCTTTTCCCACCGTTTTTTATCCAACAATAAATTAACTGTATTTTGTACGTTTTAGTTGTGGCTAATTCTGCCCAGTTACACGTAGCTACATGGATACATACTGTAGGCTCAATAACCCTGCAAAGGCTAAGAGCCTGGGTTGGCATACTGATATGTGCCACTTTTCTCGTCTTCCATCATTAAGTCGTTGCATATTTTTATATTTCAATATTATTTTCTTATCTTTTTTAATTTCAGAACAAGGAGAAGGAGCGAATGAGGGAGAGGGAGAAGGAGGCGCGAGAGAGGGAGGCACGCTACAGTAATGGCCACCTCTTCACCTCCCTCACAGTGTCCGGCACCACCCTATGCTCTGCCTGCAACAAGAGCATCACCGCCAAGGAGGCCCTCAGCTGCCCCAGTGAGCGCCCTAGCAGATTCACACTTCACAAGTAAACTGAATTGGTTCAGAAGGTGGTGGTAGAGGGCAATTTAATGGTTCATCTTACTGGTCAGAAATCTTTTGAGTTTATCAATATCAGGAAAAGGGAATTTCTTTCCAACACTATTCCAATAAGATGTGATGTGACAAGATGGTATTATAGGGCAAGGGGAGGTGCTAGGCTTAGACAAGTAGAGGGTTACACTAATGTAGATACACTAGAGGGCTACACAAAGACACAGATATCCTTCATGTAGTGCTTTGTAGCCCTTCCTCCAGGCAGTCCACCTTCCCTACCCCTTAATCTGACTTCCTTTTCTAGAGCCCCAAACAGGAAATGAAAGTGAATTTGGAACAAAGAAAATTAGACAGGAGACAATGTGTTGTAGAGAATGTTGGTGAAAAGATGTGGAAGATGTGGAAGATGGGTGTAGAAGGAGAAGTTGAGAAACGTGTTTTCCTATCTCTTATCTCCAAGCCTGCAATGTCACCATCCATAACCGCTGTCGAGACACTTTGTCCGACTGTGCCAAAATGAAACAGAGGGTAAGACTACAAACAATTTTAATATGAGCAGTTGTTCTGTCTTAAAACACAAAACTCTGTACTTGATTGTTTCTCCAAAATATAAATTGTTTTCTGCAAAATGAGGTTTTGAGTCATATACTATGTTGAATTCCCTATTACCATAGCAACAGAAGATGGCCCTCATGAGGAACAACTCTGCCCTGCAAAATGTTACTCTCCGCAATAAAAGTGAGTCATACAGACATGTTCACAAACACTTCTCAGGCTACACAACATTGAAATCATATATAAAAGCTTACATTATTTCAGTTTTTTTCTCCCTTTTCCACCCTTTGCAGCCCCTCTGATGAGAGAACGGCCCAGCTCAGCCATCTACCCCTCAGACAGCCTCCGCCAATCCCTGCTGGGCTCCCGCCGCGGCCGCTCGGGGCTCTCCCTCTCCAAGAGCATCTCCACCAATAACATCGCAGGGTGAGTCTCACCACCCTGCACGTAATGAGTGCAGTCCAGTTCTAAAGTGGACGCCTGTGGTTCAGCTTGAGCTTTAACCTACGTCTGTGGCAGGGCTGTTGTTTACCCAGGCTTCTATATCAAATTCTGAAAAACTGAACTATATCCAGCTGTACATATATGATAGCTCTTGTGGCAGCTAAACTCTACCTATTTCAAAGCAGACAATGATTTATTTAGTGCACTGGTGTGTGAACTAATAAATCCACCTATGCATGGTATGCGCCGTGTCTGTGTGTTTGTGTGTCAGGACGCCAGCATGAGTAGTGGTATTCCCAATAATCATACATTGGTGCGTATTTTGTGCTCATTGTGATTGTGTTGTGTTGTCTGTTATGTTATGGTGTTGTCTGTTTTGTTGTGGTGTTGTGGGGGTTCTTTGTATTTTTTTCTGTTCTTTGTCATCCTCAATGAATGTCCTCTGGGAAAATCCTGATGTCTGTTTTGACTACTTTTGAATGTTTGTGTGTTTTGGCATGCTGGTTCATGTTTATACACTCTATAAACTTCACGAATGGGTGTTTTTGTATGCTACAAAATGTTTCAATATGTGTGTCCATACGATCTGTGTGTGTGTGTGTGTGTGTGTGGTGTCTTGGTCCATACTTCTGTATACTGTAGGAACCTGAATGATGACTCTCCCTTGGGGCTGCGCAGGATTCTGTCTCAGTCCACAGATTCACTCAACTTCAGGAACAGAGCCATGTCCATGGAGTCCCTCAACGACGACGGTAAGACACTATGTCCTGGAGGGACTGAGGGATATTAGAGAATGTTTTCACCAGTTTCATTGAAACAAAGGGAGCTCTTGTGTGCTATAGCAACATCAAAATGATCGAAATCCTCAGCAATAATGATGGTTTGTGTTTTGTGTTACGATTTCAGGAGAAGCTTACTACGCCTCCATGCTGGAGGAGATGGAGATTGAGGGGCGGGACTTTGAGGCCGACTCGTGGAGCATGGCAGTGGACTCGTCGTACCTGCAGACCCACCGCAAAGACGTCATCAAGAGACAGGACGTCATCTATGGTGAGCTGTCTGACTTCTCTGGAGTTCTGACGGGGCTGACTATTCCACATTGTGAACCCATTGCATGGTCTTCATATTGTTACATTCACTGACTAGTTATGTCTAGTGTTGAATGAACGTCTCTCTCCATCACGAACTTCCACTAGTCTCAGTAGCTAAGCACAGTTCTCCTTGCTCAACCTGACTTTTCTCCCCTTGTCAGAACTGATCCAGACAGAGCTGCATCACGTGCGGACACTGCGGATCATGGACCGGGTTTTCCGGCAAGGCATGCTGGAAGAGGTGCAGTTAGAGCAGGGCCTGGTGCAGGCCATGTTCCCCTGCCTGGACCGGCTGATGGCACTGCACGCCCACTTTCTGGCCCAGTTGCTGCTTCGCCGTAACCACAGCCTGCAGGCCAACTCCACCTACAACTTCACCATCCACCAGCTAGGGGACGTGCTGCTGGAACAGGTACCACACACACACACACACACACACACACACACACACACAACCAAAGCCTGCAGGCCAACTCCACCTACAACTTCACCATCCACCATCTGAAGGGCTATAGCCTTATAGTTATTGTACCGCTTTATTCTTCCCTATTATTTTTCTTTTTCTCCTGCCGTCGTCGCTCAATTTCCCGTGAGCCGTTTTATGCTAGAGACTTGAAACTTTGCGTGCTCGTTCCTACCGACAACCACTACTCCCAAACCAAAGAAGACCCACATTAACCACATGGTGGCGCTATAACAAATGTTGCAATTTTTTTTATTTGACAGGCCTTATCTCCTACACCATATGACTTAGTCACCAAATTTGGCACGTACGTCCATGGCCAGATGATGAACAAAAAAGCCTCGGGGACGTTCATCTGGAGTTTTTCCCGCCATTTGGAATTTTGTGAAAAACACTTAAATTAATAGAACCTTTGATCTGTTTCTCCAAACTTCCGACCAAATTTGATATGTACCATCATTGGACCATAATATACAAATGTTGTATAAGCCAGACTAACCGGCAAAAGTTTGTGATCGCTATAAGCCACTGCAGTGGCCGTGGCTTTTCACAAAAATGGTTATAACTCAGTCATACTCTTTCCATTCCTCATGAAACTTTAAACAATACCTCTAAGGCCATCTTGGATAATACCTGCAAAGAACCTTTCACATCAAACTTTAGGGGGCACTATAAATTCCATATTTACACATCTCTTGATGTATATTCTAGGGGAGAATGTAAGTCAACACCTAAGAAAATATTGTAATTGGACCAATTCTTGGGCTTGTGGGCGTGGCTTATCACAAATATGCTAATAACTCAGTCAAACTCCCTCCAATCATCATAAAACGTGATAAACATCCTCTAGAGCAAGGGTCACTAATAGGCGGACCGCGGTGCGGGTCCGGACCCAGACGTCGTTCTATCCGGACGATATAATATATATATATATATATATATATATATATATATATATATATATATATAATTTTTGTTTGCATTTTATTTATTTTTTTCATTTAATGCATGATGTTTCTAAATTCAATGAGCGTTCCTGTTAAATAATCGTGATTTCAATATTGACCAAAATAACCGTGATTATGGTTTTTGCCATAATTGAGCAGCCCTTGTTAGGACTGTTTTCCTATCAATAACAACCTGTAACAATCACATTCTGGAACCGCCTGACCGTTGGAATTTTCAAACCTCACTTTGGAAAGGGTTAAAGTGGCTTGGATTTTGGGTAAAGTGTAGCCCTGTACATCTTGACCATGTTCAGCTTTCTCTACCATGAACATAATTAAAACAAAATACCGTTCTAGGCTCACCAATGAACACCTTCACATGTGTATGAGAATGGCCCTGACACCATTCCAGCCCAGATTTGAAATCCTGATAGGAGAAGCTAAAGCTCACTTCTCTCACTGAACAAGAGAAAGAGGGGTAATGGGACATAAGAGGGAAAGAAAGAGAAAGGGAGGTGTTAAAGCTGTTCAACTGTTAAGATGTGTTGAGATTGTTTATTTAAAAATTTGTTGAAACTGTTTAGATTGGGAAAAAAAGAAAAAGGGAAACTCACGCTGCACTTTAGTTCCTTTTTCAATGCACCTTTTAAGATGCACATTTTTCAGAAGTTCTTATTTTATTTTTAAATGCAGTCGGTGTTGGACTTAGGAAATAAGATGTATTTAATATTTCAAAACCTCAAAAAACGAGGTATACTGCTTCTAGGGGCTTAAACGGTCATGTCAGGATTAGCCATGTTCACATTTTCCTTTAGGGGTGCAATAAATGCCTTATTTTGATATATCTTGATGTGAATGTCCAAATAGCATGACTTGCAATGACAAACTTTAGGGGGTGCTATGAATGCCATATTTACATATCTCTTGATTTGAATGTCCAATTCGCATGAAACTGTATACATATGCTCTAGGAATTAGTTTAAATCAAAACTAAAAGATGATTTTGATTAGAATAATGATTGGGCTTGTTGGTGCGGCTTATCACATATATGGTAATAACCCTTTCAAACTGAGTCCAATCCTCATGAGACTTGATACACATCCTCTAGAGGCTTAATTGACGACTTCACAGTGCTGTCTTACTTAGATTTTGCAGAGAAAAAACCCTCTCTGCTGGCACACTTTACATGGGCAGAATACAGGCAATTTTAGCGAGTGTAGTCTAGACAGGGTACAGCTCGCTGAACTCATAAATGTGCACTTTGCAAGTTGTTGCAAAAGTCGAACCCCTATCTATAACCGTGGAGTGCCGTCATCACTGGTTCTACATCTCATTGTGCACTGTTCTCTAGGCTGTTAGTATGCTGTTTCACTGTCAAAATACAAATGTACTGTTTAGGGATAGCCTTTGATATAACTGCGTTTTGTACGTGAATGATTATCGAACATTTTGACCGGCAAGTTTTTAATTTCCAATTTTTTTTTATAAATGTTACCAGACAAAGGGTAAAGGAAACCCTGACACACACACACACACACACACACACACACACACACACATTCCCATACATGTGAAGGTGCACATATTTCATCATTACACAAACCCTGACTTACAAACACTCTCTTACTCTTCGACTCTCTATCTCTCGTTTTCACACCTACACACAACACAACACATACACATTCCCCTAGCTTGTTTGCACACACACACACACACACACACACACACACACACACACACACACACAGAGGCTCTGACTTAGTGGTGGCAATGTCTTGTGAATTGAGGTCATATTTTTTTTGGTTTCTGCAGTTCTCGGGGCATCACGCAGACGAGATGAGGAAGACCTACGCAGAGTTCTGCAGCCGCCACCTAAAAGCCGTCAAACAGTACAAAGAGCTGCTGGCCCGTGACAAGAGGTTTCAACTCTTCATACGGGTAAGACAACGGGAGGAGAGGGAGCTGAGGGAATACAGTGGTAGAAGTGGAGGACGCAGAGAGGAGAGGGAGGACATTGTTTATATGCATCCCCTTGGTCCGATCATCTGCCACTACAGTCTCAGATTCCACTATACTGATGATGCCCAACTATTCTTCAGCACCAAACCTTCCTCCGAACTCCCTCCACAATGCCTTGTCAGCTGCCTTCTCAATTTAAATTCCTGAATGTCATCAAACCTTCTCCAACTAAACAGCAATGAAACGGAGCTCATGGGTGTGGCTTCCAAGGCACTGCTCTTCTCACCTTCTCCGTTGACGGCTGGGCCATCTGCACCTCATCAGACGCCCGCAACCTGGGGGGTTCTTGATTCCACCTTGTCCTTCAAACCCCACGTCAAATCCGTCACCAAATTGTTCAACTACCACGTAAAAAACATCAGACTCTGGCCATCACTCAACAGCAGTGGTAAAGACCCCTATCTGCACCTTTGTCGCCTTCCGTCTGGACTACTGTACTGGAGTTCTATGCGGGGTGCATAGCAAAGCCCTAGATAGACTCCAGTATGTTCAGAACTCAGCTGCCGGGGTTCGCACATGTATCAAACCCTAGCAGCAGCTCATTCACCTACACTGGCTCAAGTCCCGTGTCACCTACAAAATCCTCCTCCTCACGTACGCACTAGCCCCACAACACCCTTCAGACCTCCTACACTCCTACATATCCTCCTGGAATCTCAGGTCTACTGACATCGGACTACTCTCTATCCCCCACACCAGATTGCGGACTTCTGGTCCATTGGAACTTTGTATTTGTAAAGTGTCTATGGGTTGCTAGAAAGCCGCCTTTAATCAAGGTTATTATTATTGAGGGTTATAGCCCAAAGGGCTATATCCCTATAGTTATTGATCTGGTTTATTCCTCCCCTTTATTAAGGATCATAGCCCGAAGGGCTATACCCTTATAGTGATTGTACCGGTTTATGCTCCTCTATTATTAAGGGTCATAGCCCAACTGGCTATAACAGCCACATATTGATATCTGTTGCTGTGATAATGTCAGAGTCACCAATTGGCACAGAGACTTGCAACTTTGCATGCTGGTAAGTACTCATACCCGCTACTCCCCAAACAAAGATGGCACACATTGACCTCATGCCTTCAGGGGGCGCCATAATGGCCAAATATCGAAGCTCGCCATGATGGATTTTGTGCCATTTTGGACCATGAGACTTAAATGGTGTATAAACCAGAGCTCCTGGCCTAAACACATGACCGCTACAACTAATGAAACTTGCAACTGGAGTGGCTGATCACAAATGTGGTAGTAACTCAGTCAATCTCAGTCCAAATCTCATAAAACTTGGCACACTGCATCTGGAGGCTTAAAGATCATATCAGCAATGCCATGTTCACATCTGCCTTTAGGGGGTGCTATAAATGCCATATTTTGATATCTCTTGTTGTGAATGTTCAAATAGAATGAAACGTAGGAATTATGCTCTATGTGAGAGTCTACGTCAATAACTAGGAGAAGATTTTGATTGGACCAATGGTTGGGCATGTGGCCATCTGCCTATAGGGGGCACTATAAATTATATATATGTATGTATGTATGTATGTATGTATGTGTATACATGTATGTGTATACATGTATGTGTATACATGTATATGTATGTATATGTTTATATGTATATGTGTATATATACGTATATATATATATATATGTGTGTGTGTGTGTGTGTATAATGACAAAGTGAAAAAAGTTGTTTTGAATTTTTTGCAAATGTATTAAAAATAAAAAGAAAGATATAAAATATCACATGTACATAAGTATTCACACCCTTTGCTGTGACACTGAAAATTGAGCTCAGGGGCATCCCGTTTCCACTGATCATGCTTGAGATGTTTCTACAACTTGATTGGAGTCCACCTGTGGTAAATTCAATTGATTGGACATGATTTGGAAAGGCACACACCTTTTTATATAAGGTCCCACAGTTGACAGTGCATGTCAGAGCACAAACCAAGCCTTGATGTCCAAGGAACTGTTTGTAGACCTCTGCGACAGGATTGTATCAAGGCACGGATCTGGGGAAGGGTACAAAAACATTCTGCAGCATTGAAGGTCCCAACGAGTACAGTGGTCTCCATCATTCGCAAATGGAAGAAGTTTGGAACCACCAGGACTCTTCCTAGAGCTGGCCGCCCGGCCAAACTGAGCAATCGGGGGAGAAGGGCCTTGGTCAGGGAGGTGACCAAGAACCCGATGGTCACTCTGACAGAGCTCCAGTGTTCCTCTGTGGAGATGGGAGAACCTTCCAGAAGGACAACCATCTCTGCAGCACTCCACCAATCAGGCCTTTATGGTAGAGTGGCCAGACGGAAGCCACTCCTCAGTAAAAGGCACATGACAGCCCGCATGGAGTTTGCCAAAAGGCACCTAAAGGACTCTCAGACCATGAGAAACAAAATTCTCTGGTCTGATGAAACCAAGATTGAACTCTTTGGCCTGAATGCCAAGCGTCATGTCTGGAGGAAACCAGGCACCGCTCATCACCTGGCCAATACCATCCCTACAGTGAAGCATGGTGGTGGCAGCATCATGCTGTGGGGGTGTTTTTCAGCGGCAGGAACTGGAAGACTAGTCAGGATCAAGGGAAAGATGAATGCAGCAATGTACAGAGAGATCCTTGATGAAAACCTGCTCCAGAGCGCTCTGGACCTCAGACTGGGGCGAAGGTTCACCTTCCAACAGGACAACGACCCTAAGCACACAGCCAAGATAACAAAGGAGTGGCTTCGGGACAAGTCTGTGAATGTCCTTGAGTGGCCCAGCCAGAGCCCAGACTTGAACCCGATTGAACATCTTTGGAGAGATCTGAAAATGGCTGTGCACCGACGCTCCCCATCCAACCTGATGGAGCTTGAGACGATCTGCAAAGAAGAATGGGAGAAACTGCCCCAAAATAGGTGTGCCAAGCTTGTAGCATCATACTCAAGAAGACTTGAGGCTGTAATTGCTGCCAAAGGTGCTTCAACAAAGTATTGAGTAAAGGGTGTGAATACTTATGTACATGTGATATTTAACTTTTTTTATTTTTAATACATTTGCAAATAAATCCCTTTTTTTCGTTTTACTTTGTCATGCGGTATTTTGTGTAGAATGTTGAGATTTTTTAATTTTTTTTATCCATTTTGGAATTAGGCTGTGACATAATAAAATGTGGAAAAAGTGAAGGGGTATGAATACTTTCCGGATGCACTGTATATCTCCTTATGTAAATGTCCAAATAGCATGGGACTATATATATGGTCTAGGGGAGAGGATGAGTCAATAACTACAAGAGATTTGTGATTACACCTATAATTGGCCTTGTGGGTATATATAAATGCCATGCTATACACTTAGACTTGCCATATGGCTATGACCTGTCACATGCTTCTTGCAGCTTTAAGTAAGGTTCCTCGCCCGAAGGGCGTGGAACCTTATAGTTATTGTGCTCCTTTTTTCTTCTTACACTTTGAAAGGGGACATCTCCAACACAATATTTTCTAGTGTAACCAAATTCAGTTCCCAGGTCCATCTTACCCAGGATGCTAACCACCTAATGCTAACCACGCAAAATAACTCCCAACAAAGGCCTCTTGCTTTGCCTTGTGTCCGTGGTGCTGCTTAATTTAGCAATTTCTAACTAATAAAGTTGCACTTCTCTCAATCTGTCACTTCAAGTTGTCTCAGACAACCCCTTGAACAACACCATGTTTTCAAAATCTCAAGACCTAGGCAGCTGGGAACCGTCAAAGGCTGATCGCAGCTTTAATTATTATTAATATTATTATAGGTAGAGGACACAGAGAGGAGAGGGAGGAGACCGAGCGAAGGAACACAAAGGGAGGAGACGGAACGATGGAAGACAGAGGGAGGAGAGGAAGCAAGCTAAGGGAATGGTGATTGTTAATATGGCATTAAACTACGGTCTCCATCTCAAGATTAATATTTCCTTTTATCCATGATTTATTGTTGCTCTTTCCCTATACTAGTGTTGGGTAATTTACTAAAAAAAAGTAATTAAGTAAAGTTAGTCCTTACTGTCTCTGAAATGTTATGAGATAACTTTACTAGTTACTTAGTCTGAGAAGTAAATACAATACTCATTACTTTTCTTTCAAGTTACTAAAGAAAATGCAAGGATAAAAACAAAATTGTGGTAAAATACATTTAATCCGTAGACCAGACAGATTGAAAGGAGCAGTACAAATAGAACAATGGTCTCTTTACTGGCAACTAAAGTCCAAAATAATGCGAATATTTCCACTTCCATTGTCTCGAATTTCTTGTGCCATAACTTTGCTTTGTTGTGTTGTTAGCGAACAAGATAAGCCACTGTTAAGCAGTAAAGCGCATGCTTATCTAAACGAAAAGATTTTACGCAACAGCATTTTTTATTGGTAGGATTACTATATCCTTGTGGTCAAACGATATTATTTTATTCTTCAGTGTTCACATTACTACGATCGAGGGCATATGAGCAAGTAATATAAGTAACGAAGTAACAACAATTTTTATTGAGGCAGTAACTGTAATGTGATTACTGAAAATCAAAACGTTATCCCTTTACATTACTCGTTACTGTAAAATTTAATCTAATTACAGTAACGCGTTACTTTGTAATGAGTTGCTCACAACACTGCTCTATCACTTTGGTGGGCTAACGTGCTAACAGCAAGTGTTTGTAGCTAGCTGGTTTTCGTAAATCCCGGTAACCTTATGATGTAAAGTTGGCTCCTCCACACCAAATCTAAAGAAAAAATGAATGTGCTTCTCTGTATTTGCCTGGTCTGATAAAGAAGTCTTAGATGATGTAGACCTTCAGTGCATACAGTGTCTACAGTGTGGTGCTCTTAGTAACCCTGGAAAGGAAGTGCTGGACAATTGACCACCACTCCTGATTGCAGCGGTGCTAACAGCAACATCAGAAGGGGTCGTGTGTGTCATCCAACACAAGGTTACTGGGTGGGTGGAAAGTGTTTCCTTGCAGAATGTGTTGCCCTGCACAACGTGTTGCCGTGTGGAACATGCCTTAGAAGACAAAGCATATCTTATGGTTTGTGGTGCTGCCTCTTTATCATCTAGCACTTGAGGCATCATCCAGTATTAGATGCTTGTTGGAAGCACTAACGTTTGCAAGTTTAGGGGTTATGTAAATGAACAGAATAACGGTCTTGGTCAAATAACCCTCAAAGACAAAAGACGAAAGACGGACAGAACATATTGCTCTCAGACCTACACTCCTTTCTGTCACAATCAGCCTGTATACAGCACGGACTAAATGATTGGCACTTTAGGTTTTTTTCATGATTATTATTTGAACAAGGTTTTTGTAATTATTCTACACATACAGTAGATACTTTAAGTCTCCGAAGAGAAACGAAAGATGAAAGGCTAAGTGAAGAGCCACTACTGTAGGGGAGGTGGTTCTGCATCTTTCCTGGGTTTGTGGGCTTTGTGCTCTAAATACCGATCATGCTTCGCCGTAGGCGGACTGATGGATCCAGAAGAAGGGGGAATGAGTGGGAGTTATGTTAGTCCTTCACTTTGCTAGGCAGGCTGTGTGCAACTGCCGGAGGAACTGACATCCGCACACTACCAATACAACTATGTTTCAAAAAGACAATTTACTAGCACTGGCTGTCAGTATTTTTCTCTCGTTCGCTTTAGCCCTGTTTACGGCATCATTTCTTTGTAGCTTCTGAGTGTGAAAGTAGTTGTTTTTTTTCCGAGCAGGGTGAATGGAGAACTTTATTTAGCACTGTTCTTGCTGTTATATTCTTTCAGCAACAACTATGTCTCCACTTGATTTATGAGCGTTTTTTAAGTCTGGATCTGATTCTTCATGTACTAAGTGATTCGGTATGGTTGGATGGGGATTATGAAGAATCTCATTCTTCCTGTACTGTGATTTGGTATGGTTAGATGCAGATTATGAGTAATGTCTTTCTTCCTGAGCCGCTGTCTCTTCCAAATCGAAATGAGAAAAGCATATTTGAGCTGTTTAATTGTTTTGTTGATTAAGGGGGTTATGCAGTATGCTATTATATATATATATATATACATATATATAGATATACAGTGGGGCCAAAAAGTATTTAGTCAGCCACTGATTGTGCAAGTTCTCCTACTTAGAAAGATGAGAGAGGTCTGTAATTTTCATCATAGGTACACTTCAACTATGAGAGACAAAAATGAGAAAAAAAATCAAGGAAATCACATTGTAGGATTTTTTAAAGAATTTATTTGGAAATGATGGTGGAAAATAAGTATTTGGTCAATAACAAAAGTTCAACTCAATACTTTGTAACATAACCTTTGTTGGCCATGACAGAGGTCAAACGTTTCCTGTAAGTCTTCACCAGGTTTGCACACACTGTAGCTGGTATTTTGGCCCATTCCTCCATGCAGATCTCCTCTAGAGCAGTCATGTTTTGGGGCTGTCGCTGGGAAACACGGACTTTCAACTCCCTCCACAAATGGTCTATGGGTTGAGGTCTGGAGACTGGCTAGGGCCACTCCAGGACCTTGAAATGCTTTTTACGGAGCCACTCCTTCGTTGCCCCGAGCGGTGTGTTTGGGATCATTGTCATGCTGGAAGACCCAGCCACGTTCCATCTTCAATGCTCTCACTGATGGAAGGAGGTTTTGGCTTAAAATCTCACGATACATGGCCCCGTTCATTCTTCCCTTAACACGGATCAGTCGTCCTGTCCCCTTTGCAGTAAAACAGCCCCAAAGCATGATGTTTTCCACCCCCATGCTTCACAGTAGGTATGGTGTTCTTGGGATGCAACTCAGCATTCTTCTTCCTCCAAACACGACGAGTTGAGTTTTTACCAAAAAGTTCTATTTTGGTTTCATCTGACCACATGATATTCTCCCAATCCTCTTCTGGATCATCCATATGCTCTCTGGCAAACTTCAGACGGGCCTGGACATGTACTGGCTTAAGCAGGGGGACACGCCTGGCACTGCAGGATTTGAGTCCCTCTCCGCGTAGTGTGTTACTGATGGTAGCCTTTTACTTTGGTCCCAGCGCTCTGCAGGTCATTCATCAGGTCCCTCCGTGTAGTTCTGGGATTTTTGCTCACCGTTCTCATTATCATTTTGACCCCACGGGATGAGATCTTGCGTGGGGACCCAGATCGAGGGAGATTATCAATGGTCTTGTATGTCTTCCATTTTCTTACAATTGCTCCCACAGTTGAGCTATTCACACCAACCTGCTTGCCTATTGCAGATTCACTCTTCCCAGCCTGGTGCAGGTCTACAATTTTCTTCCTGGTGTCCTTCGACAGCTCTTTGGTCTTGGCCATGGTTGAGTTTGGAGTCTGACTGTTTGAGGCTGTGGACAGGTGTCTTTTATACAGATAACGAGGTCAAACAGGTTCCATTAATACAGGTAACGAGTGGATGACAGAAGAGCTTCTTAAAGAAGAAGTTACAGGTCTGTGAGAGCCAGAAATCTTGCTTGTTTGTGGGTGATCAAATACTTATTTTCCACCATAATTTACAAATAAATTCTTAAAAAATCCTACAATATGATTTCCTGGATTTGTTTTCCTCATTTTTGTCTCTCATAGTTGAAGTGTACCTATGATGAAAATTACAGACCTCTCTCATCTTTCTAAGTAGGAGAACTTGCACAATCAGTGGCTGACTAAATACTTTTTGGCCCCACTGTGTGTGTATATATATCATATATATATATATATATATATATAAAAAATAAGTGATATGGGAAACACATAGCCAGCCCATTGTTTCGCAACCACGGCGATTGCAGGCCGGCGACTGCATGACCCTCTACTGTGCAAAGCAATCATCACATTCTCCCAAAAATGTATTTTTAGGTAATAGAATATGAGCAAACAAGTGAGGGGAATGTATATGTGTTTGCCAGTGAGTGACGCTTTACTGTCATGGATTTCGTTTTATGGTAGTCTTGCACTTTCTTTCATAGCTGCAAGCTTCTGTTACTGCATCCTAAACTAGCCCCCCCCTTCTCTCTCTCTCTCTCTCTCTCTCGCTCTCTCACCCCTCTTTATCAGCGTGTCAGTAGGGGTCCCTTGTTGCGACGCCATGGTGTCCAAGAGTGCATTCTCCTGGTCACACAGCGCATCACCAAGTATCCCGTCCTAATCCAGCGGATCCTTGATAACACCAAGGGTGAGTGCACTCTCAACTTCAGCTGACTAATCCTCGGCCTGCCAAAAGCCTATTTATACTTCCCCTGTCTCAGTCATCATCAGTAGCAATCAGGGTGGGCCTTGTCAGTGGGTTTTGAAATAGTCTAACTGTTGCCATCAGTTTGTAAGGCTCTGTCTCTGTTCTCCCCATGCAGACAGTGAAGAAGAAGCTTCTTCCCTGGCTCAGGCTCTTGCTTTAGTTCGAGAACTGCTCTGCTCCGTTGACCAACAGGTTCACCTCCTTTCTATTGACCCCTACACATCCATAGACGGTATTTTACTACACTGACGCCTGTCTAAAACTGGGCTGTGTTGCTCTTGTCTAGGTGCTGGAGCTGGAGAGGACCCAGAGGCTCCAGGAGATCCGTGCCCGGCTGGACCCGCGAGCCGAGGCAAAGGTCCGAGACGGACGGCTGTTCCGGGCCGGAGAGCTGCTCCGCCGGAGACTCATCCACGAGGGAACGCTGCTTTGGAAGAACCCCGGTTCCAGACTCAAAGGTATCTAAGCGTTCTGTCTGTCTGAGCTATCCTAACACTAAGGAACCCGTCTGTACGAGCTACCTTAACTCTAAGGAACCTGTCTGTCTGAGCTACCCTAACACTAAGGAACCTGTCTGTCTGAGCTACCTTAACACTAAGGAACTATCAAGTGGAGCTGTGAGTGTGGAACCAGGAGCAGACTCAGGCTAGGAGGCAGAGAGCAGTACAAAACAAGTATTTATTGACAGGCAGGCAGAAGGCAGAAGGCAGAAGGGAGGGGGGGCACAGGTGAGTCGTGGTTAGCCAGGGATGGGACCAAGGCTGAGGTGAGACAGGCAGGGGATGGTGAGCAGGGAAGACGGGTTGTGGAGGCTGGAGACGGGTACCGGAGTCAGAGCAGGAGGGTCTAAGGCAGAGAACAAGATCAGGGTTGAGCAAGCTTTGATTAGGCAGCAAGCAAGAATACAGGTGGGAGCTAGAAGCGCAGACTAACTGTAGTGGCTATGATAAAGCAGTGTGGCTGGGCCAGGTTTAAATAGAGGTCTTGATTACGGAAACAGTGTAAGATAACCCAGACTTCAACATGTCTACCCCCCTCTTCTCAGACCAAAGGAGAATCAGGTGTCATAAATGTAACTTCTCCATACCAAAAGGATAGGTATGAAGCTTTCCAGGCCGAGAGATGGAAACTACTATCTCAAATCAGATAACAATGGCCTGGTTCCTGCCTCCAACAAGGGAGACTGGAATACTAAGGGGGGAGGATTGCAGCACCTTTCCCCAACCAAGGAGAAAAAAATTTGGAACACTATTTTTTTCATTAGCAACTCACAGCTGATTTTTAGAAGGATTAAGAGACTGTTGCCAATGAACGCTACCACAGAATAATAGGACACAAAAAATGTATAAAAGTATGTTTGTAAACTGCATGCCTAATTTTGTATTGTTTTAGAATGTAGCCATTTTCCCCACTAATATAAGCATGTTTGGTATTGAAACATTCACAACAAGGAGCCACAGGCTTTACAAAAGCTTTATAGAACATAAAAATGCTGTATAAGTAGACAGAAAGAATCTAGATTTGATAGCCAAATTCTTATCTCACGATATACAGTATTACTGTTGATATGCATACAGCGCTTGCTAATTCATAGTTAGCTTCCAAAGAGCGTAGGTTTTGTTCTTACTTGAAAAAAAGATGTAACTTTAAGCAGTTAAATATATGTATGTTTTATTTAATATCAAACAATTGATGAACTGGTATAAGCACATATTTTTAAACCACTGACAATTAAATCTTTCCATATGTCTACCGTTAAAGTAATTTTGTCATTTTAAAACTCACCACAGCGCGGAGGTCGAGAGCGGACTTAGTTAGAATCTCTTATTTTGGCGAAAGACGGATATGAAAACTGGTGCTGAAGCAAACAAGCATTTTGAAGCAAAAATGAAGACAACCCCTCTCGGGACCTGACACTGAGCGACGGCGCCAATCGGTCATTAATAAGTTACTTGAAATATGTTTCAAATACTTGAATTGTGTTACTACTAATATAAGCATGTTTGGTATTGAAACATTCACAACAAGTAGCCACAAGCTTTACAAAAGCTTTATAGAACATTTAAACGCTGTATAAGTAGACATAGAAAGAATCTAGGTTTGATAGCCAAATTCTTATCTCTGTCCTTAACACTTCTGTACCCCTCCTAAAAGCGAAACCAATCCTGGTCACTCAAACGAGGACATCATGTCAAGAGACACACCCCATCTCAACAGAGTACACAACTCTTGACAGAATATGCTTCTCTCTCTCGCTCTTGGGCTTTTTTGCTCTTTGGCTTTGGCTTTACCTTTGATGGAGGGAGGCCAACCTCCATTCTATAGGTCAAAGTAAAGCACAAACTCTTGACCACACAGTCTGAATTCCTACCAACCTCACAAACAATGAAACTCTACCCACATGGCCTTTTTCCTACCTACCAGGCCTCACCAGCATCAAACTTTGTATAATAACGACCGCTGCAAACTCTGTCCTAGTAATGTAATTTTTTCTCATGTATTTGCATTTGGTGCAGAATAACTTTATAAAAGGCTGTGTTGTGATTTAATGCAGGTTGTTAGCTTTTTATAAACTACTTGTGTACAATAGCCCATTATCATTCATCCATCAGTTAAGAATTGTATATTCCTGTAAATATCTCGCTTAGACTAGTAATAAAGATTATTGTTGTGCATTAAGCTTTGTTTCCCGTCTGCATGCAGCCATTCACGTAACTTTAGGATTCACTACACTTCAGATAACAGACTGATACGTTTGACTTCGGTATTCTTTTAAGGCAATGATAAAGTTAAACACCAGGTTCCCACTAATCCTTGTTAAACTAAAATAGTGGGTGGTGCCTCGTAACAGATTTAATTGTACTATTAATCAGATTTATCGATTAGAATATTAATTTTATAATTAATTGATAATCTATAAATATCGATATAGTCTATTAATTACCATACACATTTCATAAGTGGTAGCATATTCCCCCTACAACGGTTTGCAGCTGGTAGGGCTCTATTCTGACTTCTGCACACCTGTCTTCCCTCACACAATCACAGAGAGCACTGGGGGGAAAGACAACAGGTTAGGGAGACACAGGCGCAGACGTAACAGGAACCTGTCTGTCTGAGCTACCCTAACACTAAGGAACCTGTCTTTCTGAACCTGTCTAGTCTGTGCTACTGTAACACTAAGGAACGTGTCTCGCTGAGCTCCCTTACACTTTGTGTGGACAGATTCAAAGGTACGGCCCACCTGTGCTGTTCTAATAATGTGTGTGGATGGGCTTTTTTGTTTGTGTGCGCGGTTGGGAGACATTCAGTAAAATCTGGATCTTTCTGCAATGATCTCCCAATCAATGACATTTTCCCCGTTTGTGTGAATTTTAGACGTACATGTCCTGCTGATGACAGACATCTTAGTGTTCCTGCAGGAGAAAGACCAGAGATACATCTTCCCCTGTCTAGTAAGTCAACAAACCTGCTTTTTCATCCCATTGAAAAGACAAAGCATAGGCTATTCATAGTGCTGGGTAGCTAAATAGATATCAGGGTCCACAAAGCACACAACCATTGTCAAGTCAACCCAATCAATTCTGAAAACAATGTAGTGAAGCCAAATCAAATCACCGGTTTTAGAATTAATTTGATGGATTACTCATAAAGTTGTCGTGGATAAGTCTCAGTTAATGCTGTAGAATGTACAACGCTGTATACAAAACCCCTTAGGAAAAAGCCTTGCTAGATGTTCAAATATCTACGCTTCATAGGCCTTTTTTCCCGTTAGGGCCTTAGAAACTTTTTGTAATTTATAAGCGTTTCCTTTTGTAGGCAGGTCGAACATTTGAACGCCAATGCAGTCAATACGGGAGCCTTTGCGCTCAGCGCTGAAGAAAATTGCCCTGCGTTGCGTTTTAAAACTGTTTAAATGAACATAAATATAACGTTTTTGTTGGTCTGAATCACTTAAGTCATTCAAAAGTAATACCTACTTTCACCATATATTAGTGTTGATATGCATACAGTGCTTGCTAATTCATTTAGCTTCCAAAGACTGTAGGTTTTGTTCTTACTGCCGTAACTTTAAGCAGTTAAAAAAATATATGTGTGTTTTATTTAATATCAAACAATTGATGAACTGGTTTAAGCACATATTCTGAAAACACTGACAATTAAATCTTTCCATATGTCTACCGTTAATAAAGTAATTTTGTCATTGTAAAACTCACCACGGGAGGTCGAGAGCAGACTTTGTTAGAATCTCTCATATTTTGGCTGAAACGGGACATGAAAACTGGTGCGCACCTAGTGTTTAAACAAAAATGAAGACAACCCCTTTCGGGACCTGATGCTGAGCGATGGCGCCAATCGGTCATAAATAAGTTACTTGAAATGTGTTTCAAATACTTTAATTGTGTTGCCGCTACCCTAAAATGCATCCGATGCATGAGCACTTTTAACTGGACCTAGAAGGAGGCCTCTTTGAGCGGTGATCCAAATATCAAAGAAATCTTTAGCTGGACTTTGGAGATACGCCCACTCATGTGAGGCATGCTCCTTTGAAGTAGCCAACTTCATTGTCGCTGAACTGCATTTGAGCAATGTCTTTCCACTGTGTGACTAATTAGATTAGGCTTGTGACAGAAAAACCATACAAAACATGTTGTGCAGCATTTATGTTTTCATCGTTTTTTTCAGACTTTTGCATGTCCGGGAAGATAACGTCATTATTTCAGTAGAAATTAAAATGAGGCGTGTGTAGGCTATCTGTCTCATGTAGGCTTTCATCTTTTGAAACATGATATATGCCAGCACATTTAGAAACGTAGTAGCCTAGCCTGCATGAATACATTTTTCATCAATGTTACAGTAAGACAACTTCTCAATCCATCCAATAATTGAATGGTTTAGTATCCATTTATAAGTATGGATCAGAGCTGCCGATGATACAGATAGGTATGATGTCTCGATCCAATCAACACTTAGGCCAGTGTTTACGAATCACCTTGCCCTGGGTTATTGAAATTATTCACCAGTAGACTCATTGTATAATATAATAAGATATGCATTCATAATTTACAGTGGAATGATTTTAGACACAGCGATATGTTACGAATGCTATTGCGAGCATACTTTGTCTAGGACTGTTGAACGTTTGGTCTCACAGGGCAGCGTCCTAAAAATGCTAAGCTTTTTGACAGGTTATCGGTTTTCAGAGTACAAGTTTTCGACATTGTACACTTTATTTGAACAATTATATCAAATGTATAGGTAATTTGTTTTTTAAGATATCTATTGTGAAATATCTATAAATGCTCTCACAATTAGAAGTTTAGTAAACAAGTGGGCCCGTAGATGTTCATGCTTATAGACCCAGTTGTGAAATGAAATAAATACAGTGAAGGAAATAATTATTTGATCCCTTGTAGATTTTGTAAGTTTGTCCACTGACAAAGAAATGAAAGGTCTATAATTTCAATGGTAGGTTTATTTTAACATTCAGAGATAGAATTAAAAAAAAGAAATCCAGAAAATCACATTATATAAAATATATACATTGATTTGCATTTGATTGAGTGAAATAAGTATTTGATCCCCTAGCACAACATGACTTAGTACTTGGTGGAGAAACCCTTGTTGGCAAGCACGGAGGTCAGACGTCTCTTGTAGTTGGTTACCAGGTTTGCGCACATCTCAGGAGGGATTTTGGTCCACTCCGCTTTGCATATCCTCTCCAAATCCTTAAGGTTTCGAGGCTGTCGTTTGGCAACTCGAAGCTTCAGCTCCCTCCATAGATTTTCTATGGGATTAAGGTCTGGAGACTGGCTAGGCCACTCCATGACCTTAATGTGCTTCTTCCTGAGCCACGCCTTTGTTGCCATGGCAGTGTGTTTTGGGTCATTGTTGTGCTGGAAGACCCACCCACGACCCATTTTCAGTGTCCTGGCTGAGGGAAGGAGGTTGTCACCCAAGATTTCACGGCACGTCGCCCCGTCCATTCTCCCCTCGATGCGGTGAAGTTGTCTTGTCCTCTTAGCAGAGAAACACCCCCAAAACAAAATGTTTCCACCTCCATGCTTGACGGTGGGGATGGTGTTCTTGGGGTCATAGTCAGCATTTCTCTTCCTCCAAACACGGCGAGTCGAGTTGATGCCAAAGAGCTCGATTTTGGTCTCATCTGACCACAGCACCTTCTCCCAAGCCTCCTCTGAATCATTCAGGTGTTCATTGGCAAACTTTCTTCCACTTTCGAATAATTGCACCAACAGTTGTCTCCTTCTCACCGAGCTGCTTGCCGATGGTCTTGTAGCCCATTCCAGCCTTGTGCAGGTCTACAATCTTGTCCCTGACGTCCTTAGACAGCTCTTTGGTCTTGCCCATGGTGGAGAGGTTGCAATCTGATTGATTGATTCTGTGGACAGGTGCCTTTTATACAGGTAAATAGTTGAGGCAGGTGTCTCTTATACTGGTACTGAGTTGAAACTAGGAGCACTTTCTTAGAGTGAGGGGGACTAATATACCCGGCCTGTGGGAGCCAGAATTCTTGCTAGTTGGTAAGGGATCAAATACTTATTTCACTCAATCAAATGCAAATCAATGTATATATTTTGGATAATGGGATTTTCTGGATTTCTTTTTTTTGTATTCTATCTCTGAATGTTAAAATAAACCTACCATTAAAATTATAGACCTTTCATTTCTTTGTCAGTGGACAAACTTACAAAATCTGCAAGGGATCAAATAATTATTTCCTTCACTGTATATACATTTTTTTTTTTTATACTGATTCTTTAATTTTTATTATTAGTAGAAATGTTTGCATCATCTGTGAACGACTCCAGTACATCTGTCTTTTCCACCTCCACCAGGACAAGCCTCCGGTCCTCTCCCTGCAAAACCTTATCCTGAGAGACATAGCCAATCAGGAGCGAGGCATGTTCCTGATTAGTGACTCCTCCCCACCAGAGATGTACGAGGTGCACGCCGCGTCCAAGGAGGACAAGAACAACTGGATACGGGCCATCCAGCAGGCCGTCAGTGGGTGGGTCCTCTAAAAGATCAGACACACACACTGGGGGGGGGCTCTCAGTGGAACACTGCTGCATGTCCATTGGTTTGGTTAATACATTTACAGCAAGATGATACAAGGTGAACAGTGTTCTAACTACCACAACTTGTGGACAACTTGCAAGGAACATATTCTACTGTGTTTATGGAACTGGCTTAGATTTGGAGGCACACCATTTGGTGTCCATTTTGTTTTGGTTTTTGACCATCCTATCACAAACATAGTATCAGAGATAAGACAATATCTCTAGAATAAGAATTAAGAGCTACGTTATACGCAACGGTGGAAAGACACTTATCTTGTTAATCAGAATATGGATTTTCCTTCTTAGTTACAAATGTTACTGTGGCGACAATTACATCTGTAGTTTTCCATTTCCTCAGTTGCCCCTTGCGAGAGGAGTTTCCACTCATAGAGACCGAATACAATGCCCTACTAAGGAGACTAAAAGGTGAACCCTGACAAAGCACACACACACACACACACACACACACACACAAGAATGCAGTGATATGAAGGGTATGTTACAATGAGAACTACAGAGGGTGCTCTACTTGAATGTCCCATTAGCACATTTTTATCTTTGAAGAACGCATTGCGTCCTGGGTAAACAATGACAGTAGTAGTGACTTTTACTCACACTTTCCTGAGCTAGGTGATCTGTTCAGATAATCTGTTGTCACTCCCCAGCATGTACATAAACTAGCCTTAATGTTCCTTTTCTTTCTCTGGGTCATCCGCCTGTAATGTCTTCTCTTTGCTTTGCTTCAATTTCTTGCTCACACACTTTTTCCAAGCTGACATCCAGCAGAAGGACCGCGAGGTGCTAGAACTGCTCCAGGAGCGTGTGACGTTGTTCTCTGACCTGGCCGAGGTCATGTGGGGTCAGGAGGTCACGCTGCCCCACAACTCCCACAACCTCTTTCGGGCGGACACTCCGCAGGCTCCACGTGGCGAGAAGCTGCTAATGGACGCCATCGCCGAGGGTGAGTGAGGGCAAAGGAGAGTGGGTGGGGGTGGAGGGGTATACTATTGGAAGCCCGCAAACCGATGACAGGTGGGTCTGTTTGTGTTTAATTTTGTGTTTACAACAGAACACTAAAGAAAATGAATCAGTACTTGGCTCTAATAAGATATTACATAAAGAAATGTACAATCTGAATGACCTTAGAGTTGAAGTATTGGTCTCGACTCATGCCTAAACAGGAAGTGTGCTTAGCAATAGACTGAACCATGTCAGCAACTGCTTATTGGTTTGGATGTCTTTCTCTTCCCTTTTAGTGGACCGGCTAGGCGAGCTGTTGCTGGGGTCCAGTGTGGAAATCCCTCTCCCCTCCAGTCTCAACAGCCACCTGATAATCAGTGAGTGATCTCTCTCATCTTTGGAGTTCTTTGATATTTGATCTCCATATTAAATGTTCCTATCACACTCTCTACTACTTCTACAATTTAAAGGTAGTTTATTAAATCTTTAGAGACAGAGTCTATAGGCATGTCTCAAAATGGGTACCTAGACCTTTACATTTTGTTTTCAAACATCACGAGGAAAAGACAAGTTTGTACATTTGACAAGTATGTGACACCTTTATGTTTTTCTGTATACCAATAAAACTCTACTGCTAGCCAAAAGACCAACATTGACTCCATTTTCAAACAAACAGGCTTATTCAATGCCCATCTCAACATATACTAAAATGGTTCTCACCTAAAACAAAATAGTTAATAGTGTTTGCACTTATTTTCAATTACCTTCTTTACATAAAATGAGCAGTGCTTATGACCACCATTGTGTATGGTTTGTTTCTGTATGATATTAGATGGCCAGGAGGTAGTGGTCAATGGAGCACATGACATCCCAGCAACACAGGTGAGACTGTAAATCCAGAGTGCCAAAACAAAATCAAATATTTATGTTCTATAAAATAATACAATATACAGTATATAATAATAAAATAAAAATGTTAAAGGCTCACTGTCGGTGGGAACCACCATCTATTCTTTACTGTTATTGTAGACGTATCAATTGCAAACAGTACACATTTCTGCCGTTAAGATGAATTGGTGCTCTCATAATAATACAAATTATTATGTATTGTATTGGATTGTATTACATTTTTTTGTGTTTTTTCCAAAGACCCATTTTGTCAAAACACTAAACACCAACCCCACACACTTAACCCCACACCCAAAGTGCAAAACACCTCGGATATCCTGCAAAATGAATTACTACAATGAAAACTACAAAAACATTTATCAAAATCTGACTTTTTCTTCACATTCATATTACCAGATTTTGGTGCAACCACCTACACACTGCAGAGCTCAATTGCAAGCACGTTCATCTTTGTAGGCCTTATCATAATGGTTCCGTGTGTAAATCATTCTGCAGAAATGTGTCAAAGTCTACAGAAATATGTGCACAAACACAAATATACTGTTGAAACAAAAAAAAAAATGTTTTATCCACAAACCAGAGGACGAACAAAACAACACATCAACAGTACATACAGTATACATTACAGTTGTGTGAACAAAAATTATGCTCTATCAAATTCAGTAAACGGAAAGGAACTTCAAGAAAATAATATACACTATAAACAATCAGAGGAAAGAAAAATACTTAGGTTGCGTCTCGCTGCCCAGTTGGGTCTGGCCACAGCACCTTATCAACATCACAGCCAATGTCTTCCCTGGCTAGACAGTGCTCAGATTCCTGTGTCTTATCTAGATAACTGTGTTCAGTGTTTTGCAAACCACTGTGTGTAGTGTTTTGAAAAAAGTGTGAGGCTGAGAATGTGCTTATAGTTGTGCAGATCTGGGCTGAGGTTTTGATCTCTGAGTGACAGTTTCAATAACTGCTTTATGTGTTATATTTGTGTTTTAGCAATTGAAAAAAACTGTAACAGTGTGTTCCTACAGTTACTTCATCTGTGAATAATTGTTTACATGGGTAGTTGGTGTACTTCTGTGTTTCTGTTCTTTAATGACTAAAACGATCCAGCGATCTCAATCGGGCTAGGAATCACAATGACCATTTATTTGCCCTAAATAATAAAAACTAAATGCACAATAAGCTCCTGTGCTCAATCTCTTACTCTTCTTCCCAGAGTATTACAGAAAGGGCTATTAAAGACACAATACCATTTTACCATTTAAAATACATTTGAACCTTATATACAAAGAACTTGGTGTGTGGACAACATACTACATAAGCTAGCCAACACTAATAACATAAAAGTAGGCCTATGCTAGCGCTCAAACACTGTCGAGTAAAATCTTTTCCATACATAACAAATCAAGGAAATAAAAATGACATTCCTGAATAATGAAATCAAGAAGCCTCTTAGGCTTACTTTCATATTGTTTTTAAGAAATAGAAATATTACAATAGCCTAACTCTTCCCAAGGGACTTACAAAAAGGGAAAGGATCAGGGGTGAAGGGGAGATATGTATATTGAGCAGTAGGGTGAGAGGACAGACGGGACCCAATGCTCTTGGGGCACACAGAGTAAGGGCTTTTGATGTCAGGCAGAACAACATACAATTTGGTGTAATTATGAAATGGTCAAATTTATTTGCATCTGTTTTACAGGAGCGCAATGGAAACCAGACTCAAGACAAACCCCCAAGTGAGGTAAAACAAAAAGCATTCCAATTGAATTTAAGTGTAGGCAAGTGTTTGAAAGCAAGTTAATCGCTATACCTTTTCTCAACGCAATTTGTATCCAACCAATCCTTGGTAAGATATTCTGGACAGAGAGTTCTATTTGAGGTAGAAGGCTGTTGCATGATAACTTATTAGATGTGTGTATGTATGACAAAGTGTGTTGATGTTCACAATGTGCATGGCGTCTATGAAAAGACAGTGAGTATTATTGGGTGTTTTCAGATGGTGTGCCAGGGACTGGTGAACCTTAGTGCCCATCTTCATGCCCTGCAGGTGGATGTTTGTTTATTCTGCATTTTTGTTTGAGCATGCTAACATCTAGAACCAAAACAGATCTGAATACTCAATCCATGTTTCTATCTTAGGGTGTGGTGATCAAACAGGATTCCATTCTGGAGCTCTCCCTGCGACCGGAAGGATCCGTGTCCCCATGTACGCCCACTGGGGGCCGGCCTTGGCGCTCGTTGTCCCGGGATGCAGGCGTGGCAGAGGCTAGCACAGGCACAGCCCTGGGGGAGCTGGCCCTGCTCCAGAGGCAGCACAGCCTCCTGCAGGAGGAGCTGAACAGACTGAGGGGCTCCGATGGCCGACTGAAGGATAGCGAGAAGGCCCGCGCCCAGCTGGAAAGGCAGGTCCGCGACATGAAGACCACTGCCACCGTGGATGGGCCTGGGGCTGGAGGCCTGCAACAGGTGGGTCTTATCAAGGCTAATATTAGAATGTTTTTTGAATTCATCATAGGGACAAAGCTTGGCACTGCACAGATTTCTTCTCTACTTCCCAGAACATATCTAGTCTCTCACACCTCTGATGTTTCATTGCACAGTCATGGTGCTTTAGTGATTTGGAAAATAGGCTTTGATTGCTAGCAAAACTAGCTAAGATTTGGTTGTCAGGTCACAACATTATACATATCACAAAGGAGTCCTTCCAAAGCAGCCTCTAATTGGTTAATCATTTAAACTTTAGACGGCACCTCTGGCTCAAGGTAGTAAGGCGGGGCATGGGGCCGGCAAGAGGCCCGCTGTCCAATCAGAAGCCCTGCAGGAGTGCAGCGACACTGAGGTGGATGTGACATCAGAAGAGGACGATGGAAGGGTGTCGCCTCGTTCCGAGAGCCCGAGAGGTCAGAAAATTGTGCCCAACAATGTTTCCTTGTCCACTTTTAAAATCAGGCTACATTCCATATCCCTGATCTCCTGCTCCAGTCTCTGAACAGCCTCTCTAATCCTGGCAGTGGAGTTCGAGGTGTACTGCTGGCAGAGCACACGTATCTGAGCCTTACCCACCTCCCACCACTGTCTTAAAGAACTAAAAGCACCCTTTTTGGCCCTCCATAGATCCCAGAACACCTCAAACATAGACTTAAAAACCCTATTCTGGATCAACTTAGTTTTAAAAGGCCAATATGTTTTGGGCCTGGCAGTGTTGGTGGTGCAAATATCAATAGTGGCTAGATGGTGATCAGTAAAACCAACAGGATAATTAAAACTCCTCAGTAACCTGGAACTAAACAAATCCCCATGGCTTTGACTGTTCATATACATTTATCTGTATCTGGGAAAATAATCCCTTACAGTAACAGATTTCCCAAAGGTTTTATCAAGGAAATCATTTACCTCCTCATGCTGGTAAATGTCCTCTCCCTGTGATAGAGACACACATCAGACTCCACTTCTACATTATCAGTCTCATTGTGCCCTTTGCCTTCAGTCACTGCCTCCTCCACACAATCCACCATCCCTTCCCCACTTGTTCCAGCCACCTGGCTACCCTCTTCCTCCTCCTCAACTCATTTTTAAATGGAGAAACTAGCACCGTTTCTTTGTTGGGTTCTACATTCATACACCCGGATGGTGGCTCAATAACGTCAGACAGCTCAGTGACAGTACTCACTACACTTCGTTCCCCAGGCTCGTCGGCCTGTGGCAGGCGGGGTCTCGATTGCATCACTGCCTCCGGCCTGCTGCCCCCCCATTCAAAACACTTCATGCTACCAGTGCTAGCATAGACATCTACTGTCGTAGACTCTAGAAACATTAACACCTGTCTCCACACAGACATGACATGTTTGAGCTCCGCAATCTCACACCCTAAACTGACTGGCTTCCACCCACCAGCCAACTTTACAAAACGCTGAAGTTCTCCCTCCAGCACCTCGTTGGGAATAAACGGCGGCACCCCAGACACTGTAACCCGGGTAGAAGGGACAGACATTGGTGAAACTTGCACCAATCAATCAAAACGCCACTCTCAATCAAATGATTTACATAAGGCTCCTATTTCATAAAAATAACCACAGCTTTATTCATGCGGGAAGCTTGAGAAAGAGCATTTCAGCTGGGTTAATACAACAAGATTGACGTGAGCAAAAGCATTTGTCCCCACTTTGTGAAACTTAAAATTCACGCATTACGCTAGAGAAGCTTTGCTGAGTTTGGAGCAAGTGCCTTAACTGAAAAACTCTGAATTTGGATCATTGTCATAAAAACTCAACAAAGTCAATTTCAAACACTAATCACAATTAGATTTGCAATACATAATCAACTGGCAAAACACTTCTCCTTAAAGAAGTGCTCAAAAACATGGTGACTGAAAAAACTAAACTATATGAAGTGGCTTTACAACAGTCTATATAATGATGTTTAAAATGAGTTTAAGTTTATGTTTAAATCAATGGTATTATATTAAATTTTTTATGGAAATAAATATCCTCAAATGAAAGCTGCACTTTAATCTCATCAATGTTTTATTTTGCACTTAAGAACACCAAATAGGAAGGATTGGGATTGTAAATATGTGTGTGTGGTATAACTTTTATTCAATGCATCTTCTCCAGAACTTCAAGATATTTCAGAAGAGGGTGAATCTGGAGCTGATACAAGAGAGCCCGGTGTGTCACAGTGCTAATAGGCCAACTAGAAACAACCCCAAAAGCTGGACTCGCTCCATACTTCCAGGAATGAGCAGGAAATCCCATGACTTGTGCAATAGTCTTCCTCTGTTTGCCCAAATAAAGTATCTGTTTGTAAATGACATCTATTTCTTCCATATATGGCTTGACTTTGCAGTACATTACCGTTGGTAGTGGGCGGGACTTCATGTTGTTTTAAGTTCCGCTTTGACCTGTTTGGAGATATGGGCTGTCTTATAGAATTATTGCTGGAACAATAAGGACATACCAAAATTATATAAACAGCAGCAGGGGGAATAGTTATGCAACTGTGTTCCAAAGAAGAATATGCAGCACGATGACAAGTGCTTAAGAGCAGTTTTTGGACAACCAAATTGTAATCAGTCTGGGTTATTCAAATAAATTCTCTGCAAATTGAATCATATTTGGAAAACCTGTGTTTTTAGCTTTAGTGTATGTAACAAGATGAGCTGTGTGAACTCTACAAATATACACACTCTCTCTCTCTCTCTCTCTCTCTCTCTCTCTCTCTCTCTCTCTCTCTCTCTCTCTCTCTCTCTCTCTCTCTCTCTCTCTCTCTCTCTCTCTCTCTCTCTCTCTCTCTCTCTCTCTCTCTCTCTCTCTCTCTCTCTCTCTCTCTATATATATATATATGCATGCACAATATGTACATGCATACTATATGTGTACTTATGATAAGGATGGCACATTCAACCATACTTGAATTCCTTCGATTGTCAGATTCCATTGATGATGCTAAGGATTTCTATTTATTTGTTGTTTTCAAATTTAGGAAGATCTGCTATGTATGTTCTTTTTCTAGTAAGATCAACGCATTTTTCACTGCAGACACATTGATCAGAGAATACACAGGGGTTCTCGGCACAATATGTGTAGTGTTAATCATGTTACTTATAGAGAAGCATTCAAGGGGTATTTCATTCTGAATAAATGTTAGATTATGTTGATTCATTTACACGTGTTTAGATCTAGTTTTAGAGTATTTGAACGAATGAATGTCTCTACTTTTAGGTGATCAGATCTTAGGTAAACAAGATTCTTATGTATCTTGCTTTGCAAAGAAGAACTTGGCCATATTACCTTCAGGAAGGGATTATGAGGAATTATTGTGAAATTGCAACGGAAGAATGTAAGATGATACATTTAAAACCAAACACCATGAGTTGAACTGCACCTTCAACACTGTACATACAGGCAAACCACCATAACAGTAGTTACACAGCTGTTTTCTGAAAGGCTGTTGGTGGGTAATACATTAGTGGACTGGAATTTGACTTTAGAAAAAGAGCCCCTTGTTTTTATTTATTTATTTTTGTTTTTGTTTTTTGGTCTACTTGTACTTGGTTGTAAAAGGATTTATATCCGATAATGAATTGTTTTGGTGACTTCTTAATTATATTTGTATGCCTGTATACATAAAGCGAAAGTCAAATGAATGTAAAATCCGCAAGTTGAATGTTGATTAAAAAAATATTTATTGAATCTATTAATCAAATTATATAAGCATTTATTGAGGGTATCACAAAGTTCAAGAATTATTAGACATCATAGTCACAAAATGACATACCGGAAACTGTCAGGACCTCATGGTGGAATGCAAAAAAGCTTCAAAAAGTGTTAAAAATCGAATAAAATCTCTGCCACAGGTATTATTGTAGTGAGTGTTACCAACGATATAGTTAAATATTACAAAAATATATATCTAGCCGATTGTTATGCTTTGGAGCATTCTGTCCCAAAACTGGCACAGCCAATGTCATCCGGGATAACGAGCAGCCTGGAGAAATTCCATGGTCACCAGACAGGATGGTGCACTATCAGAAAGACCCTGTAGGACCCAGAAACAATGGTGAAAGGTTGGCAAGTCTCTCTGAAAATGTGTTAATTTAATTGTTTCAATGTGTAGTAAAATCTTATGTCTTATGCCCCCAAAAAACATGTATAATTTTGATTTTATGCAAATGTGTTTATTTAATACTAATTTACATACTTGGAAGTTGAAGGTAATGGTTGGAGATCTCTGTAGGTAGCCAAAACAACTGCCTGATTAAGGTTTAAATTGAGTTTTGTCATATAGGATAGCAGTTATTTTCTGTTAGCCCATAATGTCATCCATTATCCCAGATGACACATTTGACATTCTTTTCTTTTTATACAGTTTTCAGCTTTTATTTGTATTATTTTCATTCTTATTTTTAAATTACCACATTACTATGAACATTGTTTAGTTAACAAATTAACTTAATAATAATATTATAACATATTATAAGCACATTTAAGTGTTTGAAGAGGTGTCTTTACATATTATGGTGGCTTACAGTGTGTAACTAAAACTTAGTTTTTATTTCATCCATAAAAAGTCTGTGATAGACTGGCGTCCTGTCCAGGGTGTACCCTGCCTTACGCCCTGTGTTGGCTGGGATAGGCTTCAGCCCCCCCGCGACCCTGTAAAACAGGATAAGCGGTAGAAGATGAGAGAGAGAGGGGGGGGGGAGAGGGGGATAAAAGGTTTGATATTAATTGGTAATAAAAATAATTTGTAATGGAGGAACGAAGTAATAAGTGAAATAAGTTCAAATATAATTAGTTTATCATGCGATGAGGTCTTCTATTGTATAAATTAATTCATAACTATAAACGTATTTATATAGTTGTTCGCCTACTGAGTTTGGCAGCCACAAGTGCAGTTCATTAAAATGTAAAGTACTAAGAAAAATGTTAGGCTGCTGGCAGAAAAGCTGTTCCATTATGGAGTCCTGGAAACATCAAGCACATCTTCACTTCTCTCACATATAGCATGTGATTAGAAGAAAGAGGAGTGTATGTATTGCCTATGACCAAATTGATGCTACTCTGAGATAGTTGACATTGCCTGCTGACAAAATGTCAACAAAAACTATTTTCATGTCAGAGCACAAACAAAGCCATGAAGTCCAAGGAATTGTCTGTAGACCTCCGAGACAGGATTGTATCGAGGCACAGATCTGGGGAAAATTCTACAGCATTGAAGGTCCCAACGAGTACAGTGGTCTCCGTCATTCGCAAATGGAAGACGTTTGGAACCACCAGGACTCTTCCTAGAGCTGGCCGCCCGGCCAACCTGAGCAATCGGGGGAGAAGGGCCTTGATCAGGGAGGTGACTAAGAACCCAATGGTCACTCTGACAGAGCTCCAGTGTTCCTCTGTGGAGATGGGAGAACCTTCCAGAAGGACAACCATCTCTGCAGCACTCCACCAATCAGGCCTTTATGGTAGAGTGGCCAGATGGAAGCCACTCCTCAGTAAAAGGCACATGACAGCCCACATGGAGTTTGCCAAAAGGCACCTAAAGGACTCTCAGACCATGAGAAACAAAATTCTCTGGTCTGATGAAACCAAGATTGAACTCTTTGGCCTGAATGCCAAGCGTCATGTCTGGAGGAAACCAGGCACCGCTCATCCCCTGGCCAATACCATCCCTACAGTGAAGCATGGCGGTGGCAGCATCATGCTGTGGGGGTGTTTTTCAGCGGCAGGAACTGGAAGACTAGTCAGGATCAAGGGAAAGATGAATGCAGCAATGTACAGAGGTCCTTGATGAAAACCTGCTCCAGAGCGCTCTGGACCTCAGACTGGGGCGAAGGTTCACCTTCCAACAGGACAACGACCCTAAGCACACAGCCAAGATAACAAAGGAGTGGCTTCGGGGGAAATCTGTGAATGTCCTTTAGTGGCCCAGCCAGAGCCCAGACTTGAACCCGATTGAACATCTTTGGAGAGATCTGAAAATGGCTGTGCACCGACGCTCCCCATCCAACCTGATGGAGCTTGCAAAGAAGAATGGGAGGCTTTAATTGCTGCCAAAGGTGCTTCAACAAAGTATTGAGTAAAGGGTGTGAATACTTATGTACATGTGATATTTTATTTTTTTATTTTTAATACATTTGCAAAAAATTCTACAAAACGTTTTTCACTTTGTCATTATGCGGTATTGTGTGTAGAATGTTGAGATTTTTTTTGTATTTAATCCATTTTGGAATTAGGCTGTGACATAATAAAATCTAGAAAAAGTGAAGTGTTAAGTATTATTGATTTTAAAAGGTTTTAATGATAATATTTTGAAAATTCATTAATGTTATCCCGTATGACATTTTGTCTGCAGTCATCACATGATTCTCAATTAAAGCACTTAAAGACATTGTTTGAAAATAAGATTTTAGTAATAAGTAAATACCATCCTTATAAAGGCAAAAAATATTTTGATGTGCAGTTTTAACCTACTCAAAATTGACATGAACAGCAGAATGGTCTCTTTGCAATATAAAAGTCTTCCAAATAAAATAATTTTGCATAAGTTGTTTTACAATTACTACTTTTTTGGAATGGTGTTAGGGAAAATTGGGAAAATGGACCTTAAAATTTGTCTTAAAATAACATTAATATAATAAGAATTTTGTTCAAAGTAGCCTGACACTTACTCTAATGACGTCTCTCATGAGCTAGAAGACCTGTATGGTATATTTTAAATGGTTGTAATCATATTTCTTCTGAAATATGGAACTATATGTTTTATTTTCTAATCTTAAATCTGTTTTCATGAACCATTATATTTGATACTTTTTGGTAGATATTAAACTCTTTAGATGTTGTTCCTCTTTAAATGCTCTTTGATACTTGTATAAAGCCATTACAGTAGTCATTAAAGTGAAACTGACATAAATTAATGAAATTGTTATCTGACTGATTATACCTGACGCAGAGTATGATTTTCAAAGTCAAGTAATCAATGATATAGGATTGACATCGTTATCAACTGCTGCAAAACAAATTTGTAGATATATTTTTGGAAGGATTTGTTGTTGTTGCTTTTATTGAGACAGGACAGTGAGTTGACAGGAAATGTGGGAGAGAGAGGGAGGAGGACATGCAGCATAGGGCCCAGGCCGGAATCGAACCCGAATGTTGCTAATCTTGAAGCAGATAGAATGAGATATTTTATTTACATATTTTAACAAATGAAGATTGTGTTCTCAAAATGAAGAAAGCCAACTCACTCACAAAATACAGCATACAATAAAGAATACTGATTCTTTTCCTTCAGGTAGAAGCAGAGAATAAAATTAATTATTTTGATATGTAATTATTTTTATGTAATTTATCCACACATAAGTCTTGAATTATGTATAATTGTTCCGCATCACCCATAAAATCCTCCTCCTCACATACAAATCCCTTCACGCCCTGGCCCCACAATATATTTCAGACCTCCTACTCCCCTGCATTCCCTCCCGGAATCTCAGGTCTGCCAGCAAGGAACTGCTCTCCATCCCTTACACCAGGCTACGGACATATGGGGGCAGAGCATTCAGTGTGGCTGCCCCCACCATTTGGAACACCGTTGAAATCCGAAATGCAGAGTCCCTGGACACTTTTAAAAAACGAGTTAAAACATACTTGTTCTGCCTTTAGCTCCACCTGACCCTTTTATTATTGTTGCGTACTTGTTTTATTTGTCTGTTTTTAATATGCCTTGTAAAGTGTCCTTGGGTTTTAGAAAGGCGCTCTTAAATTAAAGTTATTATTATTATTATTATAAGAAGTGTGGCACTGCACAATTACTTGAATACATTTTGCAGCCAAAATTATACTTGTTTTCAATAGTAAACTGCAATGTTTCATTCATCTCATTTATAACATATAACATATGTTTGTGGTTAATTATGAATTTATTATTTACATACATATACTACATTTCAACTATTGAAACTGCGACACCTGGAATATAGATGGATATTTACTATCAGCAGATTGTATAAAATATATAGTTAATAACAACACTCAAAAACATTAAAACCAATGTTTTATGGGTTTGCATCCTAGTCTAGTTTACCTTGTATTTACGCAGCTACTGTGTAAGTCTACCTAGCTAAACAGAAATGTATCATCACTGTAGCACACCTAGCACTGTTAGTGTGACCGGCTATGATTACTCGGGAGAGGAACAGAAGAGTGGAGCACAAGGGAATTATGAGATACTTGCCCCCTCCCATTCCCCCTCAAATATCCTCACTGATCACATTTTGATCATCATGATGTTGTATTAGGTTGAAAGGGCTTAAAACAATGTTTAAAGATATTCAGTAGGCTCTGCCCCTACTTTAACATATAGATCCAGCACTTTAGATTGAGATTTAGAGCATTACCACTGCCGAATTTAAATTCAGATTATTCAATGAAGTTACTTTGTCACAATATGGTACAGTGTGAAAGGATAGCCTTACTACTTTGTTATTCTTGTAGGGATGCTTGCTGCAACCTCCCACACTAAATGGGTAGTTGATCTTTGCACCCTTACTTCAACACTCGACACATGCTTGATCTTAGCCATTCACACTCTTCTAACCTTGCTAGGGTCTCTCTCTCTCTATCTCTCTCTCTCTCTCTCTCTCTTTCATCATTCTCATACCAATTGGCAAGACTTGTCTCGTGGTTATTTATTTATACAAATCACCAAACAAACCTATAAAAACCACATCCCAGTAGGCCTACATTTGGCGCTCGGGTAAAATGCAAATAACTGGATCCCTGAATTTTAGAATCTGAATCTCTGTATAAGTTTTATGGGCCAAAGGGGGCTCCTCACAATAGGAGGATATTTTTGTAGGACTGACTACCTCTTTCAGTCCACAGTAATATGAACCCTGTGTGTGTGTGTGTGTGTGTGTGTGTGTGTGTGTGTGTGTGTGTGTGTGTGTGTGTGTGTGTGTGTGCGCGCTTCATCCCCAAGGAGGATAAGATAATTCTTCTAGGGGACTCCAATGCCAGAGTCGGTTGGGACCACAACCTTTGGAGAGGTATTATTGGGAAAGAAGGCATCGGCAACATCAACTCCAATGGAGTTCTTCTCTCGAAATGCGCTGAGTACGACCTCACCATCACTAACACTCTCAAAAAACACTAAAGGCATCTTGGAGGCACCCCCGGTCAAAACAGTGGCATCTTATTGATTATATCATTGTTTGAGCAAGGGACCGCCGTGACGTAAACGACGAAAACATCAGGACTGGTTTGATGAGAACGACACAGACATTGAACAGCTAATCTCCAAGAAAAGGAAATCCTTTTGTGCCTAGCAGAATAATATCAATTGTAAGGCCAAAAGAGAGGCACACTCCCGAGCTAAGGCTGAAGTCCAGCGCAGGGTGAGAGAGCTCAAAAATTCATGGTGGACTGAAAAGGCCCTGGAAATCCAGAGGCTGTGATGCAGGTGACAGCAGAGGCTTTTTTAGTGCCACCAAGGCAGTGTACAGTCCAAGCTACCGTGGCCTAAACCCCCTGCGATCTAAGGATGGTCAACGATTGCTCAAAGACAATGAGGCAATCAACACCCGATGGAGAGAACACTTCCAGAAACTCCTAAATCGCAACACCACCGCCGACCTGGAGGTCATAAATCAAATCTCCCAGAGACCAGTGAGAGGTGGAATGGAGGAACCTCCCAGTGTGGCTGAGGCACAAGATGCTGTAAGGAGCCTTAAAAACAACAAGGCTGCCAGACCAGACGGGATAGCAGCTGAGATCCTTAAGGGAGTTGGACAAGAGCTTCTGCACCACATTCATGCCCTGCTCCTGAAGATCTGGGGAAAAGAAGTACTGCCCTCCGAGGATGCTTGTGATATACTCCGAGGATACTTGTGATAGTGTCCTTGCCAACCGACTTCTACCACTTTCTGAAGAAGTACTTTTGATTCTGTAAACCGCCAAGCTCTCTGGCAGATATTATCCAATTACGGCTTCCCTGACAAGTTCGTCGGAATGCTGAGGCTGCTGCACGACGACATGTCTGTCCCAGTGCTCAGCAACAGCGGCTCTGAGTCAGAGTCCTTCACTGTGGAGACGGGTCAAACAGGGCTGCATCATCGCGCCTACTCTGTTTGCCATCTTCATTGCTGCCATCCTCCCATTAGCCAAGACCTGCCACAGGGAATTCAAGTCCTCTACCTAAACAGGTTCAAGGACAAGAGCAAAGTTCTCACAACCACCATCTTGGAGCTACAGTACGTGGACGACAAAGACAACGTTGTAGAACACTTCGCAGACGACCTTCAGTGCACCCTGAATGCCTTTGCCAAGGCATGCAGGCTTCTGGGTCTATCCCTGAACATAAAGAAGACACGTCCTACATCAACCATCACCCAACAAGCCTCTTACTCCACCCACAATAAAGGTGGACCATTTCACCCTTAAAAATGTTGACCACTTTCCATACCTCGGCAGCCTTCTCTCCTCCAAAGCCGACATCGACTCAGAGATCTACCACCGCCTGAGTTGCTCCAGTGGAGCTTACACTGACCGTGACCTATAGGCCCAAACAAAGCTTGTGGTCTACAAAGCTGTTGTCCTCCCCACACTGCTATATGGAGCCGAAACATGGACCACCTACAGCAGGTGTCAGGTAGGCCAATTTTAGTGCAGGAAAAATCCTATTTGCTTGTTTTAGAGTGGAGCGCTTTTAATTTGTTTTGCTTTGGTGTTTTTAGCATGTTGGTTTTAGTGTGCTTTTATACTGTGTTTGCCGTGTTAATGTAGTGTGGTTTCTATCTAGACGTGGTAATATTTATAGATGTGTTTAAGTATGCATGTTCCGGGCACGAAAGGGAACCCCAGACACTGGCCATACCAAATGACAACACCTGCGAACAGTCCCAAATCACCTCACCACATCACGAACGAGGCCTGCAAGACGAAAAAACGGAGCTATGTCAGGAAGGGACGGACACCAATCAACAGGACGGTCAATAGTAATATCGTGCCACGGAGACGAATGTGAAGGTTGCCCACTGAGACCAGACCTGCCCAAGGAAGGGGTGACAACGCACCTTAATCTCCTTTCCAAAGGGCCGTAACCACATTATATGCGGTATCTGCGCAATGCTACCGGTTTTATCCTGTTCTTATTAGTAACGCACGTTTGTTTATGTTTTCGACCCCCACACGGACGGACCACGGAGAACCGGACATTGGTGGAGAGGACTACCGACGCTCCTTGGATAGTCTCCAACCTCCAAACCTCGTACGACGGTGCGGTGATTATCACCGAATAACTAGACCACAACGGATACGAACGATTTTAGATCCTAAGGGCTGATCATAAGTGTGTTTTTTAGAATCCTTTTAACCCCTTTTAGGACCCCCGTGGTTTACAGAGAGTTTTAGAAGTTTTACAGGGCGCTCTTTGTTTTTAGTTATAACTGGCTTTAACAGTAATTAATTTAGGTCATTATATTAAACATTTTTATTATACTTGCCGTGTCTGTCCGCTGTGTTGCCGTGGGGTCATCTTATTTAGTGGACCAACCGAGGGTCCTGTCACAGGCACTGGAACTACAGCATCAAAGATCCCCACGGAAGATTCTGAGGATCCGCTGGGAGGACAGACACACCAACATCAGCGTTCTGGAGGAGGCCAATATAAACAGCATCACCACCATAATAATACAACACCAACTCAGATGGACAGGCCATGTCATCCGGATGCCCAACTCACGCCTCCCAAAACAGATCCTGTGCTGCCAATTGAAGGAAAGTCAGCAAGCCCCTGGTGGGCAAAGGAAGCGATACCAAGAAAACATCAGAGCAAACCTGAAGAAATTCAACATCTCCCAAAACTGGGAAGTCACTGTCCAAAGTAAGCACAGCTGGAGAAAAGTTGTTCAAGAGGGAGCTGCGTTACACAAAAAGAATCTCTGCCATGCTGCAGAGGACAAGTGACGGCTTCAAAAGGAGAGACTCACCACCAAAAAGGCCTAACAACCACCACCACCACTCACCCCTGCCCACACTGCACCAAAATATGTGGCTAATGGATCGGCATCTGAAGACACAAGTAGAAGACCCCAACGGAGGACAATAATACTCGAGTGATCGGTGCGTGGGTGCGTGCATGAATTATATTGATTAGCCTTGTTTTATGATGTATTCTGCTTATCAACAGTCTGGCTATTTAGACACAATAGACCAACAGCAGGAGAAGGGAAATACTTGCTAAAAAAGATAAGGGCTCAGAGGAAAATAGTTGAGACAAAAGCAGACAGGAGAAGACACTTTCCCTGAATCTTGTGTGCCTACAGACCATAGGGGTGGGGTGGGGCTATAAAGTATGGGCATCTTGGTTTAAATTGGTTCTGGCTAGTGGAGTTGGGTGTGGTCATAAGGGGAGTAGCCTTGGTGCTATATATATGCCATCCCTCTGAACTTCTCTAGGCTTTATCTCCTCTGCCTGTCCTGTCTCTGCTTTACTTCCCCTCACTCTTCTTTTTACATCCTATTCTGTTCGTCACATCCATCTGTCTCCACTTTGCTGTTTTTTCCTGCTCTTTGACTTGCCTGAAAAGCCCCACAAACATTTCCCAAAATGGAGGCCATCAAGAAGAAGATGCTCATGCTGAAGCTGGATAAGGAGAATGCCTTAGACCAAGCAGATCAAGCAGAAACTGATAAAAAGGCGGCGGAGGATAGGAGCAAGCAGGTGAGCTCACCTGGTTGGTTGGGGAGCATTTTTCACGCTTCACTTTTTCCACTTAATAATTACATTGGACATCACTGAATGAGAATAAAACTTGACTAAACAAATGTATCAAAATGTTGCATCAACACTTAGGAATTCAATAAGCAAAGAATAGAGTTTTAGCTGAGCGCTATAATTGAGCATACTTCCTTTGTTCAGAAAACTGCACAGGATATGGATTAGGATGGGTTAGGAAATGTATGTAATATGAAAGGTTAACGATCTCTAAAATCTTATCCTATGTTAATATGCAGAGAGCTTGGGGTTTCAATTGTAACATCGATACCAGGGTGAGCTGTTGAGACTATAGAAATATTCATATCCACATTGAGTTCAGACCTCCAGTACATCTCAGTCTCAAGAGTATATTACAAAGCCAGGGAGGCAATGGAGAAAGGTTAGGTTCAAGAAAAACTTTTCTTGTCACCACTCTCAGGCACCTCTCTGTCCCAAGTGACCAGAAACAAGACACGACATCACATGCATTTCCAGAGCTTGGCCAGTGAAGGGAAACTGTACCTGGTATTTCTTTAGTTCTCAAAGCCAGGGGAGAGATATATTCAAGGCCAGGCTGATGCAGTGATCTCAGCATGGAAAGATTGTGAAAGGCGAGAGGATGGAGAGCAGTTGGGAGATGAGAAAAGAGACTTTCAGTGATGGAGCTGTCCACATGGTGTAATTATAGACCAAGGTATTCTACCAGACTCAATGTCTGCCTAAAAATGGTCCCTCTTCTTGAGGAGAGGGTGTGCTTGAATGGGTGAAAAAGTGTGTGTGTGTGTGTGGGGTGAGGGGTTATAGGCAGCAATTAGCTATAAGGAACATGAGCTACATTTGACATGTTCATAAGAACATACATAGGCTCAGGGCATCTTAACTGATCGTTCATCACAAAACAATTCCATATAGGTATTTTAAGTGAGGCTGTTATTTAAAAAGTTCAAATTGATCTCGTTATCGTTGGCCGCTATTTAGTCTGTTTCTGAAATTCCATCAAGAATCAAATAAAATGTAACCCATAGTTCAACTGAACATATATGTCCGTGCTTCTCTCCTCCCTTTAGCACGAAGATGAGCTGATTCAGATGCAGAAGAAGCTTAAAGGGACTGAAGACGAGCTCGACAAGTACTCAGAGGCTCTGAAGGATGCCCAGGAGAAGCTGGAGGTGGCGGACAAGAAGGCTGCTGACGTGAGTACTGTACTTGGCCCACAAAGTCCAAAGAAAAGGGTGACAGGGTGGTAGTCTACGCATTTATGTGTAAAACATAAACATTCAAAAAAAAGGCTATCTTGTAAAGTGAGATTTTTTTTTTTCACCTCAGGACCACAGAATAGTTTTGACGGGCAACACACACTTTCAATCTTATTCACACTAATACACCCGTCCAGTTTACCTACAGTATGTACAGCCTTTTAACATCACTTTTCTTGTTCGTTTTGGGCAGTGATTTCTACTATTACATTTTGCCCAACAAACTTTTTCATATCTGTGGTAGTTAGACAAAGCTGGGAAGTGAGGAGCTGTTAAAGTACCTATAGAATGCTGAGAGTTTAGGACCGATTTAAAATTGACATAGCTTGACTTAAAGCTGCGTGTTGCCAAGTTTAGCAGGTTAATCCTATATGCCTTGATCCTCTGCTACCCCCCATTCACTAATTTAGGGTTATTCCTCATCAGCTGTTGTGCTTCCATACCCTCTTCGTCACCCAATCGAGCCAGGACTATTAGCATGAGCATGTTACCATTGTAGGGACAAAGTCTGTTCCCTAAGGGCAACAGTGTCCACTGGAATTGTAACAGTGCATTACCAGTGGCTTTATACCTCTGAACAGCAACACATCAAATTGCCAACACCATGGACTTAAATAAGATATATTCAGTATTTTTTTCAAGTCTGTCTATTGATATGTCAGAGACTTTAATATGAAAAACACTTAAAATAATATGCATTCACATAAGCTTATCTCTGTTAGTATATGTAACACAATCCTTAAACTGTTCAGTAACTTATGTCAAGTTTATTGGATTACATCTGAAAATAAGAAGATGAAAAAACAGCTGCCACAATCTTTTGCATTTTAGGCCTTTGAATTTCAAGATAAATGAAAGATTTTGGCTGTCAGGACCACAAAGTCTCTTCTTGTGCTAACTTGTCTAGTAACCGTTAAACAGAAGTGCTACAAAGCTTTAGGGTAAAATCATTTTAAAAGCTTTAAAAACTTTCTTTAAAATCCATTCTTATAAATGTTCTTATTACATTTCTGCATTATACCCTGTGGTTATCTCTAAAGCTGTCTTTTTTTAGACTGTATAAGAAGTACCACCTGTCTCCACAATAGTCTAGATAGATAGAATGGCATGTTGAATTCCACAGAGACTAAGTGTGTGGGCGGGCGGGCGGCCGGGCGCACTTGGGTGTCTGTGTTTCAGAAATGACTTGTCCCTTATGTTTTTAGGGTTTCAACATAATTCTGACTTATTCTGATTTATGTGCCAGTCAGGCAAACAAAGGATGGATATTCGCTGTGATGCATAACAAGTTAACATGAATGAAATCTATATGAGCAAATCAGTATTTCCATTGATAGATGCTGAGCATAAGGGAAATAACAAAAATTCCATAACATGGGGTATGGAACTGTCTGTCTCCTGGGAGATGACAGCCAGTCTGAAGCATTTGCACCTGTTGTTCAAGGAATAAATAATAGATCAGTGCTTGTTATTTGGGTAGATAGTGCCTTTTTCACTAAATTCCCTATGCATTGTAGATAAGAACTGTTGACATTTTAAGTGTAAAATAATAATGGACTTTTTTTGTGTAGCAAATATGCTGGAAGAAAGTACTTTAATCCATCTAAAAATGTGTAGAGTATAATGTAAGTAAATTATGACCAAAGAAGTGTAGTCACCAACAACAATACACATTCCAACTAAACAACAAGAGTGTGTGTGTGTGTGTGGGGGGGGGGGGGTTCAGAGTCTTTTAGTCAGAATCACATTGCCAACCCACTAGGCGTAAATTTAACCCATGACTTGCTGTTTGCTGTGAGCTTATCTCGCTTATCTTCTTACGTTATATAGTATCAGCATCTCGTTGCAGGCACATGACCATACACAGTCTTACAATAATATCTCATCTTTAGGCACTCCATTGGCAAGATACACCATGCACCATGTGTCACTTGTAAAATGCCCAATGCCTTAAGTGACAGCAGCTAAAAGGCTTAGATATCTATACATACTGATGGCACATGTTAACTCCTATCATTGGTTGCTGGACCCTGGCAGCTGTTTATAGCTGACATCTATAACGGGCATATAAAATGACATCTGACAGGAGCCAGCATATCATTTGCATAGTCTAAATTATGTAAGCAAGATTACAAAGTAAGTGCCTCCTCCATCTATTTTCACTTTATTTAGTTCATAGGAATCTTAATCAAACTATCTGAAAGTGCATTCAAGTCATACAGTTTACTGTTTGGTTCTTTATAATATCAAAAATTGTAAACATGGACAGCAAAGGAATTGGATGTTGGTCAAATATGACTATTAGGTGACATCTAGGCGAAAGGAGGTACAATATTAGACTGTATCCTAAACAAGTGCTAAATCAGTAAAAGCATTGTATAGAAGGAGGACAATTATTTTCCCCTTTGGGCCCTTTTTGATGGAATCATCAGAAACCTGCCGTCTTTCCACAATAATTAAGAGGTTATCCTGTATTTCAACTACATGAATGTACAGATTTTCCCTGTACTGGTGGTGCCTGTGTTACTCCCCAAAAACATTTCATGACAAGAATTTAGGCTGTATTAAGACTGATTAAGCTGTGAAAATAGAATCCTAATGGGTAGAAGGGGACCAACATAGCCCACTAATTACAGCAGTGTGGCAGTTTTTTTTTTCTGTGTCATTCCAATTTAGACACAATGTTCCGATTGGCAATCTGGCTCTAGACCGGGCAGCCTCTGGTTCTGTAAGGAATGTAGTCCTAATCTGTGGTGGGACTGACTCTAGGGCCCTCGCAGAGCTAAAGATTCCTACTGGTGTTGGAACAAAACCAACACAAAATCCTTCTCCTCACCTATTTAGCTCTAGATAACCTTCTGACCTCAACCAACTCTATCATCCTTCCGGGACACTACAATTACTCCAACTGGTCATTGCCAATTACAAGCTTAAGAACTTGGGGGATCGTGCATTCTCTAGGGCAGCACTCAAACTATGGAACTCTCTCCCTCCTCTAATTCGCAATTCTAACTCACAATCAATCTTTCAATCCTGCCTAAACCTTAATCTTTTCCCTCTAACCTACCTGAATTACCATCTGTCATTTATAACCTGTTCAATCCTCCAACTGATATACTGTCCTTTTGTTTTACGATTTAGTTTCTCCCTAATTTAGTTTGAACTGATGTTGGTTTTTGTTTGTTCTCCCTCTTCTGTGTTATTTTCTATTGCTTGTTTACTGTTTACCATGTGACGCACCTTTTGGGTTTCAGAAAAGCGCTATATAAATAAAACTTTATTATTATTATTATTATTATTATTATTATTGGCCCTACCTGCTCCTGCCTTCAACTGAACTGGGAGGTAAAAACAATTATGCTTCCTACTAGAAAAAATTAATTTTCACATCACAAAGCTTGTTGATAAAATTTAAATGTATAAGCCACAGGTAAATCACACAAACCCAACCACTACATATTGTAACAACCCTGGGTGACGGTCGTTTATTGAACAACTGCTCCTGATTGGCCATATCCTACGCCTCCAAACTGTACAGGCAAGAATCGACAGTACCTAGCCAGTGTGTGAAATACGGGGGGGGTCTAGGGCCCCTAGGGCTTATAGTGTGATCTGACCACCTGGGCCCCTAGGCACCTAAAGTTTGAGAGTCCCTGGGCCCATCTGTGCTTAAAGCATGAGCTGACCAATAGGCCCCGTAGCACTTGCAATGTGAGGCCCTTCGGTGCTTAAAGCGTGAGCTGAGACATTTTCCTGTGAGGCCCTGGGGCACATGATCCGGCCCTGCACACAAGTTCAATCAGTACACCAGTTTTTGATATTGTAGATGTACATTTGTCTTCTAAAAATAGAATAATATGTTCAGTTTATTGCCATACGGTGAAAAGCATGGGTCTGGGATTTGTAATTCATGCTCGGGATGAAAAGATAACAGGTAAATGTTCTTGAGCAGATATGGTGAGGCAGGTCTGCATAAACCAGCACGAATGTAAACAATTGGGATCAGCCTCAAAAGTACAGCCACACCTACTTCACTTTACCTAGCCACGTGTAGCCAAGGCTTGTCTTTGCCTTCTACAGAAAGCTAACAGCGGATCCGCTTTATTCCCCAAAAGTGACAAACCCATGCTGTACTGCAGATTCCAGGTCAGTGTCTGATGCCTATTGTCTGACAGATTGGGTGGAGCAAACAGGAAGGGTTGAAAAATGAAGAGGCAAGCCTTCAAAGTTATTTGAGTTTATATAGTGGGCAGCGATAGTCATTTATTTAAAGCACTGTTTATCGTTAGCCCACTAGGTACACAATAGCGGGATGTCTACCTGAATCCTGGCGGGAAGCTGAAATTGACTCGCTGAGTCCAATTGGGTGCTTTATGTGAAGGAAGTTTTGGTAGTAGGTTACTTTCCCCGTTTTTTTTTCAAATAGGTTACAGCTTAGGCTACAAGTTATCATTGAAATATCATAATTAGGACTTTCTTGGATAAACTGGTGCACATATTCTTTTCCTGTTCAGAATAACCTATCCATCTACTTGCCGCAGTTTTGCTTTTTGATTGGGCGTTGCTGATCCAAAGACAAGAACGGATAAAAAAAAGTTCACTGGTAGGGTATCTGTACACAAGGCAAATGGCTGGCAACAATGGTCTCGACGCTGTAAGGCGAAACATTTTAGTTTTGCAACAACAGGCAGATGATGCAAAAGAGAAGGATGTAACACTACAGACAAGTTGGGGAAGAGAAAAGATCAAGAGAACAGGTAAAGTTATGCCTGCAACAGTGTTGTTAGTTCCTTGTTCCTTGTAGTTCCTAGTTTTGTTACAATTTTAATACAACAGATTTTGATTGATAAAATTGCCTCAAATAAAATTGAAGAGTTCAACATGGTTTCACTAAACCAAACGTGATTGAACTGTTGCGGCAATCGATTTTTCATAACCCTTGCACGGATTGGCATTGATGGAATCTTCAAAATCGATGGAGCAACCCATAGGCCTTTTGATCAACCATTTCAAAGAACAACTTACAATTTTCTTGGTAGGCTCTTTTGTATTACTACTTTTTTTCCCATTGGGCTCTACATGTCTTACGCTTTTGCCTCCAGACAGATATAGCATCCGGAATATTTTTCCCCTTAGAATGTCATGCATGCGCTTTGCAACCATCAAACTAAAAAATGTATGCAACAGGTGGTACTGCAGAAAAGTTGGGCTTCCCCATGCTGTTGTAGTTTTAAGCACAGCAATTGTTTACATTGCACACATATTGTGACTTGTGTTTTTGTAATGAAAGAAGTTATACAACTGGGTAATTTAAACTTTGGATTCTCAGATAGGTCCAAAACAATCTATTTACCTATTTTCTCCAACTTATCATTGTGCTACACCAGTGATGTGTTTATAGCTTTGCCATAACTAACTTGTGCAAGAAAAGGTTTTAAAGTGTTCAGGTTTTCAGTTAAAAGTAGTTTGTTTTGCTCAACAAGCAGGGTTAACACAAAGTTGAACGTTATGGAACCAAAAAGAGAATTACTATTAGGTCATGCAGCTTATCATTGTGTCATTGTTTTCATCCCTCCCATCCCTCCTCTACTCATCTGTCCATCTATGGCCATTTCATTGTATCTGGTTGTTGTCACGAAAAAGGAAGTCTACATTTTGAAATGTGCATAACTTCCCAACTCATATTTACGTTCAGAGAAAACCTACTCATGTTTAGATTCCTACAAAGCAGATTCATGTTTACTTTCACAGATAAAAAGGTACAGCCGGATTACAAGTCAGTTAAATTAGTTCTTTTAAAACTTATATAATTTGTACGAACTAGGCAGTGATCCAGGATACTGAACCTTAAGAGACACAAAGATCCTGCTGCAAGAAATGAAACTGTTTGCAATTTCATTGCTCCATTGCATTTACTTTTCTTCGGTTCACTTTACTGATATACCAAAATTATTTGTTGGGCTTTCAGCTGTCATTTCTGCCAATGTTCCATACATGTATACACTTATAAATGTTATGAATTAAAGTTACAGAGAAGTCACAGAAAGCTATTTCAACATTGAACTTGACAAACGGAAAGTACCCTAGTGTGGATGTTGCCATTTGAATGGTAACCAGTGTTATTGGTCCCCTCCTCTATTGTGTGCCTCCTGTGCAGGCTGAGGCGGAGGTGGCTTCTCTGAACAGGCGTATCCAGCTGGTGGAGGAGGAGTTGGACAGAGCCCAGGAGCGCCTGTCAACTGCTCTACAAAAGCTGGAGGAGGCGGAGAAGGCTGCCGATGAGAGCGAAAGGTCAGTTGGATGCTTGTGGGGGTAAGAGGCATGATATTGACCGAAATATCGGAACTATTACGTTCACTGGTAACATTCAACGGTGTCAGCCAAAATAACGTCATGATTAGCATGCCTAATGTTATGTGGTCTTTTGCTGGTGTGTATCACTGGCAAGCTCCTGAACAGATCGGAAATTGTTCATTACTTGACTGGTTTCAAATCTGTACCAACTCTCTCAAACCAGCAAACATCGAGTATAGTAAAAGGTAAGTTGCTGTTTTAAGTCTAAAAGGGGCTACATTATATTACATATTCTCCACTCTGCTACAGTTTAAGCTTGAGTCCAAACCCCCATCCTGTATCATGCCCAAATAATTAATTAATTTCTGTTTTTCTGAAGTGACTGGTGCTTTCTTTTCCGTAGCAGCTGTTAAATTGGTCGCTGTGATGTGTGGTTAGTATAGGAGTGGTTGGACACCAATAAGGATGAATGGCTGATAGAATGCATTCAGAAAGTATTAAGACCACTTCACTTTTTCCACATTTTGTCACGTTACCACCTCATTATACAATGGATAATATTCAATTTTTTCCTCATCAATCTACATGTAATACCTCATAACAAAGCAAAAACAGTGTTTAGGAATTTGTACAAATCTATTAAAAATGAAAAGGTGAAATATCACATTTCCACAAGTATTCAGATCCTTTACTGAGAACTTTGTTGAGGCACCTTTTGCAGCCTCATTTTAAGGTAAGCAATAAATGTACACATTTTAGGCCCTTTTAAATAGAAATTCTATGAAAATAATAGTTTTTCTTGTTAAGGGTTTGTTGTTCAACTGTAATTTAACCCACTTCCTTTATGGTGCCTGGACATATTTGGTTTTTCGAGGAAGACTCAATTTAAATATTCACAGGGGTATGAAGGTGATTGAGAACCGAGCCATGAAGGATGAGGAGAAGATGGAGCTGCAGGAGATCCAGCTGAAGGAGGCCAAGCACATTGCTGAGGAGGCCGACCGAAAGTATGAGGAGGTAAACTGTTTCTCTTAGACAAGTTTTATTTTTGTTTTAAATTTTTTTTAGAAGATGCTAAACAGGTGCATTCTTGAAGTAGTTTGAAACCTTGCCATTTAACCTTTTTAGGAAAAAAGAGTTTCCTTGACCTCCTTCAGCCGTGTATTTGCAACAGTGACTAAAGGATAAGGGTAGGATTTCATATGGCTTTCAACAGCCTTAATTTTCCGAGGTTATATCCTCCTTAACTAAGTTCTCCTTTTTCAGATGACTTAGAAATCAGCTCTTTTGTTCTTATTTTTATATCATTGCTAGGTAGACTAGATTGCAAACTCTGTCATTGATGTGTCTCTGTCATCTTTGTCCTGTGTTGCTGCTACTAAATGCAGAAATGTTCTAATATATAAGGAGAAGGCCAGAGCTCAAACTGGAATGCAGTGTTCAAACATCAAACTGCATTGTGTTTAAACTGCTACTTTTTTGGAGCAACCTTTATCCCAATCCCGCCATGGGCGACCAGATCACAAAAATATTAGAATTATGAAAATGGGCTGCAGTCTGAAAAACATGAGGTACTCCGGGTTTAGGAAAATGAACAGTCCTAATATTTGGAGAAATAACGTGTGTACAGGTGGCTCGTAAACTGGTGATCATTGAGGGAGATCTGGAGCGCACAGAGGAGAGAGCAGAGCTGGCTGAAGCGTAAGTATCTATAATGTTGCTTCAACATGGACACTAGATATTATGGGTGTTTTAAGCTTATAGCAAGATTCCCCCAATTGAGCAAGGCTAAAGAATTTCCTAAGTAATATAAAACAAGACTGAATTGCTGCAAATAAATGTACAGTATTTTTTTGTTGAAAAAACTAAATTTCAAGGTTTTCTTCTTGATTTCTAATGGTCAGAAACACAAATAAATTGATTAAATAAACTTGATCAAATACAGACAAATAATCATGGTAATTTTTAAGTCATAAATGTCTGGCAAAGTCCTGGAATTCTTTGCTTATCCTAATGTGTCCCCTGTGTTAACGTTGCATCATCCCCAGGATTGCAACAGCCATGATGGTCAACTAGCATGTCTGCATAACAATAGGTTCATAGTGTAATGAAAACTATGTCTTGTGTGTTTCCACGCATGTTTATTTCCATGCATGCCCCTTCCCACCATTCCACTCAGTGCTGTGCTACCCTGACACGTTGCTGATCAGCTCAGACCTGGAAGGGTCCCTTTGACCCTGTTAGCTGACTTTTAAAAAAATATTTGTCTAGCATAAGGGGTGAAAGAGAACCTCAGGATGTATGTATGTGTGCAAAAGAGAGGGCTTACAGACTCTGACATTTGGAATACATTGGCACCTTTTGTTTTGGTCTTTGCTTTGCTTGTCTACCAACCCCGGTGTGCATCTCTTTTCTTCAGCACCTTTCTATATTTACCTTTCATAAAAATATTTTGGTGATAGTTTCTCTGAACACTCCTACATTCTGCACCTTGCTGTTGAATGTGACCTGACACTCCCCTAAGACCGTTGTATCCTATGTTGCTTCAATGTGAGACATTTCCCCCCTTGGATGGATTTGTATAGTTGCTACTTAACTTCTTACATTAACCGCAAGACTGCCGATATTGTTTTTGCTCATGTCTTGACCTCGTCAGACATGACTTTCCATTTCTCCACACTTTACCCAAAGTGCTGTACAAGGTATAATACATTAAACATTGGCTTGTGTACACACATACAAACTGAAGGAGCAGAAAGGTCGGCAGCTTAACCTTCTCCCAGAGGAACTTCCTGCAGGGCAAAAGCTGTGCAGCTCTGTCTAAACGCTAGTGACCCTTCTCCTGTTCCAAGACACAAACATCTGCAGGGCCAGCAGTCTGACTGATGCAGTAGGCTTTCTGTGCCTTACTATCTGATTGCCATCCAGCCCACGCAATGCAAAATAACCCATGTGCTGTAATCTCTCTCTCACTCTCACACTCACACACACACACACACACACTAGCCCATGAGCAGAACACATTTATAATCAATAACGTATCTCAGAATTCCAACCACAAGGTTCACAAATGAAAGCCACGTTGCAGGGTTAAAAACAAGCTTTAGCACATCCTAGCTGGGTATAAGCCTGAACCATACTAAAACCTTTCAACAAACCAGCAGCTAAGTAAACATTTTCATTGGATTTCCCTCCTCCTTTTTTTAGAACTATTTCTGAATTGGTCAATGAATCACCATCTCAACCTGTCACAATTTTTGTTCCCTTAAGTCCGTCGGGAAAACATTTCTTTTTCCTTTGGTTAATTTGACATACATCAAACGCTTTTCTCAAAAACCATATGGTTAATATACGTAGCACATTGACTCTGGCATACAAGCCAAGACTGCATTTGTGTAGTGATGGGGAACCACATTTGCATTTTTATGTCATTTCATATGCCTTCACTCACTGCACAGTGGTAGTGGTTGACCAACTGAATAAGTGACCATGATAGTAACACAGCTTTTAGTTGTTTCCTTCATGCTGCAACTCTCTCTCAACACTGTCAGCCTTTTCTGCTGTGTGTTGTCTCACTGTTCACTGCCCTTGTCACCCCTGTCTTCCTTTCTCTTTTTCTCTTGAAAATTCACCAAAACGGGGTTTCCCTCCTAACTCCAGTAAATGTGCTGAACTTGAGGAGGAGCTGAAAAATTTCACCAATAACCTTAAGTCTCTGGAGGCCCAGGCTGAGAAGGTAACGTGTGTTTATGTGCGAGTGAGGTTTTGTGAGCCAGCATGTTATTTCAACGACATACATCTCCGGAGAGCAGTGGGAGCAGATCCTTTTTTATTGAGAAATTAAATTCCTTTGCATATGTACATTTTCCGCATTCTTCATCTTTCTTGGCATATTCTGTGGGCTTCTTTGTACTTTCCTTGGCTTGCTTGGCTAACTTGGCCAGAACAAAATGCGATGAGTTTGTCTTATTAGCCTTGGCAGTCATTTTTGTCATCTGTATCCTTGTAAGCGTGGCATTAGTTACTTCTAGAAAGATCCAAAGTATTGACGTGCATTATTCACACATCTAAAACAGGGGTGATAACTTCCACAGACAGAAATGTGTATAGATGTCTGACCCGATCGTACATTTGTGTAGACACACACACACATATATATATATAATATATATATATATATATACACACACAGTGGGGCCAAAAAGTATTTAGTCAGCCACTGATTGTGCAAGTTCTCCTACTTAGAAAGATGAGAGAGGTCTGTAATTTTCATCATAGGTACACTTCAACTATGAGACAAAAATGAAACAAAACAAAAATTCAGGAAATCACATTGTAGGATTTTTAAAGAATTTTTTTGTAAATGATGGTGGAAAATAAGTATTTGGTCAATAACAAAAGTTCAACTCAATACTTTGTAACATAACCTTTGTTGGCAATGACAGAGGTCAAACGTTTCCTGTAAGTCTTCACCAGGTTTGCACACACTGTAGCTGGTATTTTGGCCCATTCCTCCATGCAGATCTCCTCTAGAGCAATCATGTTTTGGGGCTGTCGCTGGGCAACACGGACTTTCAACTCCCTCCACAAATGTTCTATGGGGTTGAGGTCTGGAGACTGGCTAGGCCACTCCAGGACCTTGAAATGCTTTTTACGGAGCCATTCCTTCGTTGACGGGAGGTGTGTTTGGGATCATTGTCATGCTGGAAGACCCAGCCACGTTCCATCTTCAATGCTCTCACTGATGGAAGGAGGTTTTGGCTTAAAATCTCACGATACATGGCCCCGTTCATTCTTCCCTTAACACGGATCAGTCGTCCTGTCCCCTTTGCAGTAAAACAGCCCCAAAGCATGATGTTTCCACCCCCATGCTTCACAGTAGGTATGGTGTTCTTGGGATGCAACGCAGCATTCTTCTTCCTCCAAACACGACGAGTTGAGTTTTTACCAAAAAGTTCTATTTTGGTTTCATCTGACCACATGATATTCTCCCAATCCTCTTCTGGATCATCCATATGCTCTCTGGCAAACTTCAGATGGGCCTGGACATGTACTGGCTTAAGCAGGTGGACACGCCTGGCACAGCAGGATTTGAGTCCCTCTCGGCGTAGTGTGTTACTGATGGTAGCCTTTGTTACTTTGGTCCCAGCTCTCTGCAGGTCATTCATCAGGTCCCTCCGTGTAGTACTTGGATTTTTGCTCACCGTTCTCATGATCATTTTGACCCCACAGGATGAGATCTTGTGTGGGGCCCCAGATCGAGGGAGATTATCAATGGTCTTGTATGTCTTCCATTTTCTTACAATTGCTCCCACAGTTGATCTATTCACACCAACCTGCTTGCCTATTGCAGATTCACTCTTCCCAGCCTGGTGCAGGTCTACAATTTTCTTCCTGGTGTCCTTCGACAGCTCTTTGGTCTTGGCCATGGTTGAGTTTGGAGTCTGACTGTTTGAGGCTGTGGACAGGTGTCTTTTATACAGATAACGAGGTCAAACAGGTTCCATTAATACAGGTAGCGAGTGGAGGACAGAAGAGCTTCTTAAAGAAGAAGTTACAGGTCTGTGAGAGCCAGAAATCTTGCTTGTTTGTGGGTGACCAAATACTTATTTTCCACCATAATTTACAAATAAATTCTTTAAAAATCCTGCAATGTGATTTCCTGGATTTTTTTTTTTTCCTCATATTTGTCTCTCATAGTTGAAGTGTACCTATGATGAAAATTACAGACCTCAACTTTCTAAGTAGGAGAACTTGCACAATCAATGGCTGATTAAATATTTTTTGGCCCCACTGTGTGTGTATGTATGTATACATACATACATACGTACACACGTACGTACGTGTGTGTGTGTGTGTACATACACACACACACACACACACACACACACACACACACACACACACAGTGCATCCGGAAAGTATTCATACCCCATCACTTAATCCAAATTTTATGTCACAGCCTAATTCCAAAATGGATTGAATATAAAAAAAACATCTCAACATTCTGCACACAAAGTGAAAATAGATTTTTTGAATTTTTTGCAAATGTATTAAAAATATATCACATGTACATGTACACATCACATTTACTCAATACTTTGTTGAAGCACCTTTGGCAGCAATTACATTCTCAAGTCTTCTTGAGTATGATACTACAAGCTTCGCACACCTATTTTGGGGCAGTTTCTCCCATTCTTCTTTGCAGATCGTCTCAAGCTCCATCAGGTTGGATTGGGAGCGTCGGTGCACAGCCATTTTCAGATCTCTCCAAAGATGTTCAAGTCTAGGCTCTGGCTGGGCCACTCGGGACATTCACAGACTTGTCCCAAAGCCACTCCTTTGTTACCTTGGCTGTGTGCTTAGGGTTGTTGTCCTGTTGGAAGGTGAACCTTCGCCCCAGTCTGAGGTCCAGAGTGCTCTGGAGCAGGTTTTCATCAAGGATCTCTCTGTACATTGCTGCATTCATCTTTCCCTTTATCCTGACTAGTCTTCCAGTTCCTGCCGCTTAAAAACACCCCCACAGCATGATGCTGCCACCACCATGCTTCACTGTAGGGATGGTATTGGGCAGGTGATGAGCGGTGCCTGGTTTCCTCCAGACATGACGCTTGGCATTCAGGCCAAAGAGTTCAATCTTGGTTTCATCAGACCAGAGAATTTTGTTTCTCATGGTCTGAGAGTCCTTTAGGTGCCTTTTGGCAAACTCCATGTGGGCTGTCGTGCCTTTTACTGAGGAGTGGCTTCCGTCCGGCCACTCTACCATAAAGGCCTGATTGGTGGAGTGCTGCAAAGATGGTTGTCCTTCTGGAAGGTTCTCCCATCTCCACAGAGGAACATTGGAGCTCTGTCAGAGTCACCATCGGGTTCTTGGTCACATCCGTGACCAAGGCCCTTCTCCCCCGATTGCTCAGTTTGGCCGGGTGGCCAGCTCTAGGAAGAGTCCTGGTGGTTCCAAACTTCTTCCATTTGCGAATGATGGAGACCACTGTACTCATTGCTGCTTCAATGCTGCAGAAATGTTTTTGTACCCTTCCCCAGATCTGTGCCTCGAATACAATCCTGTCTCGGAGGTCTACAGACAATTCCTTGGACCATATGGCTTGGTTTGTGCTCTAACATGGACTGTCAACTGTGGGACCTTATATAAAAAGGTGTGTGCCTTTCCAAATCATGTCCAATAAATGTAATTAACCACAGGTGGACTCCAATCAAGTTGTAGAAAAATCTCAAGGATGATCAGTGGAAACGGGATGCCGCTGAGCTCAATTTTGAGTGTTACAGCAAAGGGTGTGAATACTTATGTACATGTGATATTAAAATCTTTAATGCAATTGCCAAAAAAAAAAAAAAATTCACTGTCGTTATGCGGTATTGTGTGTAGAATGTTGAGATTTTTATTTTATTTAATCCATTTTGGAATTCGGCTGTGACAATAAAATGTGGATTAAGTGAAGGGGTTTGACTACTTTCCGGATGCACTGTGTGTGTGTGTGTGTGTATGTATGTATGTGTGTATATATATGTATGTATGTGTATGTATATATATATGTGTGTGTGTGTGTGTGTGTATATATATATATATATACACTGCTCAGAAAAATTGAAGGAACACTTTGAAACCACATCAGATCTCAATGGGGGGAAAAAAAAATCATGCTGGATATCTATACTGATATGGACTGGGTAATGAGTGAGTAACGAAAGGATGCCACATCGTTTGATGGAAATGGAAATGATCAACCTACAGAGGGCTGAATTCAAAGACACCCCGAAGATCAAAGTGAAAAAATGATGCGGCAGGCTAGTCCATTTTGCTGAAATTCCATTCCAGCAACTCAAAATGGTACTCAGTCTGTGTATTGCCCCCTCGTGCTTGTATGCATGCCTGACAATGTCGGGGCTTGTCCCTAATGAGACGACGGATGGTGCCCTGGGGTATCTCCTCCCAGATCTGGAACAGGGCATCACTGAGCTCCTAGACAGATGAGGTGCAACCTGGCGGCGTCGGATGGACCGAAACATGTCCCAGAGGTGTTCTATTGGATTTAGGTCAGGCCAGCGTGGGGGCCAGTCAATGGTATCAATTCCTTCATCCACCAGGAACTGCCTGCATACTTTCGCCACGAGGCCGGGCATTGTCGTGCACCAGGAGGAACCCAGGGCCCACTGCACCAGCGTAGGGGCTGACAATGGGTCCAAGGATTTCATCCCGATACCTAATGGCAGTCAGGGTGCCGTTGTCTAGCCTGTAGAGGTCTGTGCGTTCCTCCATGGATATGCCTCCCCAGACCATCACGGACCCACCACCAAACCGGTCATGCTGAACGATGTTACAGGCAGCGTAACGTTCTCCACAGCTTCTCCAGACTCTTTCACGTCTGTCACATGCTCAGAGTGAACCTGCCCTCATCTGTGAAAAGCACAGGGTGCCAGTGGCAGACCTGCCAAATCTAGTGTTCTATGGCAAATGCCAATCGAGCTCCACGGTGCCGGGCAGTGAGCACAGGGCCCACTAGAGGACGTCGGGCCCTCAGGCCACCCTCATGAAGTCTGTTTCTGATTGTTTGGTCAGAGACATTCACACCAGTGGCCTGCAGGCGGTCATTTTGTAGGGCTCATCCTGTTCCTCCATGCACAAAGGAGCAGATACCGGTCCTGCTGATGGGTTAAGGACCTTCTACGGCCCTGTCCAGCTCTCCTAGAGTAACTGCCGGTCTCCTGGAATCTCCTCCATACTCTGTGCTCTGTGCATGAGACTGTGCTGGGAGACACAGCAAACCTTCTGGCAATGGCACGTATTGATGTGCCATCCTGGAGGAGTTGGACTGCCTGTGCAGCCTCTGTGGGGTCCAGGTATCGGCTCATGCTACCAGTAGTGACACTGACCCTAGCCAAATGCAAAACTAGTGAAAAACAGTCAGAAAAGATGAGGAGGGAAACAATTTCAGTGGCCTCTACCTGGAAAACCATTCCTGTTTTGGGGGTCATCTCATTGTTGCCCCTCTAGTGCACCTGTTGTCAATTTCATTAATACCAAAGCAGCTGAAACTGATTAACAACCCCCTCTGCTACTTAACTGACCAGATCAATAGCCCAGAAGATTAATTGACTTCATGCAATACTCTGATTAAAAAGTTTTCCTTTAATTTTTTTGAGCAGTGTGTATATATATATATATATAGTGAAGGAAATCATTATTTGATCCCTTGCAGATTTTGTAAGTTTGTCCACTGACAAAGAAATGAAAGGTCTATAATTTCAATGGTAGGTTTATTTTAACATTCAGAGATAGAATAAAAAACAAAATAAATCCAGAAAATCACATTATATAAAATATATACAGTGATTTGCAATAATTATTTGAAATTAGTATTTGATCCCCTAGCACAACATTACTTAGTACTTGGTGGAGAAACCCTTGTTGGCAAGCACGGAGGTCAGACGTCTCTTGTAGTTGGTAACTAGGTTTGCGCACATCTCAGGGGGGATTTTGGTCCACTCCGCTTTGCATATCCTCTCCAAATCCTTAAGGTTTCGAGGCTGTCGTTTGGCAACTCGAAGCTTCAGCTCCCTCCTTAGATTTTCTATGGAATTAAGGTCTGGAGACTGGCTAGGCCACTCCATGACCTTAATGTGCTTCTTCCTGAGCCACTCCTTTGTTGCCATGGCAGTGTTTTGGGTCATTGTTGTGCTGGAAGACCCACCCACGACCCATTTTCAGTGTCCTGGCTGAGGGAAGGAGGTTGTCGCCCAAGATTTCACGGTACATTTCACGGTACGTCGCCCCGTCCATCCTCCCCTCGATGCGTTGAAGTTGTCCTGTCCTCTTAGCAGAGAAACACCCCCAAAACATAATGTTTCCACCTCCATGCTTGACGATGGGGATGGTGTTCTTGGGGTCATAGTCAGCATTTCTCTTCCTCCAAACACGGCGAGTCGAGTTGATGCCAAAGAGCTCGATTTTGGTCTCATCTGACCACAGCACCTTCTCCCAAGCCTCCTCTGAATCATTCAGGTGTTCATTGGAAAACTTCAGACGGGCCTGTACATGTACCTTCTTGAGCAGGGGACCTATTGGGTGCTGCAGGATTTTAATCCATTCCTGCGTAGTGTATTACCAATGGTTTTCTTGGTGACTGTGGTCCCAGCTTCCTTGAGATCATTAACAAGCTCCTCCCGTGTAGTTCTGGGCTGATCCCTCACCTTTCTCATGATCCTCGATACCCCACGAGGAGAGATCTTGCATGGAGCCCCAGACCGAGGGCGATTGATGGTCATTTCGTGTTTCTTCCACTTTCGAATAATTGCACCAACAGTTGTCTCCTTCTCACCGAGCTGCTTGCCGATGGTCTTGTAGCCCATTCCAGCCTTGTGCAGGTCTACAATCTTGTCCCTGACCTCCTTAGACAGCTCTTTGGTCTTGCCCATGGTGGAGAGGTTGCAATCTGATTGATTGATTCTGTGGACAGGTGCCTTTTATACAGGTAAATAGTTGAGGCAGGTGTCTCTTATACTGGTACTGAGTTGAAATTAGGAGCACTTTCTTAGAGTGAGGGGGACTAATATACCCGGCCTGTGGGAGCCAGAATTCTTGCTAGTTGGTAGGGGATCAAATACTTATTTCACTCAATCAAATGCAAATCAATGTATATATTTTATATAATGTGATTTTCTGGATTTCTTTTTTTTGTATTCTATCTCTGAATGTTAAAATAAACCTACCATTAAAATTATAGCCCTTTCATTTCTTTGTCAGTGGACCAACTTACAAAATCTGCAAGGGATCAAATCATTATTTCCTTCACTGTGTGTGTATATATACTGTGTGTATTTCACTGTGTGTATATATATTCACTGTGTGTGTGTATATATATATATATATATATATATATATATATATATGTATATATATGTATATGTATATGTATGTGTATGTGTATATATATATATGTATATATATGTGTGTGTGTGTGTGTGTGTGTGTGTGTGTGTGTGTGTGTGTATTTATGTGGGTGTTTACATAAATTCATACTTACCCGTATTTATAAAAATCCTGATCCTGCCCTCACTCAAACTACTGGACTCTGTTAAAAGGAATTAGGTCTATTGTCAAACAACTTTAACTGAGACGATTTCTTGCTGAATCTATCTATTATCAATTATGGGTGTTAGCTATGTTTTTCTCCCAAGGAAAGATAATACATTGTTTATCTGCTGCATTGGCTTAGGTTATGTTATCTAACCTCTACTAATAGAGTAGCTTAATGCCAAGCTATCGTTTTATCTCCCCAAACTTTACACCATATCTTAGTCCTGTACACTCATTCCAACTCTTATTTACAGCTGCCAAAGACAGATTCCAACTAAGAATAATAGTTCGTATCTTCCTTGACTGTCCAGCAGTATTGGGTGTGGGTTCTTAAATGGTTTCATTGAGTGAAAATGTATAAAAAGTCGCTCCTGTTCCAGCCCACAGGCCAGAAACCCCTTCACAGAGAGGGCCACCTAGCGTTTAGTCTTAGCAATCACAGTTGTAAAGCCAGTATACTGAATCATGAATGGCAAAGAAAATCTCCTTATGAAATAATGGATCAAAGATATGAGTCTTATCAAAATCAGAAATGGTCTTCAGTTGTTTTGGGGGCATTACTGACAAATGCGGTGTCCCCCTAATATTACATCTTGATGGTTAATCTGTTCATTTGCGTGCTCTTGCGTTCTTTCTACAGTATTCTCAGAAGGAAGATAAGTATGAGGAAGAAATAAAGATCCTGACCGACAAGCTAAAAGAGGTAAGCAGGCATGGTAACGAAAATGTGCTATATTCTAACAAAGATAGGAACAATTGAGCAATTTTAGGACACCCTTAGTTACAACACTCTGAGATAATCATATTGGTGTAAAGCCAGCCGTTCGATATAATTATATATTGCGTCAGGGAAAATGTATAATGCAATGCAAGACAACATGTCTGAACAAATTAATTCTAAAAGGCTATTTTCTTTGCACAGGGCTGCTTATGTCTGCAGCCTTGTAGATCAGTAGAAAGACCACATCAGAGCCCTCACAAACAGTAGAACGGCTGTTGGATCAGGCAATATAACTTTGTCCTATAATACTTATTTTGAGGTATTGGTGATGTATAAAGGAGTACCTTTACTTACTAACTAGATTACAAGGTATTTAAGAGATTGTCCTCCAGTGGTTGTGGTAGGCCTACACAGCTACTTGTGTATTTGTGGTCTATGGATAGGGAGGAGTATATTTTCAATTGTTCTGGCAACAAATCACTAGATTAGGTATGTTTTAGTTTTCTGAAAATGGAATTTTTTCCAGGCTGAGACTCGTGCGGAGTTTGCTGAGAGGTCCGTGGCAAAACTTGAGAAGACCATTGATGACTTGGAAGGTAAGCTCTTGACTGAACACTTGGATCTAATCTTTTTCCCATTTTCTGCACTCTTCATATTTTCAGTTTTCTTATGCATTCTTTTTGACTCCTCTTTTGCACAACTCTATTCTTTTTCTTTCCTGTATTTCTGTGGATGTTCCTACAGATGAGTTGTATGCCCAGAAACTTAAGTACAAGGCCATTAGCGAGGAATTGGACCACGCCCTCAATGACATGACTTCCATGTAAATCATTTTTCTGCTGTCCAAAACATCTGTCTCGAAAATCCAAATATTTTGAATATCTTTTGATCAGCATGAAACATGTTACTAAAACAAAGGTACTGCGGTTTGAAATGATTTGATCTAGACGCCTTACACAGTAACAGTTTAGTTTCTACATCTACATTTCTACAACTGTCAAAGTAATCCAATACAGTATTTTGTTCTCTACTGGACTCTCCAAATAATAGACATCAGTGTTTCTTAGTCTACTGGATGATCAAAGTAATCTAACAGTGTTTTGTATTGTACTGGACTTTCACTTCTAACCAAGCGCTTGTTAGACATTGCCTGTCAAATCGAAATCTCAGCTATAATTCTGTCCACACAGTCACTGCTTCTTTCAATCCATTTTTCAGATAAAGGTCTGGAAAGTCAGTTTCTCAACTGGTGTTTTCAAGACGGTCAAGCCTTTCGTACGCATCCCTACTGCAGAGTTCCACTCCTTACTTTTTCCTTTGTTTTGTCTACCTCTGTGCCCCCACTCCTACATTAAAATGATTTTATCTTTCTTCCACACTTTTATCTCTTTCCTGACCCGTCTTTCCCTCTGTCTTTCTTTATGGCTTTTCCCTCTGTCAGCTGGCTTTGCATGGATTGTATTGTGCTTAAAATTCTGTTCACTTTTGTATTTTATTTTTAATTTTTTTTGTCTCATTCTTTTTTCTTCTTTTTGCTTTGTCTACTGTATTGTACTTGGTATTGGTTCTCTGTGCAAAAATAGAGGGAAAGGTTGTGCATGTGTCCGCTTTTTCTGGTCTTAACCATATTTCTCCTCACTGTCTCACTCAAAAATGTTAAAGATGAAGGCTAATCTTCGTATCCAGTACCTGAATTAGACCAAGTTGGGGAATCGAAGTTTAATACATTGCATGCTTCTAATATTCTGAAATAAACCAAGTAAAAGTATCAAGAGTCACGTTTTTTAAATTAGATTCATCCATTTTGAGAAAAATGAACCGGTTTAATTACAAAAAATCTCAAAACCTAAAAACATTTAGTCATCAAAAGTTGAGTTATTTATTATAAATTGTCTTACTTTTGTTGTCAGCATTTTAGCATTCATGCCGACAAATATTTTATTTAGACATTTAGACAGTCATTTAGACATTCCCATTGAAAATATCATTTGTTAATTGTTGTCATTAATATTAGCACTTTCAATTGAATCCCATAGTTTGCAACACATTGACAAAATATCAGATTTTTTTTGCACATTTTCTGACGTTTAAAATCTGTAGCTGAGATTGTTCATCTTGGTTTTGAAATGGTCATTCTTTTTATTCACGTTCTTAAGACTCTAAATGCGTTGTCTTATTAAATATATCCTGACAATCTAGTCTGTTGTCAAAAGTGAGCTGTGGTTAAACGTTGTCACAAGGCAGTGACATTATCAAAGGGTTATTGAAGTTTACAGCTGGGGGCGTCCATATTTTTTTTACTGTTTTAGAGCCAAAGGACCCTAAAACAAGTACTAGCTAGCATCATTGTTGCATTCTAGAGCTGTGTCCCCCCAAAAATTTCCCTCTTGTGGCCATCAAGAATATTTCAATAGAGAACTACAGGACCGTTCACAGTGTTGCAGAGGCATGTGAGGCCCCACCAAAAGGCCCCACCCTCCTTTTGCCAACTTTTGCCAGTGATGTGAGAAGAACTATTGTCTCCCACCAACTTTAAATTCCTCTCAATTGAACACAAATATATCAAACTTTAAACAAATTAAAAACGTACAATCAACCCACCCTTAGATACTCCACAGTGGAATACTGTGATACATAGTCAAAAATAAAAATTGCACTGACATGACAACTAAAACCGGATTGAATGCCCATTATTTGCAAGAAGACATGCAAGATATGCAAGATTATTTAGAAATGCAGGCTATTTTGTATGCACAATTATTGCAATACACTATTTCCAGAGTCTGTCGAGTGAATCTTTAATACCATGGAGAATTAATTGGCTGTATCAGCTGTTCACTGGACTGTGATAATTACTTATTAGGGCGGAAGTCTGTTCTGTGGAACAATATTGGATGGCCCAAAATGACTATATTTGAAAATTGTTATTGTTGATGGCATGTCAGTTTTGTTTTGTGCTGTCACTTACACATGCATCCAGGTACCCCCAACAGAGGTGTTCACTTTGTTACTCGTTCCCTGAATAACATTTGTTTGACAAGATCACTTTGTCAAGTTGCCGTCATAACTAAATGTTATTGATTGATTTAGTTAACTAGTTATGACAAATCTTCATTTGCTTTTTTGTTGAGGTTGTTTCGTGAAATATCACCTGGGTTGGGCTTTTGGGGCTTAAGCCCCGAATGTTTTGAGTCAAGCCCCGAATATCAGGACTTATCAGTCAAAATTATTAAAGTTAAAATGACTGGCAAAAAATTTCGTCTGGCGTCCTACAGGCGCTCGCATAAACGACCTCTGTCTCAAAGTCCCACACATCATTTCAGTCGCAGTACCTCCCTGCCCGATGGTCATGGAAACAAGTACAGTTGGTCAATATATTATTAGCCAGTATAGTCAGCCAATATGTTTGCTGTGTTGTAGCTGTGCGTTAGGTTATATTGTTTGCACTGTTAACGTCAGGTAACGTGATAACGTCAGCACCAGAGACGGCAAAAGTACACACATCCTTCACTCAAGTAGAAGTAGATACTTCTATTTAAAACAACTCTGGTGGAAGTACTGACTAAACTTTTTTACTCAAGTTGAAGTAAAGAAGTATGGGCTCTGACATGTACTTGACAGTAAAAAGTAGTATTTGAGATGAGGCGCCGGCGCGGCAGTTGCTCTAAAAAAAAAAAATTGGACAAGTGGTACGGTCGGGAGGCAGCAGGCTATATAGTATATAGTTAGCCTATGTTATAACAGGGGCCCCCTGCATCGTCTGCTACGCCAATGGGTCTAGGATTCGGCAACCAACCCGGGTCTTAAAGTTAGTCTTATGCCCATTTTCACCCTGCAGACATGCTGGTCACTGCTAAGAAGGAGAACTTGGACTTAACTGCAACCCTGGACCATACTCTAGTGGAGCTCAACAACTTCTGAGGCGGCACAAAGCAGAACGGTGTCCATCGCTTTCTGCAAAGCCACACGTTCTCCATCTCTTTCTCCTACTGATTTAATTCCCACACCTTCACTCAATGGGTCTTTACCATTGTTGCTATTGCATGCTTTTAATATAACGGGATTGTTTCTGGATCCATATAGTTCTCATATAAAGTTACTCATATAAAGTTACCTTTATTTTTCAATAAGCAGAAAATTCCATTGGCTTTGACTAAATCTTTTTTTTTTTTTTTGCCACTGATCCTTTCCATTTCAGTCTGCTTCCCCTTACTTCATCCACTAAGTTAGAGGTAAAATAAGGTTTAATGTACCAATACTGGGGTTTACAATGAGCTAGCTCTAGTCAAGTCCTTTCCGTAGTTCCTGCTTTATCTATTATATTTAAGGACCCAGGCCTTCTGTCTGGTCATACCTGCAGGGTACTCTTTGCTTTTTGACCAATGAAAGTTGGCATCCATAAACCCAGCAAGAGAATTGCCCCAAATCCTTTTTCTAGTGTTCTATCCCTAATCGCTGGGGCAGAAAACCTTTTCTTCTTTTTCTTGTGATATCCAGGTAAATACAATGACACTGCCTTTATTAAAAGCTAAGTGAGCAATTAGTTCAGAACTCCATATGAAAAGTTTAGCCCCAAATATATAAATCTATAGAAAATGTGTAACATTGATTTTTTCAACTGGAACTTTTACCATTGAGGAATGTATTTAACAATGCTAGACTATTTCCCATGTAACTTTTACATTTGTAACTAATAAAGATTTTGTGGTTATTCAAAATATATCAATTATTGACAAACTAATTAAAGATTATAAAATCATGGTGTTTACACTGTAACGACATTAAGGTTGGACAAGACTCAATAGTTACAAAGTAATTGATCAAAGTTTGATGCCATTTTACTTCATTAGTTACATTTGTAGATTATATTACCACTGCCTTGACGTACACTCTTATTAAAGATTAGATTGCGTTCAAGCATAGGGAAATTTATTTGTTAATTACAATTTTACTCATTGAAAAGCTATAGTTACCTATCAAAGAACATCTAAACTAGATTCTAGTAAACATTATCTTTATTTTCCTGTATTGCAACACCTATAAAGGGCTGGGAATCGACGATACAATACGCATCGCGATACAAGAGTCACGATGTGATTCGAGTCATACATATTAGGATACGATTTCATTGAATATAGAATTTATGCAATTTGATTCACAATGCTAAATATATCACAATCTATATTTTTTATCAAAATATAAAAATTATTCTTGAGACATGGGACAAAATACGTCCAGCAATTGTAACTGCCATTAGGTTTAATAAAGGAAATATTTTCAATTGTAGATGTTATGAAGGATTAATAATAGAATGTATTTAACACAATTATCCCCTTCAATTTCATTTAATCATTATTATATCAAATCTATGACACTTATTGTCTCCTCACTACATCTAAAACAGTGTGTCCACAGAGAAGGGTTCAATCATTCATATGAAATAAAATGGATAAACATTTTCTGGTAATGATTAAAAAGAACTTGTGTCTCTGGTCTTATGGGGAGTTGTTATAAACGTCTACCATAGTAAGAAGTTGACCGTATTGAACGAGAAAGAACTAGGAGGTTATATATCATAACCTGGTTATTTGACTGAAAGGAGGGAGAGTCCTTGAAACTCCTGCCCCATATGCTGAAGAATGGCTGGTGATCTTTCTGAAGAATGGACGCAGGCGTGCCCTACTTATAGGTCAACTATAAGCATCTCACTGGCCTTGTTCAAGGCGCTGTGTTATTGGTTTTCAGGAAGAGAGGCGCCCTGTTGGGCTTTCCCCATAGTAAGGAGTCTCCCTCCTTTCACTCAAAGAACCAGGTTATGATATATTACCTCCTAGTTTTTGAATAACCGTCATACTTCTCTTTTCTTGTTAGCTAGCTTTGTCATCAGTCTGGCTGCCAATGGCAGCTAAGTGTGCTGCGTTGTGTGCATCCACGTGCACCAAAGGTCTACTTACGTTTATGCAGGTTAAGCAACTTAACAAAACATCGTTACTCTACTGACTGTATCAATATGAGCATTGCAGGCTCTAAGTATCGCAATGAAAGTCCAGATACCCATGCAAAATATTACTCCACTAAAAGTCTGTCTTCAACTTAAATTTTAACTTGAGTCAGAGTACAAAAGTAATTGCTTTTAAAAGTACTTAAGTATCAAAAGTGAAAAAAATAGGCCTACTATTGTTTTGTGCTGACATGACAAACAGAATATAGAAATACAGTACTTGTGGTATAGTAAACTAGTACACATTGTTTTTCACAAAATGGCATTCATTTTTCAGTTTACCCTTTCAAAAATAATTCAACTTACTCAGTTGTGTGTGTGTGTGTGTAACCCTCAACTGTGTCCCATTACCCATTGTATATCAAAATGTCCATCCTCAAGTTCTGTCTCTGCTTTCCTATTGAAAAGTGAAGATCAGGTTAAGAAAGGGGCATAGGACGCAGCTGACTGGTAGAAAAGTGCAGGTTCTCTTCAATAGATTGTTCTTTCATGCAGCTTCTTACCCTTTCGAAAAATTTGGCTTAGCTACTACATTATACAACTCATCAGGGCTTGAAATATGGCCAAGGGTGTTGCAGTGCCCCAACCTACGCAGGCAAGAGTGCTGCGCCCTGATTGCGCCCTGATAGGATATCCTGATTGGAGGGGGTTGGTCGTTTTAGCTTGAAAGTGTCGTATTATTCTATAGGATATTTTACAGTGATGCCAACTTAGCAATTTTGTTGCTAGATTTAGCAATTTTTCAGATTACCCTAGCAACTATTTTTTCAAAAAGCACCTAGCAACAAATTTAGCTTTTCAAATGTATTTGGAACTTTTACCAACTTTTGAAATGTGACTCAAACGCCAAAATGCACGTATTTTCCCTCTTAATGACACAAAAACCATTGTCTCTGTCACACATTCAGTCACAACACACGGCCTGTCTGCCTGGCTGCAAAAGTGCATTGTGAGTGACGTCAGCAGTAGTGACGGCTCAGCTCAATAGCCAGGCACAGGCAGCAGCAATCATTGCTGGCTTACTGCAGCAGTAGTAGCATGTGTTTGATGAGACAAACGTAACTTTTTGGGTCAAATCATTTAAACACATTCAGTTTAGAGTACAATTGTTGGTTAGGAAGTCACAATAAAAAAAGACGAATTTAGAATTTCCTCCACAAAGTAGCATCAACAATCTGAAAAGGGCTAAGCCTTCAGCAACGTTATTACATGCTAGCATGTTAACTAACTAATGTGTACTTTTACTAGTTAATAACAAAATAAATAAAATGTAATTGTTCAATAATGTGTAATGCGTTAATAAAAATATCTAAAAAAGATCATAAAAAATGTGTTGTGTTTATATTACTTTTACAAATGAAAATATGTGATAATAAACAAACAAATCCAAACTAACACATTTCGAATCATATTTTTTGCCGAGATGGCCTGTCATTTAGCAACAAATCGTGTAGCAACTTCCTCTGAAAATTAGATGGCAACGCTGATCTTTTAGACAGTCCATTTTCTCCACATAAAAGTAACGAGTGACAACAGATATCGCACAAAAGTAGTGGAGTGAAAAGTAATCGATATATTGACACAGGCCTAAAATGTTGTGGGGAAAAAAGTTACAGAACTAATGCTCACATGAAAAGTTTGCACGGCGGTTTTGAAACTTTTTTGTGGTAAAATGGATGCTAAATGAACAAATAACACAAAGTTCCTCATTTATTTATCATGAACTTATCTCTGAAAGCGATGCAGCAAATTGCAAGCACCCCTTGGACAAAATAAGTACTTATACTCTTAGATCTTGTGAGTGTAGTAACAAAATAGTATGTCTTGATAGGTGCAGTCTACAATCAAATCATTTGTTAAGTTGTTGATGAGCCTCTTAAGACAGCATGAAATATTTCACCCCTGCCCAGTTCATGGTTTAACCATTTGTAGTTGTGTCCAGATAAATAGAATGCATGTTCTATCTCTATAGTTGTATAAATGTAATGGACCTGAATAGAGATTTAAGGATGTGCTAAGCTGCACTCCAATATAATTGTCCTTAAGTATTTTCGAACACAATTTTTACATTTATTTTCCCAGGTATGGCAGGTAAATTTGATCTTGCATCACTTGCCCTATCATGACACTTTGGATCGGGTAAATATTTTGTTGCCATAGACTAAATCATTTACTTGCCAAAACAACCTTGGCCTCCACATTTAGTGGGTTCAGTGGGGGAGTACAGTAGGTGTGTTTCCTGCATGTCATTGTGCAGCTGACAATTCAAAATAACTCTGGCAGAGTTCCTGAAATGGCCAAAGCCATAACACGGAAACCAGTTTTATTTCCATTTTAGTACAATAAATTAAAAACTTGGTGTGTTCCTGACAATTCAAAGTCATATTTTAAATCAACTCGGAAAGACGTTCCCGCAGGTGTTGAAAGGTTATTGTGCATGGCTGGCATTTCATTCACACTAACAACAAAGATGTCAAAATAAACTATTCCCAATAATTGCGAAAAACCTCTGAAAAGTCTTGCACACCTCAAGCCAACATTGACTGGCTGTTAGACAATTCCACTCAAGACTTGTTGTTTGACTATTCTTCTGAACTTGTTTCAGATTATTGCTATGACATAGCTACACACCCACACGCAGAATAACATTAGTCCTGAAATCATCACAGGGGTGATTTGCAAGCCCTCTATTTGGAACAGGTAATTACTGGTAGGGCTAGTTTGACAACACAGGCAGTGCCCTACTCACGTTATCCAAATCCTTGTCCACCTATTGTTGGGATTGTCATCCCACCTTTTGCAGTAAAACTTTGTGATTCAAATTGCTTGAAAAATTATAAAATGTGGTCACCTCAAACAAAAAGGCACTCCGATATGTATAAAGTACAAGCAAATAATATTTTCATAATGGGCTATTTACATTATAAACAACCTTCAGATTTACAGTATTACCACTTTTAAACAGCCTTTGGTTTTACAGTATGATCACTTGCTCATCCTCCCCAAAAATCAGTGTAACAGAACAGAATAAAGTGTAATTGTTCAGAATATCTCAATGTGACACACAAACTATTCTTGCTATAAGCAAGCTGTAGGAATATGTTGAAGGAACAAGGTTATTAAACTTCATGTTCTGCAGATGCAAGTCATAGAATCCTTGGATTCTGTGCCGTTTAGCTATACTGTTGCTTATGATAAGAATCTATATGTGTGAACTCTTTATGAGTCTACAGAGAATCTGTATTTCCTTCAAATTCAACCCTATACCATTTGGCCAGAAAAAGACTGATCCTTTTACCATCTTCATTTGTAACACTGGTGATGATGATGACTGATTCATTACGAGAGAGTGACTCTTGAAAACATCAGTCATCATCATCTTCCTCAGTGGATGAGCCCATTTCACCACTGTTGCCTCGATAACAGCGGGCAAGGCCACGCAGCATCTCCAGGGACTCCTGGAAATTAGCCAGCTCAGGTCCGTGAGAAAGGTAAGTGGGGGCTAAGCGGCGAAGCTCCAGGGCCGTGGCCATGTGCAGCATCTCTGACAGCCAGGTACCCATTGCAGGAGAGGACTGGAGGGAGGTCAGCAGGGGAAGGGAGGACACCACAGCTGGAACAAAAGGAGTCAAACATCACACAAAGTAAGATCATCTTCAATACTAGATTTAGACAGTCCATTGCTCGTTATGTGTTTTGTCCTGACGAAGGTCCTACCGGATTGAAATGTTGTCACTCAATAAAATGATGTGTGCAGGTTTCACTTTTTCATTTTCAATCGTTACCATTGATGCCCAAAAAACACCAGCATGTACTATACCTGCTCTATCATTATTTACTTTCCCTTCAGTTGCACAAGCTGGAGGTTGTACCCGTCTTAGAAGCTAGCTAATGACACCCTTTACAGCATTTTTAAGGTCTCAAGGTCGTGGAAAAATACACTTTATAATAGGCATCCCAAAAGTACATTTACAGCATTTCAAATCAAGAATAATGGCCCATGCACACTAGATCCGAGAGCTGTTTTGATGCAAGTGCCCCAGCTCAAAGCTTAGAAAAGGTTCTGCCAGTCAGCTCTGTATCATGGTACTTACAGCCAGAGGGAGGGGCATTGCTCTGCAAAAAACCCTGCGGACTCAGGAATTGGTGGAATATTTGTGGGAAAGGTGCAGTCAGCTTACTGGGGCTGGACACAAGTTGCAATGCCCTGTCGGAGAGAAGGGACAGTAGACTACAAATCTTGTACATTCAAGAGAAAATTCCTGTATCTATTTCATTTTTTTTTTATCGTTTTCATTGTGCAAAGTCAATATAAAGGCCTATGAGTACAAACTTACAGACACTAATAAGTATGCATATGTGTGTTTGAGTGGAAGGAGGCTCTCACATAGCAGTTGCAGGATAGTGGGATTCCAGGTAGGAGGCCAGAACATCTTCGGCACTAGGAGGGCTGTGCAGGAAAGATGGTGATTTGTTTCCCGGAGTCAGTGGACTTGGTGGATGAAACAAAATAACAGCAATGACAAACGAGTTATTCCGTTTCAGATTTACAGTGTTTCGATAGCTTAACCCAGTTTTGAAACAATCAACCTTGAAAAAGGTTACCAGTGACTTGATTGTTTTGCATGGAACGTACAGTGGGGCAAAAAAGTATTTAGTCAGCCACTGATTGTGCAAGTTCTCCTACTTAGAAAGATAAGAGAGGTCTGTAATTTTCATCATAGGTACACTTCAACTATGAGAGACAGAAATGAGAAAAAATGAATCCAGGAAATCACATTGTAGGATTTTTAAAGAATTTATTTGTAAATTATGGTGGAAAATAAGTATTTGGTCACCCACAAACAAGCAAGATTTCTGGCTCTCACAGACCTGTAACTTCTTCTTTAAGAAGCTCTTCTGTCCTCCACTCGTTACCTGTATTAATGGAACCTGTTTGACCTCGTTATCTGTATAAAAGACACCTGTCCACAGCCTCAAACAGTCAGACTCCAAACTCAACCATGGCCAAGACCAAAGAGCTGTCGAAGGACACCAGGAAGAAAATTGTAGACTTGCACCAGGCTGGGAAGAGTGAATCTGCAATAGGCAAGCAGGTTGGTGTGAATAGATCAACTGTGGGAGCAATTGTAAGAAAATGGGAGACATACAAGACCATTGATAATCTCCCTCGATCTGGGGCCCCACGCAAGATCTCATCCCGTGGGGTCAAAATGATCATGAGACCGGTGAACAAAAATCCCAGAACTACACGGAGGGACCTGATGAATGACCTGCAGAGAACTGGGACCAAAGTAACAAAGGCTACCATCAGTAACACTACGCCGAGAGGGACTCGAATCCTGCAGTGCCAGGCGTGTCCCCCTGCTTAAGCCAGTACATGTCCAGGCCCGTCTGAAGTTTGCCAGAGAGCATATGGATGATCAGAAGAGGATTGGGAGGATATCATGTGGTCAGATGAAACCAAAATAGAACCTTTTGGTAAAAACTCAACTCGTCGTGTTTGGAGGAAGAAGAATGCTGAGTTGCATCCCAAGAGCACCATACCTACTGTGAAGCATGGGGGTGAAACATAATGCTTTGGGGCTGTTTTACTGCAAAGGGGACAGGACGACTGATCCGTGTTAAGGGAAGAATGAACGGGGCCATGTATCGTGAGATTTTAAGCCAAAACCTCCTTCCATCAGTGAGAGCATTGAAGATGGAACGTGTCTGGGTCTTCCAGCATGACAATGATCCCAAACACACCGCTCGGGCAACGAAGGAGTGGCTCCGTAAAAAGCATTTCAAGGTCCTGGAGTGGCCTAGCCAGTCTCCAGACCTCAACCCCATAGAAAATCTGTGGAGGGAGTTGAAAGTCCGTGTTTCCCAGCGACAGCCCCAAAACATGACTGTTCTAGAGGAGATCTGCATGGAGGAATGGGCCAAAATACCAGCTACAGTGTGTGCAAACCTGGTGAAGACTTACAGGAAACGTTTAACCTCTGTCATTGCCAACAAAGGTTATGTTACAAATTATTGAGTTGAACTTTTGTTATTGACCAAATACTTATTTTCCACCATCATTTACAAATAAACTCTTTAAAAATCCTACAATGTGATTTCCTCGATTTTTTTTCTCATTTTTGTCTCTCATAGTTGAAGTGTACCTATGATGACAATTACAGACCTCTCTCATCTTTCTAAGTAGGAGAACTTGCACAATCAGTGGCTGACTAAATACTTTTTGGCCCCACTGTATATCATATTCACAGCGGCGGAGGAAGTACACAACTGTACTTGAGTGAAAGTCCAGATACCCTTCAAAAATATTACTTCACTAAAAGTCGAAGACTTCAACTTACATTTTCAGTCAAAGTACAAGAGTACTTGCTTTTAAAAGTACTTAAGTATTAAAAGAGATATGGTTATGGGTGTTGCAGTGCCCCAACCTACACAGGCAGTCAGAAATGTTCCTAATGCCAGGGTTAAACTACACGATTTTAGCCCATTCAACGTGATCAGTCTACGATTCTGCTTTGCTCTGCGTTGCGGAAATCATAGTGTTAAATCTGCTATTGTGTAGTTTGAACAACTCCATTTGTTTGATATACAGCGCAAATATCATAGTCGATGCCCCGAAGAAAAAAGTTGTGAAGTTTGTTTCTGGTATAATCCTGCTTATCAGGCTCTCCTGTGCATCAATATATCGAGCCAGCTAATGTCTATGGTTCAAACGAATGTCATGAACCGATCAAAATGCGTGCTGCGCCCTGATTGGTAGGCTTTTAAAAGTGTGTCGTATTATTCTGTAGGATCTTGTAGAAAATCCATTTTCTCCACATAAAAGTAACGAGTAACAACAAATATTGCACAAAAGTAGTGGAGTGAAAAGTATGATATTTAGTTTGAAAGGTAGTGGAGTCCAAGTAAAAAGTCTCCTGAAATGAAAACAGGAGTGAAGTACAGATGAAAAAGGTATTTAAGTACATTAATGAAGTACATGTACTTTGTTACTGTCCACCTCTGTATATATGTTACATTGATTTTGGCAAAATTATGAACAGACTGAGATATATTTTGTTGATATGATTCATTTGACTTTTCATATTGGAAGTTTAGCAATATTGTGATGTGGCCATTTTTACAGTCAGTAATTGTTGTCATTGCTCTTTGTTCACATTGAGGTATGTTTTGTATGAGATTAGGGAAGGTTGCTTATAAAGGAATGTACTGTGTTTTACAGTATTCTTCTGGAAATACCGTATATTTCTGTCCTGATGTAAACATTTTTTTTACAGCATTTTCTTCTAATAAGTTGACAGAGGGTTATTGTTTGGTGAATTTATTGGGTTTTGAGGAGCATTTTTTTATTTTGAGTGTCTTAGAGCATTTTGCAAGAAATATATATTGTTATGGTAGACTGTACATTCTTCTCATTAGATGACAAGTTGTTCCGTTATTCTTTTTCTTGACAAGTATTTTCAGTTTTGGTAATGTTAGTGCCTTTTGGAAAAGATATTTAACGTTTTGGCTGGTGTGTTTCTGTTTTGAAGGCTGTGTTGTTATTTTGTTAAAATACCGTGGGAATCGTGTCTTCAGCGTTTTTGCTGGAAGTGGTGGATATTTTCTTAAAACGTTTGCTGCAATTTTAAATCTTGTCATAACCCAAAGGAGAAATGGATTAATATCTAAAAAGAAAAGATTCTGATGCTTCCACATCCACTCTGTAAACAAGGATATTTTGGCGTTTAAAAGATCAATATGAAAAGCAAGCGCAAATCATGAAAGATAGGGTAATGGTGTCTGATAAAGCACTAGAGCACTAGCACTATTTTTGCTTTTTTTTATGAAATGATTAAATAGTCCTATCTTCCAATTTGTTGTTATTTAGTAAACGTTTGTGAATAAAAACAAATTAATAAATTGTCAGTTTGCCCAAAAGTGACAGTTTTCTTGTTAAAAAAAGGATTTTATATTTACCGCGATGTTACTTCCGTTTAGACAGACACTGGGTCCAGAAGCATGAACATCCTGTTATTATACTTCTTAATTGTGAAAGTATTACTAGATATTTCACAACAGACACCTTTAGAAACGAATTACCTATACATTTGATAGAATTGTTTACCCAAATAAAGTGTACAATGTTGCAAACGTGTACTCTGAAAACCGCTAACGTGTCAAACAGCTTAGCTTTTTTAGGACGGGACCAAAGTCTGCTCGCAATAGCATTCGTAACATATCGGTGTCTAAAATAATGCCACAGTAAAAAATGAATATAGCCTATATCTTTTTATATCATACAATGGCAAGATGATTCGTAAACACTAGCCTAAGTGTTGATTGGATCGAGACTTCACACCTATATCTTAATTATCGGCAGCTCTGATCCATACGGATACTAAACAATTAAATTATTGAATGGTTTTCTTACTGTAACGTTGATAAAAAGTGTATTCATGCAGGCTAGGCTACTATGTTTCTAAAGGTGCAGGCATATACCATGTTTCGAAAGATCTAGGTTAGAAGCCTATGAGACAGGTGGCTACGGACGCCTCATTTCAAATTCTACTGAAATAACCACGTTCTATTCCCAGACATACAAAAGTCTAGAAGCCAATAAAAACATAAATGCTAACCAAAATGTATTGCATTGTTTTCCCGTCAGGAGCCAAATCTAATTAATCAAACCGTGGACATAGCTCTAATGCAGTTCAGCGACAATGAAGTAGGCTATAAGGAGCATGCCTCACATGAGTGGGCGTATCTCCAAAGTCCAGCTATCAAGTTCTTACATTTTTGGATCACAGGTCAATGAGACCTCCTTCTAGGTCCAGTTAAAAGCTCTCATGCGACGGATGTAATTTCGGGTAGTAGCAACACAATTCAAGTATTTGAAACACATGTTAACAAAGTTATTTATGACCGATCGGCGCCGTCGCTCAGTGTCAGTTCCCAAGAGAGGTTGTCTTCAAAACAAACCCAAGATTGATCGTTAATTAATATGGGAAGTGCTCTGCATTTTTGCTTAAATACTAGGTGCGCACCAGTTTTCAGGTCCCGTTTTGGCCAGAATAAGAGAGATTCTAACAAAGTCCGCTCTGAATGAATTACTTTATTAACGGTTGACACGTGGAAAGATTTAATTTCAGTGGTTTAAGAATATGTGCTTAAACCAGTTCATCAATCGTTTGACATTAAATAAAACATACGTAGGGTGATGTCAGGTAAAATGGGCCAGAGAAGGTTGGAGCGTCTTAGCCCTTTAAAATGTTACAGCCAATAACAATGACAGATCTTACATTGTTGCCACAACACTAAGTGACATGTAACAATTGTTTTGATTAGTCTGAGGTTGCTAGGGGGGGAGGGGCAGAGTGTTACATGAACTAAGTCAGAGAAGCCTTGTGGTAAGTGCATGGCATAGCAAGTTTAATTCATCCCTATTATGGGTCATAGAGCAATTATAAGTACGTTTACCAACAAAGCAAAATGATGCGAATGATTTGACAGGTTCCTTCAACTAAAAAAGTTTGTATTTAAAAAATAACATATTTTTGTGATGAAAGTAATTTTAGGTACTGGCCCATTTTACCTTAACCAGTCAGCTAAAATGGGCCACAATTTTCAGCTAAAATGGGCCACATAGACACAGGCTCTTACACAGAAATCGAGGTGCAAAACAGGTTCACAAGTCTAGATATCTATCCACACAAAGTCGTTTACCCCTGTATAAAATAAATAATAATAATAATAATAATAATAATAATAATAATTATGCATTGCAGACAGTATGGCAGGAGGAAAGGCAGGAAAGGGAAAAGGACAGGGAAGAGAGGGAAGATGCAAGTACAACAAATGGAAAAAGGACAGAATGAGGGGTGCAATAAATGAGTACCAGGAGATGGTTGAGAGAGGGCAGACACCAAATGTTCGTTTTTTAGCAAGGGCTTGGAGCATTCCGAAGACCACTTTGCAAAGGCGAGTTAGTCGCAAAGTTGCTGGCCTTGAATATGCTTCTGGCAGGAAGCAATACTTGCCAGAGGAATCTGAAAAAGAACTGGTCACTTATCAAGCTCCTCTCCAAAAAAAGATGTACAGTGTATTGCATTTAGTTATGCAAAGGCCAATCAAATCAATGGCTTCTCCAAGGTTAAAGGCACGGCTGGTTATTACTGGTTTAAACATTTTTGGAAACGGAATCCAGACCTCAGCATCAGGAAGCCAGAGGCTCTTTCAGCAGCAATAGCAGCAGGGCTGAACCCTGTGGTTGTTCGAAAATGGTTCGAAGAGTATGAAGAGCTGCTGGAGGAGCTTAAGATAAAAGATGTTCCATCACATCTCTGGAATTGCGATGAGTCTGGCCTGCAAGACCAGTTTTGTTCCACATGTGTGGTTGGGGAGGTGGGTAAGCCCTGTGTCGAGGTCAACGCCGGAGAAAAAGGAGAGACCACGACGGTGCTTGCAGCCTTCAATGCTGCGGGAACATTTAGTCGCACAATGGTCATCTTTAAAGGGAAGCGACTAAGGTGTGAGTCGTTTTATAGTTGTCCAGATAATGTTGCCGTTAGGGTGTCTGACAACGGCTGGATAAATACTGACCTGTTCCTGGAATGGGGTCAGATGTTTGCAAAGCAGCTGCCAAAGGATGATGCAAGGCCTCACGTACTCTTGTTGGATGGCCACAGTGGCCATGACTACAATCTGGACTTTATTCAATTGATGAAGGAAAGAAATGTGCATGTGATGGCCTATCCACCTCACACCACACACGCCCTCCAGCCAGCAGATAAAGCACTTTTTAAAAGCTTGAAAAACAATTGGTGTGAGGAAGGGCGGAAGTGGACAAGAAGGATGGCAGGACAAAAGCTACCCAAAACAGAGTTCTTCTCTCTGTTTTGCGAAGCTTGGAAGAAAACTGCGACAGTTGAAAATGCCCAGGCTGGATTTAGGGGCACGGGAATGTTCCCTGTCAACAAGAACATAATCCCCGATGATGTGTTTGCACCAAGTATCACGACAGAGCGGGTCTTGCTACCCACTGCAACTGAGCTGCCCATGGTAGAGGATACACCAATCTTCACTTTTACTGAGAATGTGGTTTTCGAAGAAGTGGTGAACACATCTCAGGAGGATATAGAGAGGTCCTTATTCCATGTCTTCACTCCCGAGCAAGATAGCTCAAATCATCAGGAGAAGGAACAACCCTCAACTTCTGGGTCTTATATGGAGGTCAGCACAAGACCAGTCACTTTCAGTGATCTAATATCCATTCCAAAACGGGAAAGGAGCATCAAAACAAGGGCCAAGCCCCCGTCCTACCATTTAACTAGCATGGACCACATTGATTACATTACTAACAAAAAGAAACAACAAAAGGGAAAAGAGCAAAAAGTAAAAAAGAGCACCGAGGAAGAGGTGCAAATACCATGCACGGCCTGCCATGGAGTTTATGGGGATGTAAATGACCCCAGAGGACCGGATGTGCTGTTGTCAGTGTAACTCGTGGTACCATGAGAGTTGTGGAGAGGATAATGGAATCTGTGATGATGATGGTTACATTTGCAAAGACTGTGTCTGAAGGACTTAATAAAACCTGAGTAGATGATGTTAAGCTACCTAGCTGCCGGAAATGTTACTGCTTTTTGATCGTTTTTTAGTTAAAAATGTTCAGTTAATAAAAATAATTTTTGACAAATGTTTCACACCAGCATGCATCTACATACACACAGCAGACACAAAGACATCAATGCGCAGAAACACACACCCATACAAAATCAGTTTGTTTGGAAAATGCATTTTTCAATTAAATTAAATATTTATTCAACTTTTAATTACAGGAAATGTATTTACAGTGTGTTTATTATGGCACAGTATAGACAACAGTGTCAATTTACTGTTCAAATTAAAATGATTTCATCTGCAATTACTTTGTTTTTCTCTCTTTTTATCGGCCCATTTTACCTGAACCGCTGGCCCAATTTACATGAACGTTGTATTGTAGCTCAAGAGGGAACTTACTCTAACTGTCATAATTCCAAAACAATTAAACTTTTCCCCAAAATAATTACAAATGAATGGTTAAGAGACCCATGCCAAAATATAAAAATACCATTAGATCTAAAGCATAGCTTATTTGATGGTCTTTTTAGTAATTTACCAAAAAGTGGCCCATTTTACCTGACATCACCCTATATATTTTTAACTGCTGAAAGTTACGGCTTTTTTCAAGTAAGAACAAAGCCTACGCTCTTTGGAAGCTAACTATGAATTAGCAAGCGCTGTATGCAAATCAACACTAATATATGGTGAAAGTAGGTATTACTTTTGAATAACTTGAGTGATTCAGACCAACAAAAACGTTATATTTGTGTCCAATTAAACAGTTTTAAAACGCTACGCAGTCCAATTTTCTTCAGCGCTGAGCGTAGAAGCTCTCGTATTGACTACGTCATTGGCGTTCCAACGTTCTCTGGACAAATTGGATGCTCCAAGCATAAAGGGCATCACATGATTTGAGGGCGAATATCTCTAAAGTCCAGCTATGGATTTCTTTGAATTTTGGACCAGAGCTCAATGAGACCTCCTTCTAGGTCCAGTTAAAAGCTCTTATGCGACGGCGTTAATTTAGGGTAGTAGCTACACAATTAAAGTATTTAAAACACATGTTAACCAAGTTATTTATGATCGATCGGCGCCGTCGCTCAGTGTCAGGTCCCGGAAGGGGTTGTCTGCAAAATGAACCAAGTTTGATTGTTAAATGTTATGGGAAGCCCTGCATTTTTGCTTAAACACTAGGTGCGCACCAGTTTTCAGGTCCCGGTTCGGCCCAAATAAGAGAGATTCTAACTAAGTCCGCTCTCGACCTCCGCGCTGTGGTGAGTTTTACAGTGACAGAATGACTTTATTAACGGTAGACATATGAAAAGATTTAATTGTCAGTGGTTTAAGAATATGTGTTTAAACCAGATCATCAATCGTTTGATATTAAATAAAATGTATATATTTTTTTAAAACTGCTTAAAAGTTACGGCTTTTTTTCAAGTAAGAACAAAACCTACGCTCTTTGGAAGCTAACTATGAATTAGCAAGCGCTGTATGCACACTAATATATCGTGAAAGTAGGTATTACTTTTGAATGACTTAAGTGATTCAGACCAACAAAAACATTATATTTTTGTTCATTTAAACAGTTTTAAAACGCTACGCAGTCCAATTTTCTTCAGCGCTGAGCGTGGTAGGTCTAGTATTGACTACACTGGTCGCTGAACTTGTCGCCAATGCGAAAAAGTCTCATATGATTGCGGAGTCTTTGATTTTACCCGCATGTAAACGAATTGTGAGAGTCATGCTAAGTGCTGAATTAAGAAATAGCTTAAGTACCACTTTCAAACAATATGATAAGAATTGATAAAGCAACTGTGTACTGCGAGGCAAGCTCAGATTTCACATTGAAATCAAGTTATGTACATCATTTTTTATTTTAACACAAGACGTGCAGTGTGTGTAGAATTATACTTAAATGTTTATGCTTTACAGGATATTGCAATTGTTATCTTAATACAAAATTAAAGTACGACGTCAAAGTCTCACTTTCTACTTATAAGTTGCCTCGGAGTCCTAGCCTCCAGGATTTTTGAAAAGTTTTATTCAGTTTTACATATGGGGTGTGCCGCAAAATATGTTTATGCAAGTGTGCCATGGGTTGGAAAAGGTTGGCTAACGCTGGGTTAAGCTACCAATTAAAACTAATATTATCCTGATGGCTATGACCTAGACAAGATTACATTAATGTGCCCTAATTTATTCAGGTTACACTTCCAATACACTCCTGTAGAAAAGGTGAAACAAAAAAGGTAAATTTGCCTGTATTTCACACCAAAACAAGCAAACTTAATATATTCAAGTTTTTAGGTACTTCAGCTTTTTTTTTCACATGATCCCATGCATGTAAGAATACTGCAATGCTTACTCAACAACCTGACCGCTCAAACCTACACTATAACGCTATAAATAATCTGACATTGTAAATATCCAGTTAGGATATCATACAATTGTTTATCTTGTAGCCCAATTTCAATACTAAGACTACTAATCCATACACCTTGTATTGTGTTATGTTGCATTTAGCTAGATTACAGCCAACTCAAATCATATGTAGCACTCTGTAACATATTTTCTTCAAATAATGTATTGTTACTACAGGCTCTTACTCCTTCTCCAAAATGTTGTGGCTACTGTAACATTTAATTTATTTGAGTCTATTTCAGAAGCCTCAAGGGCTTATTCAAATATGAATATGAAAATAGAACCCCTCACAAAAATTGCACAAGGTGTTTCTTTGAAACAAAGATACTGTAGAAAATGCTATGTACTTCAACTTCAAATGTATCATAGTTTAGAGTAAATACTTCAAATCATGACGATCAACTTGAACTGAATAATGTTACAACCTCCTCTCCCGAGACTTCTTTAGGATCTTGCCAGTGGTGGTCTGGAGGCCTGCGTGAGTTCTCATCAGTAGGTAGTACTAATTTGTATAACACCTGTAATTATTGTAAGGGAAAGGGACACTGGAAGGAGGGATGTCCATTGCTTAAAGCTAAGCTTGGACAGGTTGCCGGTGGTAAAATAAAACCTGCGGCATTGGCAGTGTCAACGGATAGTGTGTGGACCCCTGTTGAATGAAACTCTGCCCTTATTTAAGCCAATAAAAACTTTTCAATGAGACATACCCCCTCCCCTTTCCAAATACATCTTAACTTTTATTTTTTCTAGGTTTGCTGTCTTCACCCACTTCTCCTTTTAATTTTTAGCCTGCAAGATTTGCTCCGGCTTCCACCTCATTCAGCCTTAATCCTGCTTTCATCTTCCCTCTTTATTGATTTCAATTATTTTCCATATTTGGGGTACCGAAAGTTATTCAGAGTCCCCAAGGGTCCAATTCCACCTCGAAGTTGTTCGCCCAAATGCTGCAGCAACTTCATATAAAACATCATAAGTCCAGTGATTGTTTAGTGTCTGAGCGTTTCTGTTAATAAATATACTTTGGTTGCTCAGAACTCCAACTTGTCTCCATCTTTGTCACTGCCTTACGAGCGGGTCGTGACAATAACAGCAAGAAAACTGAGTAGCACCATTGAAATTTAAAATGTATTTACAAGTTGGCTTAAGACCCAAGAGTGCCAAATTAATTGAAAACCATTGAAGACTCACCTTATTAGGCTCTTTCTCGCTACGCCTTTGAGCGTCACCGATTGGCTGAAACAGCGACCATCGCTGAATTCCGGACAAGCTGACAGTGGCCTCCATGGTAAAGCATCTGCACTGTTACTCAGGGCATCATAAAGAGAGCTGCCATGCATCATAGGAAAGGGAACAGCACCATAAGCAGCCACCACCTGCAATTCACAAACCACAAATGTGTAAAAGGTCGTAAAACCTTATTGAAACCTTAGCTCAAAGGCATGTTTAAAGCCTGAAAGATAAGAATCAATTGAAAAAGTAGGTCATAGTACATCTAGAGGGGGTGGCTCTAAAACATATCTGACTGCTGATTGGATAAAAAATGTAAATGACCCAAATGTTGCACTTCATTAAACTTTTACGCTTGTGGTTCTATTTTTTATGTATCTATAGACTAAGGCATTCTTTTCCATCATGGGTCATGTAAGGACTTTAGCTCTTGGCTGTGAATGAGACCTTTTCTGCTCCATTCAACATACTCTGTTATATCAACACTTAACATTAATCTACAAAACAGCAGCTTAACAATGTGTGGACGAGCGCCTTTTGTCAAATAGAGACAGTAGGCACTCAAAGCACAAAATACACAGGCTACATCAACACATAACAAATTGAATTTTTAGCACGGCTGACCTTGGTGACAACTAAATCCCTAACCCTGGCTACATGAGCCCTAGGCTCAACCATCTTAGCTTTACAAGATCACACGCTACATATTAATAAAAGCGTAAGGTTAGGCACTCAAAGACAGGGGTGCACCATAAGTGAAGTTGGTTGTGTTTTGGTATGGGGTTTCATGTAGTTCACAGGTGGCAACCAGCCACCAAGGAAGGCCTCTGAATTTTTGTTGATCACTGCTAACATACAGTGACTTAAGATTATCCAGTGGCATTTGTTTTATGACTAAATGTTATCAGTAAAAATACTGAATTAAACGGACTGTAAGTGACTGATAACTTAGCTGATACTATTAGTAGGCCTACTAGGGATGTCCGGATACAGGTTTTTGCCCTCCGATCCGATACTTTTATATTCAGTATCTGCCGATATCGAGTACCGATTCGATATTTGTATTTTCCTAGACACAGCTGCACAGTGTGTTCTGCAAGTTAGTAAAACCAATTCAAAACAAGATCAGTATTCCATAAGGAATACTTCCCCCTCCAAATGGTATAACCCAGGGTTCAGGACGTCTTTATCGCATCTGACTTCACTGAAGGCCGACACCCCGAACCAGTGTGGCCAACTTAGCGACTTTGTCGCTAGATTTAGCGACTTGATTTCATAAAAGCGACTAGCGACAAATCTAGCGACTTATTCCCACCATCGGAGAAAAGCTAGAAACCTATTCAAATCCAATTTATTCCCACACATTCTGCTCAGAGTAATTGCCGTAAACGTCTCTCTCTCTCTCTCTCTCTCTCTCTCTCTCTCTCTCTCTCTCTCTCTCTCTCTCTCTCTCTCTCTCTCTCTCTCTCTCTCTCTCTCTCTCTCTCTCTCTCTCTCTCTCTCTCTCTCTCTCTCTCTCTCTCTCTCTCTCTCTCTCTCTCTCTCTCTCTCTCTCTCTCTCTCTCTCTCTCTCTCTCTCTCTCTCTCTCTCTCTCTCTCTCTCTCTCTCTCTCTCTCTCTCTCTCTCTCTCTCTCTCTCTCTCTCTCTCTCTGAAAGTGAGGTTCCATAGTTACACAGACGCTGTTCTCCGTTGCTCTGAAAGTTTCAAGCACAAATGAGTACGTGGTGACGTCACAAATAGGTAAATGAGCGTATGACGTAATCTGGCAACATCTAGCGACTTTTGGAGTTAGTGCTAGCTACTTTCCTCTGAAAATAGTTGGCAACACTGCCCCGAATACTGACTGTGAAGCATAGCCTGTGTGAATGAACAATTCTAGTAATGTAGACAAAAGGAAAATGTCCCCTGAGTGCTTTGATGGTATTATGTAACTGCTAAGTTTACCCAATGTGTAACGGAGCTACTGTTTATTGTTCATTACGTTGTGAAAATGCGTATAATAAGCTGTACGATGCGTGTAGGCTACCGTTAGCACGCATCATTGATGGAGTAGGAGCTTAACCACTTAATCACAAGGTCTTACAAAAATCAAATCAAATACACCGCACATTTTAGCATTTTGTTTACAACATAACACAAAGCTCTCTGCCGCAGATTGTGGATGATTAATGATTAATGAATAACTGAATTTGGCTTGGTATCAAGACAATGTTCTGTGTCTAAGTGTATAATTTTTATGATTATATTTTTTATAAGAAATAAAATAAAATGACTATATCTTTAGAATAGAGGGAAACTGAAGCATTGCAAGGTGTGCCATGAGGGAAGCCTGTGCCATCAAAGCTATGTCTACAAGATAGGGCATATGCAGTAAACACATCAGTGGGAAGAAGTTATGTTCATTGTTAGTGTTGATTAAAACCTTACATTATGGTTAACATTGTAAACCATGTTTTGGTCATTACGTTTGTTTATTACATCAAGATACGCAGGTTTTAAATACAATTGTAAGCAAACGTTTGGGTACCCTTTGACAAATAACACATTCAGATTTTTTTTATTGAAAAGATGTAAACACAGTCTGGAAAAAACATGGAAAAGAAAAAGAATTGCGGCATGTGCAAACATTTGGGCACCCTACATAGTCAAGCCAAGAGGACAAGTACATCAGAGTCTCTAGTCTGAGAAACAAATGCCTTACAGGTCCTCAACTGGCAGCTTCATTAAATGGTGCCCACAAAACACCAGTCTCAACGTCAACAATGAAGAGGTGACTCCTGGGTGCTGGCCTTCTAGGCATAGTAGCAAAGAATTTGCCATATCTGAGGCCAATAAAAGGTATAGATTAAGATGGGTAAAAGAACACATACGTTGGACAAAGGAAGATTGGAAAGGAGTGTTATGGACAGACACATCTAAGTTTGATGAGTTTGGATCACACGGAAGAAGATTTGAGAGACAGAGCAAATAAACAGATGCTGGAGGAGTGGTTGATGCCATCTATCAAGGATGGTAGAGGAAATGTGATGGTCTGGGGGTGCTTTGATGCTGGTAAACTGGGATATCTGTACAGGGTTTAAGGGATCTTGAATAAGGAAGGCTATCACTCCATTTAGCAACGCCATGCCATACCCTGTGGACAGCCCTTGATTTGAGCCAATTTTGTCCAACAACAGGACAATGACCAAAAGCACAGCTCCAAACTATGCAATAACTATTTAGGGAGGAAGCAGTCAGTTGGTATTCTGTCTATAATGGAGTGGGCAGTGCAGTCCCCCAATCTTAACCCTATGGAGCTGTTGTGGGAGCAGCTTGACCGTATGGTACGTAAAAAGTGCCTATCAAGCCAATCCAACTCTTGGGAGGTGCTTCAGGAAGCATGGGGGGAAATTTCCAACGGTCTGCAAGGCTGTAATTGATGCAAATTGAGGATTTTTTGACAAAGCAAAGTTTAAAGTGAAAATCATTATTTCTAACCTTGTCAATGTCTTGACTATAGTTTCTATTAGTTTTGAAACTCATTTGATAAATAAACCTGTGAGTTTTCATGGAAAACATGACATTTTCTGGGTGACCCCAAACTTTTGAGCGGTAGTGTATATCAATGTTTGTCAAGGCATTTGACCACCGATTACTGTGCTTTAAACAAAAAACTGTAGTGTTATCTTTATTCTCTAGATGTGATTCGGACTTCTAATTGACATCATTTGTACATTACAAATATTCAAGGAATTGAAAGAAGGAGAGAGTTATAATATTTCTGAGTAAGGTGAATGCTGATGTAGTCCAAAAATGTTCCTTTTGACTGGCACTTACTGTGTTTTTCTTTAAGACGGTTCTCTCTAATGATGAGTGCGAACTGAGAGTTGCAAATCTTCTTTATTATAGGATATATTCCGCGAAACTCACTTTTCGTCCAGATATGGCCAGGGCGTCTGCCATCTGCCCCATGGGGATGCTGTTGTTCCTCAGTCGATAGGGCACAGTTAGGGAGTCAAGAGCCAGAGCCAGGATAGAACTGGAGTGGTACCAGAGAGTGGGCTGAGAAAGAGAGAAAAGTGATAGATGTGTTAACAGGTTGTGTACAGTGACTTAGCGAGTGATCACAAAGTTCAACAGTATGGATATCGTTTAGAGCGTAGCTTAAATTATAGTTGAGGTAGGGAAATGCATTTAGAGCGTAGCTTACATCATAGTTGAGGTATGGAAATGCATTTAGAGCGTAGCTTACATCATAGTTGAGGTATGGAAATGCATTTAGAGTGTAGCTTACGTCATAGTTGAGGTAGGGAAATGCATTTAGCGCATGGCTTACATCATACTTGAGGTATGGTAATTAGGGTTGGGCGATGTCTACTAATAGGCATCGTCCGATGGCCACAGTAAAACATCGTAATGGACGATGACATCGTTGTGGGGTGGGGCAACATATTTCCTTTTAAATACAATTTCATAAAAAATTTCTAAAAAAAATTTACTATAAAAAAAAAAAACATAGTAGTGATGTATAAAAATAGATTGGTTCCAGATCTTGTAGGGTTCGTATAAGATAATTGGATATTTAATTAGTTTCCCATGTCTTTTGCAAATCTTGACTGTTAAATTGTGGTAATCAAACTCTGAATGTAAAGTGGAAATCCTGAGTTTTTGCAAATTGCTATTGTTCTGCTTTTTGTACATCGAGAACAACTTCATTATTTCTCATAAACATGGAATATTCTTTGTTAAATGTGCAGGGCGAGACATGGTGGAAAAAAGGTTAATAGGCGATAAGGAACTATTTATTATTTGACAGGTACATGCTTTGCTTCATGTTGCGTAGTAGTCAGACTCCTACATTTTTGAAAATTAGTAGAGAACGGTCAGTTTGCTCTGTAGGCAAGTTTTAATTAACTCACCCCCTGAATTAACTAGGCAGGAGCAAACCAGGTCGATTTAAAAACAATTTGTTTGCTTACACTGGGTGGTAGATAAGTTGACTAAATTAGGGGTGTTCCTAACGACTCATTTCCCTGTCAAAGTTTAAACGTCAACTGGTCTAAAAGTAAGAAAACACATTTTTTTTTTTTAATCCGGCATCAAGAACATTAGTAACGGATGCAAAGCTCGTTTATGAATCAACAATTGACAAGTAAAACACAACACTTCATTGCAAATTCTGTCAATGGGCTACGCAATTTCAATGTGTATTGAAAATATGCCAACGTTTTATTGACTACGCCGAAAAGTACTTCTGGACTTGACTACTGCAGGGTAGCAACGTTTAATCGAGTAATCATGCACATCCCTTGATCAAATACGCAGTTTTATCGTCTTTCCTTTAATAACGAGATTTTAAAGCATCACAATGTTACGATGGTAGAGGGCTCAGTGGTTGATGGTTGTTGGCATCGGCGATGGACACTGCATTGTCCATCGGCCCAACCCTAATGAAAATACATTTAGAGCGTAGCTTACATCATAGTTGAGGTAGGGAAATGCCACTGGAGACGTGGGCCGTCTTCCCATCCCACCCCTCAAGGTCAACGGGCAAAAGAAAGAGCTGTTCTGGGCAAGGTGAACTGTTCCAAGGGCGTAGTTCAACATGTGGTAGAGGTCCTTCATTGGTGTCTGATCAAAGAAGCACAGCAACCAGACTTATATTCATGTCAAATTGATTGAGATTTTTGGGAATTTATTGACTCAAAGCTACCACTGAGGTATCATCATCACTCACTGGTTCCGGGTGACTGACAGGCGCCAGTCCCCATGTTAGGATGCCACGCCCACCATAGGTGTCTTGGAGCATCTCTGTGACCTTTGACCCTAGGCCAGAGAAGCCATCCGCCAGGTCACACATCACCTGGAATCCCTGAGAAGACAAAAGGTGAGAGTAGAAAAAAAAAAAAAAAAGACACACCTAAAATAGGTGTCAACTGAAATCAACATGTTAAGGTGATAGCGGTACCAGGACCGTGCACTCTCTGCACTTCCTTGCACTCACAAACCTGGGGCCTCATTTATAGAACTGTGCATAGGATTCACTTCCAAAGGTTGCGTATGGACGTGACAGAGTACGTGCACACAAAAATATTCAGATTATAAAACAGTGCGTATGTACGTATGTACGATTTTCCCTTTAAAAATCATAAACAATTAAAAAGTTTGCGCACGTGAGCGGACGTCTTCTCCCACCCTTTTAACGTGCATAGTTGCCTAAAAATGGTCAATGAAACGCCCATAATTAATAATCACCTATACTGACCAGTGGTGGACAAAGTACACAACTCCTGTACTTGAGTGAAAGTACAGATACCTTTGCAAAGTATTACTCCACTAAAAGTTTAAGTACAAAAGTACGTAAGTATCAAAAGTTATACTATTGTTTTGTAGGGTTATGTTTGTCAGAGATTGTTGACATGACAAACAGAATATAGAAATACAGTAGGCAAACCCTTATTTTTCACAAAATGGCATTCATTTTTAACAGGTTGCCCTTTCAAAAATAATTCAACTTACTCAGTTATGTGCGTGCGTGCGTGTGTGTGTGTGTGTGCATATGTGTAACCCTCAACTGTGTCCCATTAGCCATTGTATATCAAAATGTCCATCCTCAAGTTCTGTCTGTTTTCCTACTGAAGATTGAAGTTCAGATTAAGAAATAGGACGCAGCTGACTGGTAGAAAAGTGCAGGTTATCTTTAATAGCGATTGTTCTTTCATGCAGCTTGTTACCCTTGCAGAATGAGGCCTTGTTTTGTTTTACAATTCAGAAAAATGTGCCTTAGCTACTATATTATAGAACTCAACACAGGGCTTTGAGATATGGCCACGGGGTGTTGCAGTGCCCCAACCTACGCAGGCAAGAGGCTGTCAGACATTTTCCTAATTCCAGGGTCAGACTACACGATTTTAGCCCATTCTACGTGCTGCATTCTGCTTCGCTCTGCGTTGCGGAAATCATGTAGTGTGAAATCTGATATTGTGTAGTTTGAACAACTCCATTTGTTCGATATACAGTACAGCGCAAATATCATAGTCGATCGTTCAGTATGAACAGATGGCCCGAAGAAAAAAGGCGTGAAGTTTGTTTCTAGCATAATCCTGCTTATCAGGCTCTCCTGTGCATCAATATATCTAGCCTGCTAATGTCTATGGTTCAGACGAATGTCATGAACCGATTGAAACGCGTACTGCACCCTGACATTTTTGTTTGAAACGTAGTGGAGTCAAAGTAAAAAGTCTCCTAAAATGAAAACACTTGAGTAAAGTACAGATACTTGAAAAAAGTACTTAAGTACAGTAATGAAGTACATGTACTTTGTTACTGTCCACCACTGATACTGACTGCCCAATTGCATAACACCATAGCGGGTGTGGTAATTACCCTGATTACCCTCTCTCTTCTCTCTCCCGCTCTCTTTTCACTACCTCTAGTAACTGACAGGGCTATTATCACATGGAGAGTTCTGTGCATCGAACATGTGCTAACAATATGAAACTGCACTATATTTACCTGACTGAGCCATTGAAAACGTCATCAGTTTAAACAGATTTTCCTCTACTATTCACATTATGAGAATACACCGCATAATATGTGAGTAGGCCTATTGTTTGATAATTACAGATCCATTAGATTAAATATGATTTCTAATTTAACTGTAGGCTATAATATATTTGAAGGGTTCTGTTGCAAAACTGTTAAAACTTTAAGAAAGAAGTCAAATCTGTACCATAGATCAGCAATAAGGGTTCACCAAAAGTTCCAAATTGCTGAAAGATGTCTTTCATTGCAATCTTTAAATGTGGTTTATTATCATGAATCCAGTTTTTTGGTGCGCTCCAGGGATCATGAAGTAACATATACTATAATATAATACTTGAGGTAATATTTAGATTTATTTTACACTGGTATCAATTTCAAAGTGTTGCTCGCTATTCATCATTCTGACATTAGTGGCAGTTTCTAATTTCTCCAGTTTAAGTGAGTTCGCATGGGTCAAAGTGTCCGTGGAGGGCCGCACATTTTCCCGACAAGTTTGTTTTTAATAAATCACAAAGATTGCTTAGAAAGTTGCGTACACCTTCTTTTGCGCGTACGCAACGATTATGAATGAGGCCCCAGGTTCACCCCACAGGACACTGCTATCCCAACGGCTCTCACTGCAACCTCTTTGCTCGAACACCCTCCCCATCCACTCCTACTCACAAAGCTGGCAATCAGCTTAATCTAGTACTAACCAGCTCCACCACCAAATTTTGTGTCACAGATAATATGATACAGCTATGATCTCCCTAAGCCAAGTCTGAAAAACCTACTTTCATAACGAGGCATAAGGCTAGAGAATAAACTAATGCGGAACACATAGTTTCTGTGTAAGATCATTCCAAAACCCCCCCAAAACATATGAAATTCTCCTGGATCAGGGTTCGATTAAAAGACAATAAAAGTAACCTGAAGGTAATCACACTCCTCTGAAAAGAAATGCAGCTTGTCTTCCAGGTCCTCAAGCACTGAGCCCTGCAGCAGCACCTCCCCTTGACCAAAGGCCTCCAAGCGGTGAGCCTCCCTGGAAACACACAACCATGCAGAACTGTGATTGCTTCCAAAGGTTCTTGTCTACAAGGTAATAAATTCATTGTCTGAGATTTCAGTTTTTTATTTATCTAGAAAAACAATTCAATTTGTTTAAGCCTCATCATTACAATCATGATGGGTTAAGTAAAATGTACTTATTTGATTTTAGATCAGGTTTAGAGGTCTAAATACTTTACAACTGTATTTTCAGTCAACCTCAGGACATGCACATGACCCAGTTGGTTCATGTACATTGAATTGATGACATTGAATTTGGTCAAAGGATCACTTTGTTAAATACAGTATCTAGAGATGCACCTTCTTACCCGTCATGGTTGTATTGGTGAATAACAGAGATCGTCCGGGGGTGCAGGTGGATTCTCAGAAAATCGGACCAGACCCGTACGCTGCCCTCTAGCCTGTAGCCCTTTAGAGATCGCTCCAGGCGACTATTCACAGACTCCATAGAGACTGTGCCTAAACAGAATATGGCCGGGTTTTATTTGCAAACTCAATCAAGCATTGTGTTCACTTCAATTCTGAAACACAATGCAGGTATCCTGCTTTAAATTATGTGTTCATGAATTGGCAGGTGAAAATGGTAGCATCAACCCAAGGCACAAAATCTAGCTCTTTACCTGAGCATTGAGACAGAGAAGCACTGGCAAAATCAGTCTCTGAAAGTATCTTGCCTGTCTGAGCAAAAAGAAAATACATACATAAATACTTTCATACAAGAGATTTTCAATGGCAATGCCATCTTACATTTGTACCTTCATCTTGAGCAACATGTTTGGCCTGTTACTGTTGTTCAGTTATTAACATGTTGTCTGTGACCAGTAGTTGTCCCTTTAAGAAATAGTGATACAGGAAGTCACCTTTGACCTCCTATGTGAATTAAGTCAGGAAGTAAATGCACATGGCAGGGAGAACAGCTATTTTCAAGCCTCCTGTTTTCCATCATCAAACATCTGCACACATCTGCAATTTGTAGCATCGTTGGTATATGATGTAATCTTTTATCCTTATCTACAATCATAACTTATGATTTGGTATAAAAACATTGTTCTCGAAGTTTGATGTAAAAAGGCTACAAAGCTATTGTCTGTGGATTTTGTTTATAACAAGTGCTCTGGCTATAGTCACTAGGAGTTTACAGTAAAATAGTGATGATAATATATAAAAATAAGACTGTCACTTGGTTGGTTGATAGTTATTAAACATGCAATACATATGTAAGAGTTAAAAATATATAATTGAATTCATGATAAAAGTATGTCCACAGTGTATTACAAGGTATTTTTGAGCATAGTTGTTCATTATGCCATTTGTTTGTTCTCAGTTTCACCCTTTTCTAATCAGTAAACCTGCGGACAAACGGATAACTGTCTCCTGAGTTTTGATGAACGGAAGGCGTTTAACCTACTGCCAAGTTGTATTCAGTACATACAACAAGGGCGGCACAATGTCTGTATTCATTATCCTAAGATCCGAGCATATTATAATTTTAACCGCAACAAGAATAAAAGATATGAATGTAATAAGGTTTACAATTACAGCTACAGTCATACTGCTTGTATGTATAAGATCTCTTTCAACTCCAACAATATGCCTTACCTTTCATTGGTGTTCAGTAGTGTGATGTCAAACACTCCTAGTCCTTACCACGTGAAATGCTTCAGTGATTAAAAACCTGACTTAAAATACCTCTGGGGAGAGGATACCATGACATTGCCACACCATAATAGAGAGAAAAGCACTTACATCTAGTGTGTCCAGGTCTTGGAGAAAGGGGTTTTTTGTGAGGGGACTCTCTTTATGCAGCATTACCTTCCCCTCCCTAGAACAAAGTATAAAATATGTAACACTTTTTCTCTAAACTATTGTTTCAATGAAAATAGCAGAATGTACATAAAATACAAACCCACCATGTGACAGTGGTGGTGTCTTGGTTATTCTCATAGAGACATCCCTCCTGCCTCAGAGTCTGAAGGCTGCCTGGCAAGACCCAAGAGAGAAAGGACTAATGATGAACTGGAACACTAACACTGGAAGCTAATAATGGGAAAATTTGAATCTGCACGGACAAAAAAAGTATGTGAAAAAGATATTAACTAATCCATTTGCCAACATAAATTGGTTAGAGTTGTTACCTTTAAGGTCCATGGCAATGAGGCGGGGGGTGTAGGTGACATGACCCCCTGGAGTCTGTCCCTCCCTGAAGACAATGTCATTCTGTAGCTCCCCGTGAGGGGAGTCTGGGTCATAGGACAAAGAGGCATCCTAAAAACAAGGGGGGCAAATTAAGAAAAGCAACCCAGGAAAATAGTCAAATAAAGGCCTTTGTTTTTATGTCTTAATAACGTCTAATGACTTGTATGCAAACTGTAGACGTCTACTTCATCATCATCATCATCTTCGTCCGCTTATCCGATCGGGTCGCGGAGGTAGTAGTTCCAGCAGAGAGCCCCATCCTTCCCTTTCCCGGGCCACATCCGCCAGCTCTGACTGGGGGATTCCAAGGCGCTCCCCGACCAGCATGGAGATATAATCCCTCCACCTGGTCCTTGGTCTGCCCCGTGGCCTCCGCCCAGCTGGACGTGCCTGGAACACCTCCCTAGGGAGGCGGCCAGGTGGCATCCTAACTAGATGCCCGAACCACCTCAACTGGCTCCTTTCTACGCAAAGAAGCAGCGGATCTACTCCGAGTCCCTCCCGGATGACTGAACTTCTCACCCTATCTCTAAGGGAGAAGCCAGCCACCCGCCGGAGGAAACTCATTTCGGCCGCTTGTATCCGTGATCTCGTTCTTTCGGTCATGACCCATCCTTCGTGACCATAGGTGAGAGTAGGAACAAAGATAGACCGGAAGATTGAGAGCTTTGCCTTTCGGCTCAACTCTCTCTTCGTTACAACGGTGCGATACAGCGACTGCAATACCGCTCCCGCTGCTCCGATTCTCCGGCCCAACTCACGTTCCATTTTCCCATCACTCGAGAACAAAACCCCAAGATACTTAAACTCCTTCACTTGGGGTAAGGACTCATTCCCTACCTGGAGTAAACACTCCATCGGTTTCCTGCTGAGAACCATGGCCTCAGACTTGGAGGTGCTGATCTTCATCCCAGCCGCTTCACACTCGGCTGCAAACCGATCCAATGAGTGCTGAAGGTCGCAGGCCGATGGCGCCATCAGTACCACATCATCCGCAAAAAGCAGTGACGTGATCCCAAGCTCACCAAGCTGCAGCCCTCCTCCCCCGCGGCTGCGCCTTGAAATCCTGTCCATGAATGTCACAAACAGAATCGGTGACAAAGCGCAGCCCTGTAGGAGACCAACCCTCACTGGAAACGAGTTTGACTTACTGCCGAGAACCCGGACACAGCTTTCGCTTTGGGAGTACAGAGATTGGATGGCCCTAAGTAGTGACCCCCTCACCCCATACTCCCGCAGCACCTCCCACAATAGCTCCCTGGGGACCCGGTCATACGCCTTCTCTAAATCTACAAAACACATGCAGACCGGATAGTCATACTCCCAGGCCCCCTCCAGGATCCTTGCGAGAGTAAAAAGTTGGTCCGTTGTTCCACGCCCTGGTCGGAAACCGCATTGTTCCTCTTCAATCCGAGGTTCGACTATCGTCCGGACCCTCCTTTCCAACACCCTAGAGTAAACTTTCCCGGGGAGGCTGAGTAATGTGATGCCCCTATAATTGGCACACACTCTCCGGTCCCCCTTTTTGAAGAGGGGAACCACCACCCCGGTCTGCTACTCCTTAGGTGCTGTCCCTGACCTCCACGCAATGTTGATGAGACGTGTCATCCATGACAGTCCCTCAACACCCAGAGCCTTCAGCATTTCAGGGCGGATCTCATCAACCCCTGGGGCTTTGCCACTGTGGAGTTGTTTGACTACCTCAGTGACCTCCACCAGGGAAATTGGCGTTGATCCCCCATCATCCTCTAGCTCCGCCTCAACCATAGAGGGGGGATTTGTCGGGTTTAGGAGTTCCTCAAAGTGCTCCTTCCACCGTCCCATCACCTGATCAGTTGAAGTCAGCAGCGTCCCATCCTTGCTGTATACAGCTTGAATGCTTCCCTGCTTTCCCCTCCTGAGGTGCCGGATGGTTTTCCAGAACAACTTTGGTGCCAGCCTAAAGTCCTTCTCCATGGCTTCTCCGAACTCCTCCCACACCCGCTGCTTCGCCTCTGCCACCGCCGAGGCTGCAGTCCTCCGTGCCTGTCGATACCTTGCAACTGCTTCCGGAGTCCCCCGGGATAACATATCCCGGAAGGCTTCCTTCTTCAGTCGGACGGCTCCCCTGACCCCTGGTGTCCACCAGGGTGTTCGGGGATTACCGCCCCTTGAGGCACCCAAGACCTTGAGACCACAACTCTCAGACGCGGCTTTAGCAATGGAGGCTTTGAACATTGCCCACTCCGGTTCTATGCCCCCAGCCCCCACAGGGATGCAAGAGAAGCTCCGCCGGAGGTGTGAGTTGAAGGCCTCCCGTACCGGGGCCTCCTCCAGACGTTCCCAGTTCACCCGCACTACACGTTTGGGCTTTCCAGGTCTGTCCAGGGGCTTCCCCGGCCACCTGACCCAACTCACCACCAGATGGTGATCAGTTGACAGCTCCGCCCCTCTCTTTACCCGAGTGTCCAAAACATAGGGCCTCAGATCCGATGACACGATAACAAAATCTATCATTGACCTTCTGCCCAGGGTGCTCTGGTACCAAGTACACTTATGAGCATCCTTATGTTCGAAATTGGTGTTCGTTATGGCCAGTCCATGACTAGCACAGAAGTCCAATAACAAGCCACCACTCGGGTTCAGATCCGGGCGGCCGTGCCTCCCAATCACGCCCCTCCAAGTGTCTCCATCATTGCCCACATGTGCGTTGAAGTCTCCCAGTAAGACTACGGAGTCCCCACCAGGAGCCCTATGCAGGACTCCATCCAGGGTCTCCAAGAAGGCCGAATACTCCACACTACTGTTTGGCGCATAGGCGCAGACAACAGTCAGAGTTTTCCCCCCTGCGACCCGCAGGCGCAGGGAGGCGACCCTCTCATCCACCGGGATAAACTCCAACACAGAGGCACTCAGCCGGGGACTTATAAGTATCCCCACTCCCGCCTTGCGCCTCGCACCTTGGGCCACTCCGGAGAAGAATAGAGTCCAACCCCTGTCCAGGATTGAGGTACCAGAGCCGAGGCTGTGCGTAGAGGTAAGCCCCACCAGATCCAACTGGTAGCGATCCACCTCCCGCACAAGCTCCGGCTCTTTCCCTCCCAGAGAGGTGACGTTCCACGTCCCCAAAGCCAGCCTCTGCCACCCAGGTCTGGTCCGTCGAGACCCTCTGCCTTCACTACCACCTTTCTGGCAGCGCACCCGACCCCATTGGTTCTTCCCGCAGGTGGTGAGCCCACGGGACGGAGAAGTTGAGACGGCGATGTTTTCCACGTTGCCTCTTCGGGCTGTGCCCGGCCGGGCTCCGTGGCAAGCCCGGCCACCAGGCGCTCGCTGACGGGTCCTCCTCCTGGGCCTGGCTCCAGGAGGGGACCCCGGGCTTCCTCCGGGCCGGGTATCTAATCTTCTTCCTCGCTTGTCCATGAGGTGTATTTGGGACCATTCTTTGTCTGGCCCCTCGCCTGAGACCAAATTGCCATGGGAGACCCTACCAGGAACACAAGGTTCCAGGCAATACAGCCCTCAGGTTCACAGAGGCACACAAACCTCTCCACCACGTTAAGGTGATGGTCCCCGGGAACGTCTACTTCAATAGTTTGTTATTGTTCTGTGCTGTCAGGCTGCTAAGCCTAATCCATGCCCAATTCTCCACATGGTGAAACTACCAATGAATGCCACCATGCTGTGGTTCCATATTGTTTAGTCTTATTGCCACTTAAATTGTTGTTTTTCAGGACAGTCTGCATACCATCGATTGCCAATAGCAAGAAATAATTTATTATGTGTACAGTTCCAATCATAATGATTCAACCCCCATTGCACATTAGGTTTATTATCAAAATGTATAAACTTTCCGCTGTTTGCAAAAAAACAATCAAACAATAACTATTTAAATACACTATGTGGACAAAAGTATTGGGCCACCTACACATTACGCCTACAGGAGCTTTTATGACATTCCTTTCCAAATGCAGAGGCATTAATATGAAGTTTGTCCCCCCTTTGCAGCTATAACAGCTTCCACTCTTCTCGGAAGGCTTTCTACAAGATTTTGGGTGTGTCTGTGGGCATTTTTGCCCATTCATCCAGAAGAGCATTTGTGAGGTCAGACACTGATGTTGGAAGAGAGGGCCTGGCTCTCAATCTCCATTCTAGTTCATCCCAAAGGTGTTCAATGGGGTTGAGGTCAGGGCTCTGTGCGGGCCAGTCAAGTTCTTCCACACCGAACTCATCCAACCATGCCTTTATGGACCTTGCTTTGTGCACTGGGGCACAGTCATGCTGGAACAGAAAAGGGCCTTCCCCAAACTGTTCCCACAAAGTTGGAAGCATAGAATTGTCCAAAATGACTTGGTAAGATGAAGCATTAAGATTTCCCTTCACTGGAAATAAGGGGCCTAGGCCAACCCCAGAAAACAACCCCATGGCATTATCCCTCCTCCACCAAACTTTACAGTTGGCATAATGCAGTCAGGCAGGTAACGTTCTCCTGGCATTCACCACACCCAGACTTGTCCATCAGACCGCCAGATAGAGAAGCGCGATTCGTCACTCCACAGAACACGTTCCCACTGCTCCGGTGTCCAGTGGTGGCGTGCTTTACACCACTCCATCTGACGCTTGGCATTGTGCTTGGTGATGTAAGGCTTGCATGCAGCTGCTCGGCCATGGAAACCCATGCCATGAAGCTCCCGGAGCACAATTTTGGTACTGATATTAATGCCCGAGCTGATTTGGAACTCTGCAGTTATTGAGTCAGCAGAGCTTTGGTGACTTTTACGCACTACGCGCCTCAGCACTCGGCGACCCCGCTCTGTAACTTTACGTGGTATGCCACTTTGTGGCTGAGTTGCTGTGGTTCCTAAACGTTTCCACTGCAATAATACCACTTACACTTGCAAACGTGATGCAAAGTCAGACACCAGCTTCTGGCAGCGTTCCTGATGAATCTCATGGGCAATGGCCTCCAGTTCACTAATATTCTTGGGTTGCCTTCTTCAAATCCCACCATGGGGTTCAAGTCAGGCGACTGTGACGGCCACGGTAGAATCTTCCAGGACTTCTTCTGAAACCAAATCTTGGTGGACTTTGAGGTACGCTTTGTCCTGTTCGAACGTCCAATGACGCCCAAGCTTCAGCTTCCTCACAGAAGGCATGATGTTTTCTCCTAGGATTTCCTGACACTTGATGGAATCCATCTTGCCCTCCACACGCTGCAGGTCTTCAGTAACAGAGGAAGCAAAGCAGCCCCAGAGCATCAACGAGCCACCTCCATGCTTCACTGTAGGCAGGGTGTTCTTTTCAGCGTATGCTTCCTTTTTCCTCCTCAAGACATCCATAGGGCCAAAATTTTCCAGTTTTGTTTCATCGCTCCACAGACCAGAATCCCAAAACTTCTGTGGCTTATTATGGTTTTGAGCATATTGGAGCCAACTTTTCTTGTGCTTTTGGGTCAGCAGATGTGTGCGTCTTGGAGTTCGGGCATGGAGACCTTCAGTGTTTAGTATGCGCCTTACTGTGCAAACTGAAACCTCAGTGCCTGCTACCACCAAATCTTGCTGCAGGTCTTTTGTAGTCACTCAAGGGTTTTTGACCACCTGCCTCCTCAGGAATCTGGTGGCAGACGGTGATAGCTTCCTCTTTATGCCACGTCCAGGTAGTGTAGCCTGGGATCCTTTAAATTTGAACTTGCAAACTATGCTTCCAACTGTATCTCTAGGAACATTCAGTCCCTTTACTATCTTTTTGAATCCATTATCTTGTTAGTGGAAGGCAATAATCTCTTCTCTTAACTTTTTGGACCACTCTCTTGACATATTGCCATATTTCTAACATGCAATCAAACGTCAGTCAACAAAGCCCTAGCCAGTGCAGGTATTTGATGTGTTTTATCTCAAGCACACCTGCTACAACTAATGAAGCCCTTCAGACAACACCTGATTTGCACGTGTGTTCTTATGAGGCATTCTATTCAGGAGGTAGAATCATTCTAAGCCTGCAGTGTGTGTTGAATTTGGAGAAACAATTTGTTATATTAGTTGTGTTAAGCTATTTAAATTGTTCTTGTTTGATTGCAAACAGCTGAAAGTTTGTAAATGTTGCTAATAAACCTAACTTGCAAAGGGGGTTCAATAATTTTGATTGCAACTGTATACAGTTGTGGTCAAAAGTTTTGAGAATGACAAGTATTGGTTTTCACAAAGTTTGCTGCTTCAGTGTTTTAGATATTTTTGTCAGACGTTACTATGGTATACTGAAGTATAATTACAAGCATTTCATAGGTGTCAAAGGCTTTTATTGACAATTACATTAAATTCATGCAAAGAGTCAATATTTACAGTGTTGACCCTGCAAGACCTCTGCAATACGCCCTGGCATGCTGTCAATTAACTTCTGGGCCACATCCTGACTGATGGCAGCCCATTCTTGCATAATCAATCCTTGGAGTTTGTCAGAATTTGTGGGTTTTGGTGTGTCCACTCACCTCTTGAGGATTGACCACAAGTTCTCAATGTTAAGGTCTGGGGAGTTTCCTGGCCATGGACCCAAAATGTCGATGTATTCCCGAGCCACTTAATTATTACTTTTGCCTTATGGCAAGGTGCTCCATCATGCTGGAAAAAGCATTGTTCATCACCAAACTGTTGTTGGATGGTTGGGAGAAGTTGCTCTGGGAGGATGTTTTGGTACCATTCTTTATTCATGCCTGTGTTCTTGGGGAAAATTGTGAGTGAGCCCACTCCCTTGGCTGAGAAGCAACCCCACACATGAATGGTCTCAGGATGCTTTACTGTTGGCATGACACAGGACTGATGGTAGCGCTCACCTTCTCTTCTCCAGACAAGCTTTTTTCCGGATGCCCCAAACAATCAGAAAGGGAATTCAGAGAAAATGACTTTACCCCAGTCCTCAGCAGTCCAATCGCTGTACCTTTTGCAGAATATCAGTCTGGCCCTGACGTTTTTCCTGGAGAGAAGTGGCTTCTTTGCTGCCCTTCTTGACAACAGGCCATCCTCCAAAGGTCTTTGCCTCACTGTGCGCGCAGATGCACTCACACCTGCCTGCTGCCATTCCTGAGCAAGTTCTGCACTGGTGGTGCTCCGATTCCGCAGCTAAATCAACTTTAGGAGACGATCCTGGTGCTTCCTGAAGCCTTCTTCACAACCATTGAACCTCTCCTTCCAGTTCTCGATGATCCAATAAATGGTTGATGTAGGTGCAGTCTTACTAGCAGCAATATCCTTGCCTGTGAAGCCCTTTTTGTGCAAAGCAATGATGACTGCACGTGTTTCCTTGCAGGTAACCATGGTTAACAGAGGTAGAACAATGACTTCAAGCACCACCCTCCTTTTACCGCTTCCAGTCTGTTATTCAAACTCAATCAGTGATCTCCAAAGTCCTTGTCAACACTCTCACCTGTGTTAATGTGACAAACACTGACATGATGTCAGCTGGTCCTTTTGTGGCAGGGCTGAAATGCAGTGGAAATGTTTTTGGGGGATTAAGTTAATTTTCATGTCAAAAAGGGACTTTGCAATTAATTGCAATTCATCTGATCACTCTTCATAACTTTCTGGAGTATTTGCAACTTTCCATAATAAAAACCGAGGCAGCAGACTTTGTGAATATTAATATTTGTTTCATTCTCAAAACATTTGACAACAACTGCCCACACACACACACACACACACACACACACACACACACACACACACACACACATATACACACACATACTTTTAGCCTTACATAACATGTTTTTCTCAGTTTTCCTACTGTCTTGGTGGCAAATAATGTTTACTTGACACTTTAGCCACCTGTTCTGCTTCTACATGTCAGGTCAACAAAGCATTTCTTCATTCAGATTCTTATCGGTGCTGTTATGGCCACGAATGCCTGTCCGTATTGTGGGGTTTTGTCGTCTTCCCTTGTTTCTCCTTCACTGTCCTAACCAGCAGGTGTCCGCTCGTCACTCATCATCAACGTCCATCTTCAATAAAACCGTTGTTTCCTTGTCATTCCCAAGAGCGAGCGTTAGCCTTTGTTAAGTGATACATGTGGTTGTATCTTGTTAGAGTGCTCGTCTCTCGTTAGATAGGTGGTTAATAACTAGTGGACAATCTTTGTGTTAACCCTTTCGTGTTTGGTACAAGTTCAGCCTGTCTGTTTGTGATAAATAAGCTGTTGTCTAGTGTTTGTTAGTCCACCTTTGTTTGCTGTACGTTCCCTCCCATACTTAGTGTTGTCTGTTTTGTCCGTACGATTCTCCCCTCGTACTTAGTGTTCGTCTGTACACAGTACAGCTTTTAGTTTACTTATTTCATTACCCCGTTCACATTCTGTACTAGGTGCAGCGTGTTTTGTTTTATTGGTAGCCCAGTACTTGGTACTGTGCTTTTTCTTTTGTCCCTGCGCACAGCAGCACAGCTAGTTTAGCAGCCCATGGGTTAACATTTCATCACGTAGATAACCCATGTTAAACACCTCAGTTTAGGAACGAGTGCCACCCGCTGTATTTTTGGTAGTCTTTAGTTTTGTTAGGCACAGGCATAAGACTGTTGTTTTTCTTTTGTTTTGGCACCAATAGGCTAAATCCCGTGAGTTATGCCCTGTGACGCTTGTAATAAATGTTTACGTTCCTTGTTTGGTCTCCCTGTGTTTCACTGCACACCCACTCACATACTGGGTAGTGTTAGGTCCTTCCTACCCCCTAGGCTGCAATACCACCTGAAGGGTCGTAACAGGTGCTTTTAGCCATTTAGGCTTCTACATGTTGTCAGATTTAATAGCATGCTCAAGATATAGTTGCATACACATCATGTAATCCATTAGTTGTGTGACCTATTAGTTGTGTGCTCTAGTAATTGTGTGACCTATTAGTTGTGTGCTCTAGTAATTGTGTGACCTATTAGTTGTGTGATCTAGTAATTGTGTGCTCTATTAATCGTGTTCTCTATTAATTGTGTGATATTAATGAAGTCTGTAGCAGAAGAACAAGAGTGAGTGAAAACAACAGCTAGACTATTGAAGATAGGAGCAACCTGGGAAGCAGAGAGAAATGAGAGTGCTGTAAAGGAGGGTCTGGTTGTAAATCTGGGAGGCCTCTGATCTTTGGATGTGGAGCTAAAGGCCTGGCAGAACAAGTATGTTTAAACAGTTTTTTTAAAGTGTCCAGGGACTGCATTTCGGATCTCAAGGGGGAGAGTGTTCCAAATGGTGGGGGCAGCCACGCTGAATGCTCTGCCTCCATATGTCCGTAGACTGGTGTAAGGGATTTACATATACGCCATATAATCCCCCCTTTGTGACTATAAAAGTCACACAACAAGGAAGCATAAACACACGAGTAAATATGGATTGCGTGTTTTCGTAACATGTCAGGGCACACACATGAATACATGCAAAGTAAAATGTAATGCAAAAACCATTCAAAAAATATGACATTTCTTAAAACATAATACTCAATTCAAACATAGTTACAAATGTGATGTAAGCACGTACAGTTCAATAGCCTTGCCTCTCTTTTAAACAGTTGCATAGTTTCAATAGTGAAATAAAATAATGAAAAGATCATTGTGGTATAAAAGTTTAAACATTACGTCAGAAAAGTGCAACAGTATAATCAGTATCAGTGTAAAGGGTAAAGTGTATCAGTATAATAATTAGATTGACTTTCATGGCACATATGCTAACTACCCTATGGTGGCAAAGTCACCTCCATAGATCATACTAAATCGCGGGAGCCAAACACATTTATCAAATCCGAAATGAATTCACCCCCACAGGTCATACAAGACCAAACCTCTCAATCCCCAATTTACTAGGATTGAGTAAAAGATCCTGCACGAAACTTCTCTACAATTATTTAATCACTTGGGTAAAAAAACCTTGTTTTCCAAGGAAAAATTCCCAATAATGGTACATGAAATTAAGATACGGTTTGATAGAAATTGTATAGGCATAACATCGAATATATGAGCATGGAATATAGTTTCTACACTGGTATTATGAGCTTATCTATTCGTGCTAGGGTATATTGATGAGCATATCACTTCCAATTCATTCTAATCCATTAGGTGTTTTCGACCTGTCTCTCCGTTTTGGAGAATCTACTGGACGGAAACGGTTGTGGTACGGTCAAACTCCTCGTACTACACGGGGCTCATAAAGCTCAGGTCCAACGATAATTTCTTCAGGTCTGTTCTCCTGTCGCCATTTGTAGTTCTCCTCTCATTCGCCCTTGATGGGCTCGTCATCGCGTGTACTGGTACTGTACGCCGTAACTGAGGCTGAGTTGCTGGTTACTAGCATTGGAGACGGGGCTGCCGACATTGCCAGGGCTGGCGTCAGCATGGTTGAGTCCAGTACGGTTGATGCCAAAATGGTCGAAGTCCTCACGATAGCAGTCATTGCTGTCGCAGTCAACAGGGTCCAGGCCATCAAGGGTTGGAAGTTCCAGGATCGTCACCAAAGTTGCAGTCATCTGGATTGTAGCCATCAGGGTGGAAGTCATCGTGGTCTATCTTAGACTAGGGATCCTGCGTGGTGGGCGAAGATGAAGTTGTTCAGTTTGATCTGCTACCTCGGTATGGATGGTGGTTGACGGCATTGACGAGGCTGCCTCTACCACTCATCAAGAAAGTTGTAGGACTCGGACAGGGCCACATCTCCCTCCACCATCACCAGGTTCATCTGTTTTACTGTGGTTTTAATCAGAACAGATTGCAACACTGGCACAACACAGCACAACACTTCCTTCTGATTGTTTCTCACCATTCCAGTTCATTATGAGTTTCTTGTAATAGTTGAACTCTAGCGTACAGCCCTTTCCACCCCAGGTGCAAACTGGCTTTTAGTGTTTTTCCTCCTCAACTCCAGAAGTGTGCCACAGGATCTGTCTGCTGTATTCCGAAGCGCTTCAGTACCCCCTTCACTGTTTGTAGATAAAAGCAGACCCATTATCCGAACTGTCAAACCTTGGAATTACTTCTCTCAAGAATTTGATCACCGTTCGATGGTATTGCTTCTACCCACCTACAGAACCGATCAATAATAATTAACATGTACCTTTTTCTTGCACTCGCTTGACTGTCAACACAATCCATCACAAGATGCCTGAAAGGACGCTCTAAGACCAGTATATGTCCTATAGGTGTGGTAATATCTTTCCTTACGTTGTTACGTGCACATATCACAATTCCTTGGCGTTTTGATTGCTGACTATTTATCTTGGACACCTCATATCAGGGCCATAACCACTAAAATGGCCAAGCGAATCGATATACTGGGCAAAACCTGTCACTTAATGAACACTGAGGTAGCCACTACATTATATTACTCTAAAGTTTATCCTTCTATAATCTATTGTAACCTAGCTTGGCCAAGTACACATCACATCAAATTAAGAGCCCATGTATCGTCTGCAGAAATTAGCTTTAAGAAATTATATATTGTGTACATCAATCAATCCCTCTGAGCCCCTGTTCATGGAGAATGCCATTGTTTGAGCCCCTTAAGGGTTCTTGGCACTCCCCTTCACATTCCCTCTTGTATTTTATATTTTGTTATACTACGTAACCGTGACTCGGGCATCTGTGCCATAAAAAAAAAAGTCCCATGTGTACATACTCTCTTTTCCTTCTTTGTCTGTTTCTAAACAGGAAACATCTGCACCTATTTACACCAAGATCATTTGTGTTCCTAGTACTGTCTTATCTACATACATACTCAGGGGAACATCATATCTGAACTCCCGTTTTGCACAGCGCGACCATTCCTATACAGACCAAAATTGGTGTTGTAGCCGAATTGTCCTGAACCTGCAGCATAGGATCTTGATCAGCTTCTGTAGTTACCATTGGGAGCTGACTGTCCCCCTTCCGATTCTTTGGGCACCCCTAGTATCCTGGATTCAGGCCTCCCCAGGGGTTGACAGGACCCAATGGTTGTTGCAGTTGCGTTGTTGCCAATTATTCCATCCTCGTTCTTGTTGAGGGGGTGATGCATCATTTTTATTTGGGTTCATTGGACATGCCCTTCGCATGTGTCCTGGTTTTTGACAACCCCATCATACCCTAGGTGGGCCTTATGCCCCCTGTATCCTTTCCTTTGTGGACCTCCTTGGCTCTTACTATTCTTCCAGAGCTGAGGAGGCTGTGTAGACACTTACTACTGGGGTTGTCTCTTGGCCCGCTGGCGCAGACGTGGTTGGTCCAACTGATGCCACTGTTGGTTCTTTTGTTGGAGCCAGCACCGGAGCTTCTATGGGCACTTCACCCATTAGGAGTTGTCCCAGCTTTCGCTGTAATCTCTTTTCTTGTTTATTTTGTTTCAGTTCATTCTGTCTGTGTTTTTCCACAGCATGTATCATGTGGTCACAGAACTCTCTGAGGTCAGTCCCACCACATCTTCCAGCCAGTCTTTTGCGTCCACCACCGCCTTTTGGGTTGCCTTTAATTCAGGGTATTTTTCCGTTATCTCTTTCCACCAATTCAGTTGTTCATGGAGATAGGTGGCAGTGTCAAGTGTTTAGGGTTTATATTATTGGGAGACTCGAACCTCAGCGCCGTCCACATCCGTGTCCAGAATGAGGCGAAATACGCTCCATCTTTCAATGTGTCATATGCGGCTTGTATAAAAATAATAATAATCCCAAGGTGCCAAAAACCCATTACATGAAATTGGGGCTTTGAACAGCTTAGAGAAATGGAAATGGCCAACTTGTCTGTTCACCCACAAGGAACACTGACTGATCCTGAAGAGCCAAACCACTGCCAATCATGATGTCTTGCATCTTGGCCAGCCCCCAACGTCATTGCAAGCAGAGCCTTGAGATACCCCACAGCCATTCATTTTCCTGTTTGTTCTTCAAACACTCTTATCCATTTTCCTGCCCCTTCGTGTATATCAGGCAGTCTAGCAATCAACTAGGTCCCTATGATTTCCGCGATGCAGTTAACACGGACAGAATCGCGGAATTTCATGATGAAAATGTAATCAATTGTAAAACACGGAAAACCGTGGAATTTGCCAAAATGTGGATGCAATTTATAAAATCCAGGGTTGTCCCACCATGTTTAAGCGTTTTTTTCAAAGCGCCTGAGCCGAATGAACAGAAACAAATTATATGCTGCTATGTTATGAATAAAAACAAATAAATTGTCAAGTTTGCCCAAAAGTGAGTTTTATTGTTAAAAAAGGGATTTTATATTTACCGGGATGTTACTTCCGTTTAGACAGACATTGGGTCTATAAGCATGAACATACTACGACCCACTTTGTTGTTCTTATACTTCTTAATTGGGAGAGTATTAATAGATATTTCACAACAGATACCTTGAGAAACAAATTACCTATACATTTGATATAATTGTTTACCCAAATAAAGTGTACAATGTTGAAAACTTGTACTCTGAAAACCGCTAACGTGTCAAACAGCTTAGCTTTTTTAGGACGCGGGACCAGTCTGCTCACAATAGCATTTGAAACATATCAGTGTCTAAAATAATGCCACAGTAAAAAATGTATATGGCCTATATCTTTTTAGATAATACAATGAGTCTACTGGTGAATAATTTAAATAAGCCAGGGCAAGATGATTGGATCGAGACTTCAGACCTATATCTTAATCATTGGCAGCTCTGATCCATATGGATACTAAACAATTCAATTATTGAATGGATTTAGAAGTGTTCCTACTGTAACGTTGATAAAAAATGTATTCATGCAGGCTAGGCTACTATGTTTCTAAAGGTGCTGGCATATATCATATTTCCTTAAGATCTAGGTTAGTAGCCTATGAGAGGTAGCCTCATTTCAAATTCTACTGAAATAATCACGTTATCTTCCCGGACATGCAAAAGTCTAGAAACCAATGAAAACATAAATGCTGACCAAAATGTATTGCACTGTTTTTCCATCACGAGCCAAATATAATTAGTCACACAGTGGAGAAAGACATAGCTCTAATGCAGTTCAGCGACAATGAAGGAGGCTATAAGGAGCATGCCTCACATGAGTGGACGTATCTCCAAAACTCCAGCTATCGATCTCTTTAATTTTTGGATCATAGCTCAATGAGACCTCCTTCCAGGTCCAGTTTAAAGCTTTCATGCGACGGATGTAATTTCAAAACGCAAAAAAAGGCAAAACAACGCTGACAAGCAGATTTGCAACCCCGCTCGCCCAGACGAGTGTAAGAGCCAAATAAATTACGAGGTGCATTGGTGTTTTCATCGCAAAAGATATGAGGCCATTTTCCGTAGTTGAAAATGAAAGATTTCGACTATTGGTCAACACATTGGAGCCAAAATACTCCATCCCCTCACGCCCACACTTTAGTCAGTCTGTATTGCCAGAGCTTTGCAAAGTAACAAAATTGATCAATCAATCGATCAACTAGCCAACCAATTTATGTTTTTATCACTTATTCATCTATTTTGTTATTCACTTTTACGTATTTTTGAGTTTTGAGTTAGACATTACTAAACCCGTATTTTATCAACTTAACATTGTCTCATCACTTCACTGAACAACCTCTTTAGTTGAGATAACACAAGATGACCGCAAGTTATTGCAATTATTTTTCAAATCAAAATCCACACATTTATTTTTCAGTAAACAGACTCTGTACCAAAATAAGATATAAGAATGGAATGACTACAGAATATGTGCCCAAGGCTTTCCTCTATCGTTTGATACTACCCTTATACCATTGTGATATATTGTGCCCAGTAAATGTCAGACAGTGTGAAAAGCGTAAAAACACACCCTGCTCTCCCCCACAAGTCAGCTTCTCTGTCAGGCTGGTCAGCCTGAAACAACGTTATGAATATGTGCTAGTTGTGAAGGAATACAGCGATGTTGCTTTACTAAAAATCTTGTCTGTATGCCACATTTTGGATTGTTTGTTTATTTCATCTATTAAGTATAAACTCAAAAACATACTGACAATCAGGAGTTCCTTTTGCAGTATCTCATTAACCATGTAACAACTTCTTATATACTTTCTGTCGTCTATTGTCAAGATAGACCTTTTGGCCTCCTCTCTCATCGGGTCCGTTATTCCAGAGGAAGGATCACAAGTGGAGATAGTTGTTTAGTCAAAACGTATTTTAATTCACTCAGAGTATATGTATATTATCACACGCATATGGTTTATTAACCTTTAAGCAATTATTGTAATAATAGCAGTTTACCTTAGCTCATATCCCGCAAAGCTGAATATAAGGAGAGTGGAGAAGACTGTGACGCCCCAGTTCCCTCTGCCAGTCTAATGTCTCTTCCTTTGTCTCTAGTATATATAGTTTAGCGCCACACTCATTTGCACCCCACATGAGCAACACCAGATGTTTCCTGTTGATCTCTTAAACCAGACGCTTCTTCGTTCTCTAAGCCCGGGTCCCTCTTTGACCTTGGGTCACAACTCCCAACAGTCTCCCCCCTGGGCCCGTGCTCCTCTGCGTAAACAGGCCTCTCTTTTCACAATTACCAGGGGCCTCCCAGATTTACAACCAGCCCCTCCTTTACAGCCCTCTCATTTCCTCTGCAATACACTAGTTGTTGTTCTCACTCACTCTTGTTCTTCCGCTACAGACGTCATTAATATCACACAATTACTAGATCACACAACTAATAGGTCACACAATTACTAGAGCACACAACTAATAGGTCACACAACTAATGGATTACCTGATGTGTATGCAACTATACCTGAGCATGCTATTAAATCTGACACTATTAACTTTCTTTATTCTGGTTTACTTACATATAAAATTTCACCAAATTTAGACATTTAAAAATTGCCATTCATTTATCAACTCTTCTCTCTATTTTAGTCCGACGCCTAATGGTTCCATAGTATTTCATTGCTCATAGTCAATAGTATTTTATCCCTCGCTCAACCGGACATATAAATATACAGTTGTATGCAAAAGTTTGGGCACCCCTTGACAAATAACAGACATGAGTGATTTTCTTATAGAAAAGATGAGAACAGTCTGGGAAAAACATGGAAAAGAAAAACACTATTTGTAGCAAACATTAATGCATAGTTGCTTTTTATGTCAAATTGAACAAAAATAAAAACGTAATTGCGGCATGTGCAAAAGTTTGGGTACCCTACATAGTCAGTACTTAGTAACACCCCCCCTGGCAGATATCACAGCTTGCAAACGCTTTTTGTAGCCAGCAATAAGTCTTTCAATTCTTGTACTTGCGATTTTCTCCAATTTTTCCTTGCAAAATGTTTCTATTTCTGCAATATTCTTGGGCCGTCTTGCATGCACAGCTTTTTTAAGTTGTACCCACAGATTTTCAATTTAAGTCTGGGGACTGTGATGGCCATTCCAAAAGCTTTGGCTTGCGTCTCTTGAGGCAGTCCATGGTGGATTTTGAGGTAAGTTTAAGATCATTATTCTGTTGTAGAAACCATCCCCTATTCAGCTTCAGCTTTTTTACAGACGGTGTGAGGTTTACTTCCAGAATTTGCTGGTATTTAGTGGAATCCATTCTTGCCTCCACCGGCGCAATGTCCCCTGTGCCACTGGCTGCAACACAACCCCAGAGCATGATAGACCCACCCCCATGCTTAACAATTGGCAAGGTGTTATTTTCATGGAATGCTGCTCCTTTTTTCCTCCAAACATACGGACGGAATCGCTGGATCTTTTTATGTAAAAGAAAATCTTTGGAAACAGTTAATTATATTGGGTTGCCACCATCAGGGTGTAGTTGCTGCAGTCAATGTCTACTGAAGTATTCTCATCAATTCAATGTCAGAGAGACAGTTCAGTTTGAGCCAGGGGCTTGTCCAGGACGCAAGGTTCTTCCACTGACTCTTCCATGAAGGTCTTGTTTGTGCAAGCATCGCTGCGTGGTGGAACGGTGCACCACCACCACCCCTATCTTCCTGCATGTTTTTTGGCAGTCAAATGGGGTTTTGAAATGGCTTTCTGACCAGTAGGGATGGGTATTGTTAGGATTTTATCGATACCAATACCGCTTATCAATATCGATACTTTTCAATACTTGTCTCCATAATTTGGTGAAAAAATGACCGTGAAAAGGACATGAAAATATGTGAAAGATTCAACACAGTAATAAGTTCAGTTTCTTGAGTTTCCAGTATATAAGGGAGGAGCAACTGCCTCAAATGTCTGGTGGTTTTGTTCCTTGATGCTGCTTCACTAACAGGACGCAGGGACGCTGGAACACATTTTGAGTTGAGGGTGCTGAAGTTCAGTTGCATACATAGGCCTAAAAACTGTGTTTCCCCTTATAATGCATTAAACGGTGGCGCAGTGCGTGCAGACGCTGAATGATTGCCGCTGTTATAAAATAGTGGAAAAAAGAAAACCACGCTGGAGTTAGGGGCGACCACAGAAAAACAACTATGGGAAAACACAATTGCGCCATCACAGTTTTGCAGTCATTGGGCGTCATAAAGCGCAGCTACAACTGCAGCGAAGGCTCTGAATTGTTTCGCTTTAGAGCTTTTTTATCTGCTATTCTCATTCTCTTTTACGACATTTTGAAATTCACTAGCTAAATACGTTCGTGTAGCGTCTGTAACAGAAATTTTGGATTGGTTAATAGGCCTACACATTTTGAAAATAAGTTTCCTAAATCAAACATAAAAACTGAATGAACTGAACTCCAGCCTCTCTGATCTGCTCATAGTCTTACACTAAGACCAACATATCCCAGCAGGGTATAAAAAGAATTATGTAGCCTAGGCTATATATTTTAATTGTAGTTGAACAACACAGAAAAAGCAAGGGGTGCTGCAGCACCCTCAGCACCCCCACTTCCCGCGTCCATGGCTAAACGTAAACAATATTACAAATGACCAAAGTACAGTCCTTGAGCTTCTCAGAGGCTTACAGAAATAGGCCTGACTGACTAGTTAACATCTACACACTAAGTTTATAATGATAACCAGTGTTACCTTGACCTGACGAGGGTGCGACAGTCGCGTTATTTGGCAAATCTCGTCTGCACCGGAGCCAAGAGGCGACTGTGGACGTAGGTGTAACAGCCGCTTTGCTAAAGCAGTCAAACACGGGTTAAATGCTTTACTTTTAGAGAATGTTGTTTCGTGAGGTTGCAGGTGTTACCCCCTTAACATGCAACTACCTTTTTACATATATTGCACTTTTGCTGCATTTTCATACAATTTTGTAAAGTGAGCCCACACTTTTGAACGTTTTGCCCAGTCAAACATGCCCGAGAGCACAGTGAACACTCGGTTACGTAACGTAATCGCCGGACGCCGGCAGCTTTGTCATCATTAGTGGACGGTTAGGACTTTACCAGCTATCGGAATGAATTAACATTATGTAAATACCGATAGCAGCACCGTTTGCTCAGGATCATATTGATATTTCGGTACTGACCAATCAGGAACCGGTACCAATTTAGTACCGGTTCTCGGTACCCATTTCTACTGACCAGCATACGAGCTGTTCTCTCCGAGACTTTTCTTGGTCTTCCAGATCTCATCTTGACCTCCACAGTTCCCCTAAACTACCATCTCTTAATTACATTTCGCACTGTGATAACTGCAAGCTGAAAACGCTTTGCTATCTTCTTGTAGCCTTCCCCTGCATTGTGGGCATCAATAACTTTCATTTTCAGAGTCTTACACAGCTGCTTAGAGGAACCCATGGTTGCTGAGTGTTCGCAAAAGGTTTCAAGAGTCAGAGTATTTGTAAAGCTTTGAAATTGGCACCAGCTGACATTTCCTAATGACAATTGTTGACATGCTTCAGGCCTAACGAGCTGATTAAGGTCTGTAAAAATAATCTAAGACTTCAGAACTCTTAGGGTGCCCAAACATTTGCACATGCCGCAATTGCGTTTTTATTTTTTTGTTTTTGTTTAATTTATGACATAAATGCGCCAAACAGTAGTGTGGAGTATTCGGCCTTCTTGGAGACCCTGGATGGAGTCCTGCATAGGGCTCCTGGTGGGGACTCCGTAGTCTTACTGGGAGACTTCAACGCACATGTGGGCAATGATGGAGACACTTGGAGGGGCGTGATTGGGAGGCACGGCCGCCCGGATCTGAACCCGAGTGGTGGCTTGTTATTGGACTTCTGTGCTAGTCATGGACTGGCCATAACGAACACCAATTTCGAACATAAGGATGCTCATAAGTGTACTTGGTACCAGAGCACCCTGGGCAGAAGGTCAATGATAGATTTTGTTATCGTGTCATCGGATCTGAGGCCCTATGTTTTGGACACTCGGGTAAAGAGAGGGGCGGAGCTGTCAACTGATCACCATCTGGTGGTGAGTTGGGTCAGGTGGCCGGGGAAGCCTCTGGACAGACCTGGTAAGCCCAAACGTGTAGTGCGGGTGAACTGGGAACGTCTGGAGGAGGCCCCGGTACGGGAGGCCTTCAACTCACACCTCCGGCGGAGCTTCTCTTGCATCCCTGTGGGGGCTGGGGGCATAGAACCAGAGTGGGCAATGTTCAAAGCCTCCATTGCTAAAGCCGCGTCTGAGAGTTGTGGTCTCAAGGTCTTGGGTGCCTCAAGGGGCGGTAATCCCCGAACACCCTGGTGGACACCAGGGGTCAGGGGAGCCGTCCGACTGAAGAAGGAAGCCTTCCGGGATATGTTATCCCGGGGGACTCCGGAAGCAGTTGCAAGGTATCGACAGGCACGGAGGACTGCAGCCTCGGCGGTGGCAGAGGCGAAGCAGCGGGTGTGGGAGGAGTTCGGAGAAGCCATGGAGAAGGACTTTAGGCTGGCACCAAAGTTGTTCTGGAAAACCATCCGGCACCTCAGGAGGGGAAAGCAGGGAAGCATTCAAGCTGTATACAGCAAGGATGGGACGCTGCTGACTTCAACTGATCAGGTGATGGGACGGTGGAAGGAGCACTTTGAGGAACTCCTAAACCCGACAAATCCCCCCTCTATGGTAGAGGCGGAGCTAGAGGATGATGGGGGATCAACGCCAATTTCCCTGGTGGAGGTCACTGAGGTAGTCAAACAACTCCACAGTGGCAAAGCCCCAGGGGTTGATGAGATCCGCCCTGAAATGCTGAAGGCTCTGGGTGTTGAGGGACTGTCATGGATGACACGTCTCATCAACATTGCGTGGAGGTTAGGAACAGCACCTAAGGAGTAGCAGACCGGGGTGGTTGTTCCCCTCTTCAAAAAGGGGGACCGGAGAGTGTGTGCCAATTATAGGGGCATCACATTACTCAGCCTCCCCGGGAAAGTTTACTCTAGGGTGTTGGAAAGGAGGGTCCGGACGATAGTCGAACCTCGGATTGAAGAGGAACAATGCGGTTTCCGACCAGGGCGTGGAACAACGGACCAACTTTTTACTCTCGCAAGGATCCTGGAGGGGGCCTGGGAGTATGACTATCCGGTCTACATGTGTTTTGTAGATTTAGAGAAGGCGTATGACCGGGTCCCCAGGGAGCTATTGTGGGAGGTGCTGCGGGAGTATGGGGTGAGGGAGTCACTACTTAGGGCCATCCAATCTCTGTACTCCCAAAGCGAAAGCTGTGTCCGGGTTCTCGGCAGTAAGTCAAACTCGTTTCCAGTGAGGGTTGGTCTCCTACAGGGCTGCGCTTTGTCACCGATTCTGTTTGTGACATTCATGGACAGGATTTCAAGGCGCAGCCGTGGGGGAGGAGGGCTGCAGCTTGGTGAGCTTGGGATCACGTCACTGCTTTTTGCGGATGATGTGGTACTGATGGCGCCATCAGCCTGCGACCTTCAGCACTCATTGGATCGGTTTGCAGCCGAGTGTGAAGCGGCTGGGATGAAGATCAGCACCTCCAAGTCTGAGGCCATGGTTCTCAGCAGGAAACCGATGGAGTGTTTACTCCAGGTAGGGAATGAGTCCTTACCCCAAGTGAAGGAGTTTAAGTATCTTGGGGTTTTGTTCTCGAGTGACGGGAAAATGGAACGTGAGTTGGGCCGGAGAATCGGAGCAGCGGGAGCGGTATTGCAGTCGCTGTATCGCACCGTTGTAACGAAGAGAGAGTTGAGCCGAAAGGCAAAGCTCTCAATCTTCCGGTCTATCTTTGTTCCTACTCTCACCTATGGTCACGAAGGATGGGTCATGACCGAAAGAACGAGATCACGGATACAAGCGGCCGAAATGAGTTTCCTCCGGCGGGTGGCTGGCTTCTCCCTTAGAGATAGGGTGAGAAGTTCAGTCATCCGGGAGGGACTCGGAGTAGATCCGCTGCTTCTTTGCGTAGAAAGGAGCCAGTTGAGGTAGTTCGGGCATCTAGTTAGGATGCCACCTGGCCGCCTCCCTAGGGAGGTGTTCCAGGCACGTCCAGCTGGGCGGAGGCCACGGGGCAGACCAAGGACCAGGTGGAGGGATTATATCTCCATGCTGGTCGGGGAGCGCCTTGGAATCCCCCAGTCAGAGCTGGCGGATGTGGCCCGGGAAAGGGAAGGATGGAGCTCTCTGCTGGAACTACTACCTCCGCGACCCGATCGGATAAGCGGACGAAGATGATGATGATGATGATAAAAAGTAACTTTGCATTAACGTTTGCTACAAATATTGCTTTTTTCATGTTTTTTCTAGACTGTGTCTCCAAAATGTGTTATTTTTCAAGGGGTGCCCAAACTTTTGCACTGTATAGCAATACCATAGCATGTTTCTCTCCTTATCCGGCCTTATCCACTTTGGACTAACTTTTATGTAGGCTTTCCTAACGTTAATTTACTTTAAATCTTGATCTTCACAAAAAGTTTCTCTCTTCCGACCTTAAGGCCGATTCTGATTCTGAGTGGGCCTAAAACCTTTATTTATACCTTTATTAAGCGTCTTTGAGTGGGCCTACCTTAAAAAACATGTTAAATGATAAATTAAATCTAATATTATTACTTATTTAGCCACGTATTTCTTACCCGATCTGTTTCAAAACCCACACAGCCTGTCAATATTATATTGCTTCATATTCAATCACTTGTATCACAGTCTATTTTCAGTTGCCTTTAAATTAGGGCTGTCGCGGTGAAGACATTTCCCCTGCGATGTCACATGGTGACTCACAGTGATGTGCGATATTATGGTGTAAATTACTTTATTTATCCTGATATTAGTGCTTTAGAAATAAGCGTTATTGTCAGGCTAATATTAGATATAGTTGTTGCTTTTTAGATGACAAAGATGACAGTTTTAAACAAAATTAAACTTGTTTAATGCAGAAGAGAAAAGCAAGGAGACAAAAGGTAGGCTACACGCCATTTCTCATTCATGAAAAAAACATTAAATCGATCCTACAGCGATATATATATGTAGTCAAACTAAAATAAATAAAGCGAATTGTTTAGGCTAAATCATTTAAATGCAAACGTTCCAAAATCAGTAGCCTACAAACCCTGACGGAACACACACATTAAGTAAAAAAAAAAACGGTGCAAAACTATTGCAATATAAAAGGCACTGGATATGGTATGATATTCTTTCATTAACATAAAGAATCAATTGTATAATATTTAGGTTATCATGCCCTGTTGCGCGCTAGGAAAACCTGCGTCTTTACATATGGTTTCAGGGAGGATTGGAGGGGGATAACTATGTTCCCGGCAGCTCTAAAAGCTATTTCTGGTGGTGTACTCGTTGCAGAGATGCACATAAACTTGCGAGCAACTTTCGAGAGCAGAGGAAATCTACCGTGATTGTCACGCCACTAGGCGAGTGGGTCTCCATTCGAGCCTATGGGCTCCTCCCGTAGGTATAGCGCGAAAGTTCCGTATCTGCGCGCACTCTCTTTGGTATGGATGCGGCGGTGGTTGTATGCGACTTCAAATTACACACCTAACACTTGTTTTAATTATGAATGCATTTAACATTCAGTAAACATGCATGTAAGCGTAAAACAAAAAGGGTCTAACCTCTGACCCCCCTGATTAAGGGGGTGGGTTCTTTTTATTTTATTGCAAATTACAAAATAATTGTAATAGTGAGTATTAAATAATGTTTCCCCCAGCTCTACCTGAACAAAGCTTGTAATGCAACTACAATAATAAACGAACACCCCAATGGGGGGCCTACCATGTATTAGCTGACATTGAGTCATGCGATGTTTCGGTATGCCAGCGCTGAGCTCAATCCGGAGAGTAGATAGAAAGTAAGTGTGGACAGGAACCATTTGAAATTGTAGTAAGTTTCCAATTATTTCATTTGTCACACATGGAATTATAATTTACCCAGTGTGTTGTTGAATTACATTAAATATATGACGACGATAGATAGCTAGAAACCAGTTGGTTAACTTCACAGCCAGATTGCTAGTTAGCGAGTCATCACCGACTACTGGTAGTACTACTAACGTTACCATGATGACGGCTCGATATCTAATTTTGACTTTGCACCATAACAATGCACCTATACCCCCTAATTTTCCCCACATATCCTTTTACCAGAAAAATAGCATTTACTAAAAATAGTAAATGCTAGGCTAGATGACACTGGAAAAAATGCGTTAACTAACGTTAATTGGCTATCAGGAGGCATCAAAAGTAGGCCATATAGGTCATATTGTGGTTATTAACTTTTTACATTGGTCTGTTTCCTCTTTTTTCATTCCTAGTTAAATGATTATCCACATTGTTTCTTCTAAAACTTGCACAAACAAACACTTTGTATTCAGTCATGAATACAATGTGCTTGATGATGCATATGAACAAAGTATTAGCTTAGGTTGGGTAACTTAACATTAAACTTCCATCATTAGTTAATCATTTTTATTTTAATGACAGAGGTCTCCTTTATTTAACACAGATTGATTTTGTCATGAGCAGGAGAAAAGCAAGTGGCATTCGTCAGTTTTTTGCCAGTAATAAAAGTGTCGTTGTCATAGTTAAATAAGTGTTAAGACATAACAATAGTAAGTTAAGAGCACTAAGTTAGAGATGGTAATACTATACATTTTCAGTATGCATGGCACACATGTTTATATAAAGCTGTAATTTATGTGCTGTTGTATTAAGGACACAGGGAAAGAACAAGATGGCAAGGAGACTGAGGTGGAGGTGAGTGAGAAAGGAGGCTGCCTCTTAATGGTGTTTGCCGCCATGCCAGTTTGGTGAGCATATAGTACTAGTACATACACTGAAATGATACACAACAACCATTGATTGATAGTTCCCAACTAATATACTCATGCATTCATAAATTGTTGTTTGCTGAACATATGTATTACTCTAGTTTGATTGTGATGCTTTACATTTGTGTGATCAGGAGAGAGAGAGGGGGAGACAGGTATCAGAGATGTTAGCAGATGTTGAGGTGAGCAAGAAAGGGGAAAAGAGGGTGCTACTGTCACGGCCACGTGCGACTTGCTGCCTTGCTTGTGTCTCCTCCCCTTTTCCCGTTTAGGACCTGATATGGGCTAATGGAGTAGTTGGTTAGTCATCGTTATAATCCGCTGTCATTATGTTTTATAAGGGAAATAATTGTGACTGACGTACGCGCGCACACCTCCATTAAATTGTCTAGGAACCCAGGCACACTGTGAAGAAAACCAGTTGAAGTTGTCGTGTACTTGTGTGTGATTATATGTCTATAATTTGTGCATGGCACCTGGTTATCCTTTGAAAAATGATCAAATCAGCCATCTAGATTGTCCTCTTATAATTCGCACTCTGACGGTAACCACAGATTGTACAATATACAATATATACAATACAGCGGTAACCATAGACTTAAATCACCTGTCCGTACAGCCCCTTATGAATATATTTTCTAATCTATATATCACAAGGCATTAACCAAAGGAATTACTTCAAACACATTTCTTTTGAGAGACAAATCACCACTTCTAACGTTCTAGAACTTCTCAACAGGCACCCTGCCTGCCCAGGCCCTCTCAGCTTATTGCCCGTACAGACCTCTATTGACTTAAAACTGGAACAGAGCGGTATCCGCAATATTTCTAAATAGACTCCGTCCAAGCACCCTTTGTTGTTTTCACAGCAAAGCGGGATCACGGTTATCTATACAGCTAATAAATCACCTGTCCATGCAGACTTTCACTGTCTCTACAGCAAAACAGTATCACAGGCTTGTCACACACATAATCTTACCTTTAAGGTCTGTACTTTAATACACATGCATGCACTTTCTTTAACCAAAAAATACCTCTTACAAGACTCAATCCTTTTAAACCCGCGCTCGTTCGTTCATTTTGGCAGGACCTGGTGCCACCAGGGGCAACCTCAGACAGTCACACAACACACCTATCTAGAGCAGAGAATGCTGCTCACCTGTAGCCACAGGATTAGTGTTGGGCGGCTCTGACCGGGAGTCCCCAGTGTCTCCAGGTCCCTTTTGATCAAATCCTATTCGTCAAATGCCGTTATATAGAAGACAAAAACTTTGTGCAAAAATTCAATTGACGAGACTGGGGTGAAAGAGGTTAGTCTTGGGTACATTTTATTATCAAACAACAAATCGTGAGGCCGTTCACGAAGGGTCTGCCCAACAAGCCCCGGGACACAGTTTATATACCTTTTCTGCCATACATACCATGTTTTTCTCTGTTGTACTACATCAGAGGGATGGTGGCAAATCATTTTTAATTGACACTTTAGCCACTTGTTCTGCTTCTACATGTCAGGTCAACAAAGCATTTCTTTATTCACTATCTTATCGGTGCTTTGAGCCACCCGTTCGGCTTGTACATGTTCGGTCAACAAACATCCACTATTCGTACTTACTCTGTTGGCAAATTAATTGGTAAGGCTTCGAATCATCCAATGACAAGTTTTGTGTGTTCGTTTATGAAAAGGATAAAACTGATAATACTGTTCAAAAGTGGAGTTCATGACAAGGCTGATAATACTGTTCAAAATAAATAAATAATATATATATACACACACACACACACATACATACATACATGCATATATATAAAACACAATAAAACAAGTGCATCTGTGAAATCTCAGGTTACCACATCAATGCCAAAGCAATTTCAATAGCTCACTGTTATGTATTTTTAATAACAGTGTCATGTTTTATTTAACTTAGCACCTAAACTAATATTTCACTCTTTGCACTAAAATGTTGGACCAGAATGCATCTGTACCCCGCTATTACGGATAGCTAACATTAGCGTTGGTTTTCCATTGAAATAGAAGCTCACAACTTCTGCTTAGTTAGCTAGAAACTATTTGCATTCACGAAACACGCTTAAGTTACTATAATGTTAGCCCAGCCAGTCTCAACAACTCAGCATAAAAAGTAGGGATATGAAGCCCTTTTAAAATGGCTATTTGGCTAGCTAACGTTAGCTATTTTAATTAGTAATTTAATGCAAGCTAGAAAGCCAGCCAGTACACTACTAGAGACTCAAACCGTAGCTGCGTTCGCTAGCTAGCTATAAAATTGTGCTTACCTGTAGGTTCCACCAATGCGTGCCAACAAAGTTTGAATAGTGACCCAACTGAATAGTGATTACCTCTCTACAATGACTACCCATTCTGGACTGAAAATGCTATCAGACCAAATTGATTAAATGCATAAGTGAAGCATGGTTCTCTTTACGGATATTGTGCGGTGTCACACGGGCAAAAAACCTAACTGGAATCTACCAAACAAGTCAGTGTGTGAAAGCCCACCCCAAAACAAAATGTAGGCAATGTGATTGGACTTCCTTAGGGAACAACGCGCTATCGTGTTTGGTTTCACCGTGCCGTGGTCACATGGGTTGCGTCCCAATCGAGTCTATGTTCCACCCTTCCCTTCCTCCCACCACTAGAGTGAACGTTTGTGTGACGTAATCATAAGTGTGAAGAGAGGGAGTAGTATTAGTTTGGCTTCAGTTTAGTTTATTATTAGTCATATGTAGGTTAAAACTGGGTCAAGAATACAATTAAATGTGCAAGACAAGAGTCAGGTCAGCTCAGCAGCAAAAACAAAACAAAACAAAAACAAACAACAAAAATAACTTTAGCACCAGTAACTATTAAACAAATAGTTACAAAAAAAATAAAAATAAGTAAAACTATACAAATAAATGAATGAGAGAATACAATATATTCTAAATTATTCAAATATATTATAATAAATATAAAATAAATATATTATATTTATATAAAAATGCATATAAGAGCATTATACAGATGACAAGTGAGATCTAGGTACATAAGTGACAAGTGTATTGAGCAGGGTAAGTTTCAGACCAGGATGTATAGCGGCGGGTTGTATGATATATTGTATGATAGCTGTGAATTTTTTATCGAAACAGTGTAGATAAGCCAGTATAAACACAATGAGGGGAACCTATTTTTGTGAGTTCTGGTGGCCTGGTGGTAAAAACTGTATTTGAGACTGGTGGTGCGTGCAGCCATACTCCTGTATCTTCTACAGACGGTAGCAGGGAGAACCGACTGCATGCTGGGTGACAGTGGTCTTTGATGATACTATGGGCCTTCCGCAGGAACCGCTGGTGGAATGTACTGAATGTCGGGGAGACTATTGCCAATGGTGTGCGGTTTCACTACTCTGTAGAGATTTGCGACAGTGGGCAGAACGTATCGTCAGCAAACTTGATGATGACATTTGAGCTGTGCTTGGCAAACACAGTCGTAGGTGAACAGGGTGAACAGTGGGGGGCTGAGCACACAGCCCTGTGGTGCACCAGTGTTTAGGGTCAGTGAGGAGGAGGTGTGGCTGCTGATTCTCACCACCTGGGGCCTGCTCGTCAAGAAGTCGAAGATCCAGCTTAGGTGGAAGTGTCCAGTCCGAGATCAAGGAGCTTAGTGATGAGCTTTGAGGGAATTATGGTATTAAATGCCGAGCTGTAATCGATGAACAACATTTTCACATATCTATTCTTTTCCTCCAGGTCGGTGAGAGCAGTGTGTGTCGCCAACGTGATGGCGTCATCAGTGGCCCTGTTTGGTCTGTACACAAACTGTAGAGGGTCCAAGGTGTCAGGAAGGAAGTAACAGATGTGACTTTTGACCAGCAAAACACTTCATTATGAGTGATGTTAGTGCAACTGTCGCGGATTTTTTATGTCTCCGCACTCCAGTGAGATCGAAATAATTAAATACTTTGAGAAATAACGTCCGCTTGCTTTTAGTGGTTTTAATGGAGATGAGTAAAAAGGTAACAGAGTTGCTATACAATATATCAACCACAAAGTAACAAAATAAAACTGATCAGATAAAAAGAAAACCCTAACTGCAGTCTAAAGTCATACAAACATGAGAACGTATGACTGGTGCGCACAAAATCACAACACCCCCTAACGTCCCTTATATACACGCTTCCTTAGGAATGTTGATTTAGTTTAATTGCAGTCAGCATCTCCTGTCTTTCGGACCTCCCTAGGTAAAATAATTTATTGCACAGGGCAATAAATAATGCCATCTGGCTGACCGGTACTCAAGTCTGACATCTTATCTTACCTAAACAAGAAAATGGCTAAGCCCTTTATGATGGAAAAGGCAACTGTTAGGTGAAGAGATTAGCCCCAAGGGTTCAACCTAACTAGCAAAGGGGAACTTTGTTTGAACTCATAGGAAAAACACAGAGTAACATTTCATAGTTTAGGCTAAATTACATTTTTCCCATCACACAACGTAGTCGTTTAAACATGAGGCCTCTATCTTCTTGGGGACAGGAATGATGGTGGATGCTTTGAAGGAGGAGGGGACCACGGACTGAGTAAGGGGCTAATTAGTGATGGGCAAAGCAGTTCTTTTCTGTGTACTGAATCATTAGAATCAGTTCACCAAAAAGATTTGTTCAAAAGATTCGTTCAATGCATTTTCCGACTGCGTAGTCCCCCTCACTTGAACTGAGACACGGCCAGTTCAGCTCGATAAAGTGAACGGTAGTGCGTGAAGGATAATAAATTAGTGGGATACTATCGTTTGCAAACTGAAAGCTGCTATTACAAAGTCCTACCCTATTATGTAACAGCAGATATTTTCGCGACACCTAATTCAAAAATAAAATAGCTGGTAGTACTACTTCCTACTAAGCTAGTGTCTCAGCCAGTTCACTCATTCATTGAGTGAACGGATCGCTGAACGGATCCACCAGTTCACTCGTTCAGTAAGTGAACGAATCAAACATGTACCGTTCAGTGCTTTTTGGAGTTCACTGAACTGAAAGACTGCCGAGCGTTCAGTTCAGCTCACTAACTAGTGAACTGAACGGTACTGGGTGAAGGATAATAATTTAGTTGGGTACATATAGCCTACCGTTTGTCTAACTGAAAGCTACTAAAACAAGTCCTACCCTATTATGTAGCAGAAGATAATAATACAATAAAATAGCTGGTAGTATTACTTCCTACTAAGCTAGTGTCTCAGCAAGTTCACTCATTCAGTGAGTGAACGGATCACTGAACGGACCACTGAACTAAGCCAGTGATTCAGTGATTTGTTCATTTAGTACTTACTGGCGGAGAGACTGACTTGTGAGGGAGGGAACCGTACACGTTCAGTGATTCGTTCAGTGATTGGTTCACTCACTGAACAAGTGAACTGGCTGCTACATGAGTTTTCATTGCGAGGTAGGTGTGTGTGCTTGTCTGCTCTCTCCCTCCCTCTAATGTCTTGAAGTCTTGAAGTAGTATGGTATATTTAGGCCTAAAAGTGAATCACTTTTATATATGAGTCATAATGAGAGAGTAAGGCCTAGAAACATTAACTGTCTATTCAATTGTTCTTGCAATGCCTGAGAAACTGTGTGTATCCTGCAGGTAGGGCATTGATTGCTTCACAACATGAACAATGACCAAATGTGCTGTTTGGAGTAGAAGTTCCTGTAAGCAAAGACAAAAGGAGCTCCAGACAGTAGGTCTGATTGGGGGGTAATGTAATCTCCAGGGGTTACCATGTGGTGCTTTAGAAGTTGGCGGAAGGTGTAGATATCCTTTGAAGTGCAACAGTAAAGCCCCCACCATAGGAGTAGATTGGGGGATGAAGTGGTCATCAATACCACGGTGATAGCCATCTCTTAGGATGGGAAAGGATGTGAAGGCCTGGATAAACAATGATTTGTGATACTGACTTATTGTGTATACACTACCTGTGAGTGGTCAGAAGTTGGGGTCAACCCCTGGTCAACGTGTTGGGTATAAAAGTAGGAGGCCATGTGGCTACAATTCAGTTAAAGTTGCATACACAACGTGGTAGTTATTGAGTGATCAATAATTGTCTAATAATTGTCTACTATCAACCCCTGACTCTTAGTTGCATTCTTTTTAATTACTTAAAGTTTGAGTACTGAATGTTCTGAATTCCCACGACAGTAGGAAGTAGTAGGATACCAAATATTGCAATTTACCAAGAGAGCTCAACTGAACTGAAAAATGAACTGGTCTTTTCAGGAAGTGATTCAGTTCAGTTCGTTCAGCCAAAAGATTCGTTCAAAACGAACGAATCGTTCGTGAACGTCATATCACTAGAGGTTGTTCAAGATGGTGCTGGTCGAATGCGTTATAGCTGAGGAATGAATGCAGGGGTTTTCTCGTAGAATGTAATTTTAGGTTGCAGTTGCAAAGACAGAAAAAAGGGAAAATAAATGTGACGAGTCTGGGGTGTTTTTTGTGTTGTTTCGGTTATTTTGACCAATTGATTATACTTTGAAGTTTCCTCAACTCAAGCTAATCGTCTAACCTTTGCACTCCTGCAGAAGCTTGGTCTGGTCTGATGTTGATCTCAATTCTCTGATTAAACTCAAAAGAATACTTCATGGCTTGTGGGTACACTAGATTGACACAGTACATGATACCCATTAGCTTGGCAAAGCTGCATGGCACATCTTTGTGCGGGGCTCTCCACCAAGGACCACTATCATTGGGTAGTTGTGTTCATGGAGAACCCATTGACACACGAGTCAGATTTCCTTTTTCCATGAATGTGTTATGATATGACTGAATAAATTCTTATAACCTGATGTTACATACTAAAAGAACCTGAAGATTCTGTTTTCTTCCACAGTAGTGTGGAAGGCCCAACAAGCAGCAGTTCTTCTCTCATTTGTGTCCTACAAGACAGGAAAATATGCAGGGATAAAAACGTTATAGAAAACAAGAAATATTGCCACCCTTTAATTTGATCAGCTCCTTTACTTACATCTTCCTCAAGGCAGTACAACATTTCTCTGAGCGCCTGCTTCTTTTAACAAGTGGTCACTGCTTTGTACACCTCCAGCATTCTGGGACCAGGACATCAAGTCAATCCAGAAAATATTGGAGAAGGTCTGTGGTGACAACTCTCATGAACTTCTCTGGGGAGACAGGTGTTACAGGTAGAAGTGTCGATTTCGTTTTGTTGGTCACTGTTGATGTGCAGCCAGTAATGCCTTCACAAGTAATACAGATCCTTGGTTTAAGTGTTCGTCAATCTGTTAGTAATGCCTCGGGGCTCCAGTAGGGGGATCGCGCGCCTATCCCTCACTCAATGCAAACGAGTGAAGAGAGCTTCGTGTGTCTCATCTCTCCCTTTACTATTTCCCCTGTTTAAGGTATTGTAACGTTACAGTCCACAAAGCACTATAAATGTATAAACTCGTAGGCTAAAATTAGTATAGTTACTGTGAGAATAGACAACGAGGAAAGGGTTAACAGTAAGAAGGCAGAGCAGAAAAGGTGGGGGCCAAGTAGAAGGCAGAGCAGAAAAGGTGGGGGCCAATTAGTGTAGTGAGTGGAGAAGGACTGTGTTTCAAGATAAGAGGAGACAGTGAGGCCCGTATTTTAGCAGGACGGGCCCAGACTAACTGGCAAAAACAGGGAATATCTGGTTTTCAGTCAAGGTCAGGGTGCATCCAACTATATTTGAAGACAGAATAGCAGACACAGGCAGACTGGCAGAAGGAACTGGGGCGTCACAGTCTTCTCCACTCTCCTTATATTCAGCTTTGCGGCATATGAGCTAAGGTAAACTGCTATTATTACAATAATTGCTTAAAAGTTAATAAACCATATGCGTGTGATAATATACATATAATCTGAGTGAATTAAAATACGTTTTGACTAAACAACTGTCTCCACTTGTGTTCCTTCCTCTGGAATAACGGACCCGATGAGAGAGGAGGCCAAAAGGTCTATCTCGACAATTTGGGGGCTCCGTCCGGGATTCCAAGAAGGGCCAACAAGGTAATTTGGACAAAAGAGGACGCACAGAATCCTGGTCAATACAACAAGCGGCCGCTAAACTAAGGTAAGCAGAACCTGTTACTGTTACGGTAAGCAGCCGATCTACAAAACTGAACCCCAAATGCAAACACTGAAAAGGGAGGCCCGAGAGTTTGGATACTGGAATACAGTTTATTAGCACAAGGCGGATCTCAACTAGGGATGGAACACTGGCAGGATGAGCAGTGGAAGGGAGATCCAGGAAGCGGGTCCCAGGAAACCAAGCATGGAGAAAAGGGGAACAGTGGAGCAGGTGAGGCGAGAGAGGTGGCTGGGCGCGGCTGGCAGATAACAGGCTGGAGTCTGGTCCTGGTACAGGAGACAAAAAGTAAGTACGGCAAAAATATCCACAGTTTAAATGTCTTAGTTTGACACAGGGTTTGGCTGTAGCGTTTACCACACGAGGTAGTCTGACAAACTGCCGATGAGTGGGAGTGATGACCGGTCTTTTATACTGAGTCAGGGTTGTAGTAGATTGGGATGAACGGGTTGCAGCTGTGGAGCATTAGTGGCTGGAAGGAGGAAGTAGGTTGGCCACGCCCAGCCAGGGAGCACATAGAAAAAAACACGGGGACATCCACACAGGGAGAAAACAAGCAGGTAACAAATCCTAACAGTTACGACTAATCTGCAATATTGGAAAAACTAAATCAAGTTGTATTGACTAAGGGTATAGTGTGTTTTCATAAAATTAGGGAGACAGAGAGTAGGACTACGGTCCGAGTGTAGGACTACGGTCCGAGTGTAGGACTACGGTCCGAGAGTAGGACTACGGTGCGAGTGTAGGACTACGGTCCGAGTGTAGGCTCTACGGTCCGAGAGTAGGACTACGGTCCGAGTGTAGGACTACGGTCCGAGAGTAGGACTAAGGTCCGAGTGTAGGACTACGGTCCGAGTGTAGGACTACGGTCCGAGAGTAGGACTACGGTCCGAGTGTAGGACTACGGTCCGAGTGTAGGACTAAGGTCCGAGTGTAGGACTAAGGTCCGAGTGTAAGACGTTGGTCGGCAATACCAAGTCTGAGAATTAGGTGTGGTCAGAGAGTGGCGACTCCCCTCATTCGACGACGGTCGGTGAGTAAGCTGGGCTAGTATCCCGAGGCGTGAGACACCTCATACTACTACCCATTCCACGGGTTACTGAGTGTCGCAATTTGTGAAGCAGCGCCCTTGACCGAAACCTGACGGTGATAACATAAATCAAGGGGTCTGTTGAAGTAGCAAATTCAGGCTTGAAAAAGCTGGCTCGGTGAGATAACACACCTAAAAGGGGCAACGAACGGCTCCATAACGATAGACCAGAAAACAGGCGCCGTAACGCCTCAAAAATAAACCTATTAAACGAGTTCGAGTAAAATACCCTAGACAAACGATATGGAAGGCGAGTTCGAACGTGAGATAGATGAAGGAGGGTGGGGGCCCCCAGCGAAGGGTAAGCCCTCTACCGTCTCCGGTTGGATAAACTTAAAGGAACAAGGGAATAATACGCTGGCCGTATTGCAGCAAACAAACAAGCGCGATTGGGAGAAACAAAAGGAGAAGTACAACAGAAAGATTGAGGAAGTATTAAAAGAGTCGGAGGGAAAGACAGGGGGATTAGTCACTCTGTTATGGAGGAAAGAAAAAGAATGTGCAGCAAAGAAAGATGAGGATAGGGAGAAAGAAAAGAAAGCGAGTTGGTTACATAAGAAATCCCATAAAAAGGATGGGGATAGGCATGAGAAGGATCAAAATAAATGGAGAGAACTCGCTCTCGCAGCACAGGCGGTTCATCATTTAAACTGCCCAGAGAAAAAGACTAACAACCTCAGAAAGAATCACTTCCCCCTCCCTATACTCAGGCCCCCAGCGTATCAGCACAACACAGACAAAAAGGGCGGTACTGGGAGGTGCAGGAAGGGGTGGTATCTGTAGTGCGAGGGAGGAGAAGTCCAACCCCAGAAAGGGAGGGACTATACGGGGCTGCAAGATGACAGCTAGAGTCACCGACAAACAGAACCCCACAGAGACATTCTCCTTTGCCGTCTTGAACTAGGGCAGGAACATCTTATTCCGGTGCTCCGGAGGGGGAAATCCCTGACAATGACAATGAGGGGGAACCTCCAGAGGAGGAAGAACGAGAGCTCGACATGGACAGCGCGAGTGTTAAGGCCTCAGAGTCAGGGGATGGAACCGTGGACATCAATATTAGTTTGAAGGCCAGCCCTCTTTCTGCTCATCAAAGGGCAGGCTCATACCCGACACTTGTCGCCGGGAGAAAAGGAAAACCATCTTCATCTCCTGAAAAGGGACAACGTGGCCCATTTTGGGCGAAAACGCCACCTAGTGGTGCTTATCCACTAATGATTAAAAGCAATGGTCAAGCGGTTTATGAACCCTTTCATTATGGAGACTTGACCGCAGTCCACAAGCAACTGCCCCCACTGGTCGGGGGCGCTCAGGCTTGGCTCCGGAAATTAGAGGCACATACGGGCGGACATAGGCTGGCCCTGGGAGATTTCCGAGCTTTAGGACGACTATGCATGTCCTCAGTTCAGATGGCTACATTGGAACATGAGGCCAGAACCGGAGAGTTGGCTCCCGAAGAACCCATGTGCAATCATGTCAACCGATTGACCACAGCTTTAAGGGAAATGTTCCCCGAACCAGATCGTGCACCCATCACCAAATTTCCTTGGGACGGGACTTCCTGTCCACGTACCCACCTTAACAATGCGAGACAGATGTGGATGGATCAGACGGGGGATGACCCCAGTAACCCTGGTAGTCACCAGGCGTGGTTTAGGCAGGCTCTCCTAGAAGGATTGCCCGAGGCCGTGGTAACTGCGTTGAAAGAAAACCTCGAGTTGACGGGAGGGGACCAGGGCAAGTGGGAACACCACGCCTGCCATAAAATGGAGACCGAGTGGACTAAAACTCAGGCTAAAGGAGCGGAAGTAGAAGACATGCGTAAACAATTGTTAAAGTTGCAATTGGCCAATGAACGTCATAGGGCCAATGAGAGGAAGGGACCCAGTGGTAAGCAAATGGTGGCCGGACCGGGTGAGGGGGATACGGAGGAACCATATTATCCAGAACCGGCCACAAGGCCCTATTCTCAGTATGGAGGGAGAGGGGGAAGAGGGGGACCACGGGGAAGGGGACGTGGCAGGGGACAGGGATATGGTAGAGACCAGACCTGTTTCATCTGCGGAGACCCGGAACACTGGGCCAATGAGTGCCCACAGCGGAAGAAAGGTGGGGGTGGACGAGGCCGGGGCCGGATGTTGAGCCCAAAACCCACTCCCAACCCTGAGCTGGCTCCTGCCGGTCAATTTGACCAAAAGGACCACTACTGGGACAACTGAGACACCCCACAGCAGGGCCAAAAGGAGAAGGAAACGGCAGAACCTCTTCTTGAAGTCACGGTCCTAAATAAGACTTTGCCGTTCTTGGTGGACACAGGTGCAACATTCTCCACCATCCGCAAAGTTCCCAAGGGACAAAATATGTCTAATCGAACCGTGGACTTAATTGGCTTTTCTGGGGAAACACAATCCCTGCCATTGACTATTCCCATGCCCATCACGGTGGGCCAACAGTCACTCAACCATGCCTCAGTGGTTTCCTCACAAGTACCAGTCAATCTACTAGGTCGGGACATCTTGATCAAACTTGGGGCTAGTATCCTGTGTTCACCGGATGGACTGGTGGTTTCTTTACCAGATGGTACATCTCTCCAGTGTTCATCCAATCCAAGCGCAGATAAAGGACTTTACGTGGCGGCTGCCACTCAGTCCTCATGGGCCGACATCTATTGGGCAGTATTACAGCCCAAACCCCTGACACAAGGGGGCATTCTGACTCAGTTCCATGCCTGGAGTCCCTGGCTCATGGCCCTGCACCCCTATGTTCCCCCTATCGATCCCCTCCATATGACCCTCTTTTACGACCCAGATGGTCGTCCAAATTATGAAAACCATTTTGCCACCCAGTTGGAAGGCACAGAATGGATGTTCCATTCTGGTCCCATATATGTAGGAAAAGAAGGCGTGGCTGCCTGGGTTAGGCTACATGAAGAAGAGCTGCCATGGTATCGCATGGGTGCTGAAGCAGTCCCCCACATTTCCCTTGCTCTACATCCGGCCCACCAAGCAAAAGAACTGGGTCCCATAGTAAAAAGAGGTAGGGAGGCAGATGACTGGTTCCCATGTCGCCAGCTAGTGGATCTGTCATACTCAGAAAAGGAGGACATGTACAAAATCACGATTCCCGGCCTTTCAGCCTTTGATTGGGGAACATTGGAGCATCACACCATTTCTAGGTCACATGGTAGGGAAAAAACTGATCACCCCACGGCTGTAACTATGTTACAATCAATCCCTGACGCTGTGTGGTCAAAGGGACCGGCAGATGCAGGCTTGGCCACTATGGCTCCTCTTACTTTTAAAATGACACCAGGCCCGCCTATTTGGCGCTCACAGTATAAACACAAGCCAGGTGCAGAGGCAGGGATAGTCGACACAGTTAAAGGTCTCCTCGCGGCAGGTGTGCTTGAACCTTCCCAGTCGTCCTGGAACGCTCCTATCCTCCCGGTGCAGAAAGCAGACCACAAATCATGGTGTATGGCACACGATTTACGTGCTATTAACGCTCGCTTGGCCACTCCCACCATACCAGTGCCAAACCCATACACAGCATTGACCTGCTTACAACCGGACCAGAAATGGTTCACGGTCATGGATCTCGCAAACGCTTTCTTCTGCCTACCATTGGCAGAATCTAGTCGAGACTACTTTTCGTTCACCTTCCAAGGTCAACAGTTACGGTACATGTGGGTACCACAAGGGTTTGCCCTTTCTCCAGGACTTTTCAATGCTGCTTTGCGAGAAGCACTTCAGGCGTTACCACTTCCAGAAGGCACTACGGTCATACAGTATGTCGATGACCTCCTGATAGCATCTCGCTCTCACCTAGATTGCACGGAAGCGTCTAGACTTATTCTATTGAGGTTACATAACACAGGCTATAAAGTTAGCCGTGCGAAACTTCAGCTGGTCAGGCGCCAGGTTTCTTTCCCTCCCGGATTACACTTTACCATTCCATCTGGATGTTTCTGAAACAGGTACCGCTGTAAACGGGGTACTGTTTCAGAAAAAGGGGGGAGAGAGGAAAGTGCTCATGTACGTAAGTACAATGCTGGATCTGATGGAACCCCTGCTGCATGTACGCAACATGCAGCAGGGGTGGCAAAATGATCACAAAAATGGCGCACATAGTGCAGGGACACTCGTTAGAAGTACTAACAACACACACAGTGGTGGCTTACGTGAACTCAAGCATGTTCACAATGACTCCCCTAAGACAGCAAAGGATTCAGACAATTTTAACAGCCCCAAATGTATCTTACCAACACCAAGGGATAAATATGGCAGACAACATGCTCGAGGGCAACACACATGAGTGCGAACAAGAGGTGGCGGGGACCACAGGGACGACCAGCCCTCCCGGCCCAGCTGGCACCACAGGTGCTGGCAGAAGCCCACAGTCCAGCGCACGTGGGAGCGGCACAGATGAACCAAACCCTGTGCCACTGGTGGCACCCCTTCCTCACCGACATGGTACGTGAGTATGTCAGATCATGTGCTATATGCACAAAGCACAACCCCCGCCCAACCCTTAAACCACACATGGGTAAGTTTCCCCTGGATCCTGTCCCCGGCCGGGAGATAGTGATCGATTACACAGACATGACGGAGAGAGTAAGAGGGTTCAGGTATCTCTTGGTATGTGTAGACAGTTTTACCGGATGGCCAGAAGCATGGCCAGCAAAAAGGGAAGATGCAAAAACGGTGATTAAATGTCTCATCAACCAATACATTCCGCGACACGGGTTCCCGCGGCGAGTGCGGTCAGACAACGGCACACATTTCAAAAATCAGGACCTAAACCAGGTAGAGGGGTGCTTAGGGCTAAAACACAAATTCGGATCAGTGTATCATCCTCAGTCCCAAGGTAAAGTGGAGCGGATGAACTCAAACATTAAACAGAAAATCGGGAAAATTCAGGCTGAGACAGGGATGAATTGGGTGGACGCCCTGCCGCTAGCACTGATGTCCATCAGGTGTTTGGTAAACCAGGGCACTGGGTTCACTCCCTATGAATTGGTCACAGGGCGGCAGTTCCCCACCCCGCTGGTGGGAACTAACCTGGTGGGCAACCATAGGGACAATGAACACCCTGCCAGCCCCTCCCCAGCAAACGAAAGGCCCAGAAGGGACCTGTCCCATGAAACGTATTATAACCAATTGCGAGGTCTTGTTACAGAATTTGCCACACAGATTGGAGAAGCCAGAGAGTTCGGGATCATCCCTGGACGGCCGGTGCCAATGGCAGAGTGGGTCCACCTGAAGGTCATCAAAAGAAAGTGGTCGGAGCCCCGGTGGACCGGTCCCTGGAAGGTCCGGGAACGAACGGAATACGCTGTCCGCCTTGAAGGAAAGGGGGAGGCCTGGTACCATTGGAGCCAGTGCGCAGAGGCATTGGTTCCGAGTCGATCCCTGGGTGAGGTGCGGTCCGATCTCCGAGCGCTCAACGATTAAAAGTAAGCGCAAGACCACAAGAAAAGGGGCAGAATAATCCCCTGGTCCAAGCGCAGATCCTCAGGGTAGTCTACCCCTGGGATCGAAGAGATGGAGTCCGTCAGGACCCGTTGGGGATGTGGGCGATGGGGAATGATGTGTGTATTACTGGTGATAAATGTGTTATTAATAATGATGTTTAAAATGTGCATAACAGGTGCTCTTCCAGAGTCCAAAGACCAGGGCTCTTCCAGAGTCCAACCACACTCAGGGAAAAAGGGAGAGACGCAGTGCCCCGGGAGAGGATAAGTGTTTGGTTAAATGGGGGGGCATAGAACTAAATTATACCAAGGTGAGTAACACCGGATTTGGGTTCGACCTATGCAGTGTAATAAAGTGTGGGAATGATGGAACCGGATGGAAAAGGTATAATCCGTATATGTGTGTGTGGGGACTCCAGACGTATTCTTACAATGAGCTTTATGGGACGTGGAGACGCGTTTATTCGGATACGAGAAGGGCTCCGAGTGTTTCCTCATGGGACTCCATAGAATGTATTTCATCATTTAATATTTTGCGACTTAATCGAAAAGATACAAAGTTCACTGCTAACTTTAACAACTGGACTGATGACTTTTCTATGCGCCTCTAAATGTTTCTTAAATTCCATATGAGATTGAAGAACTGTTAGACAGTTTGGGTGAACACAGCTGAAACCCCGTCTTCCGTGTCTTTGTAATGGCGCACAATTATTTTTTCAGAATATGAGGCAAAACTGCAAAACTTACATCTTCACTTCATCACCACCAAGGAAAACAATGGGCTCCTAATAAATGAATTATCTGATCTGCCCAGCTAGTTTGGTTTTATTGCGAGTTTGACTAACCATAATGTTAGATCATGGCCATAGCTAAATGTCAGGGCTGACGCTAAAAGTACGACCCAAAAGCAGACTAGGTGCCATTGGTGCAAAACACTGGTAGCACAGATGAAGATAGGCAGATTGCCACTGGATACTGTTTTTGGAAAAGAGACTTGAGGCCAAAAAACACGAAGACAACGCAGGGATGCAAAAACACAATGACAGAACAAAGGTATGCCTGAAAACACGTGCAAACAATTGAATAATCACACATTGCCAATTAACTAAAAGCACTAGACTGCAGGGAGCACTAGGCAGGAGAGAGAGAGAGAGAGAGAGAGAGAGAGAGAGAGAGAGAGAGAGAGAGAGAGAGAGAGAGGGAGAGAGAGCAGGGCGCTGGCCCAGGGGGAGCGCTGTCCATGGTGCTGATTCTGGTCATGCAGACGTGGGTGCAGAGGAAGCCGGACCCTGACAGGACCCCCCGCCTGACGCGCGGCACCAGACGAGAGCAATGGAACCCCCGTGCACTGCAGAAAGAAAATCAGAAATTAGCGATTTGTCCAGAATGTCAGCCGCTGGAACCCAGGAACGATCACCCGGCCCGTATCCCTCCTCGTCCTCGACTGCTTGCGCCTTGCACCAGACGGAAGTCCAGGATGGACTCGACCCGATAGGTAGGACCCCCGCCGAGGAACTGTGGAGCAGGCTGGCGGGTCCGTGGGACAGAGAGGACTGGTGTGTCTAGGCTTGAGCTGTGACACATGAAACCCTGGGGTGGGCGGGGCGTAACCCCGGGGGTGGGTGGGGCTTAACCCGGGGGTGGGCGGGGCCTAACCCCGGTGGTGGGCGGAGCTTAATCCAAGTGGTGGGCAGGGCTTAGCCCCGGGAATGGGCGGAGCTTAACCCCGGGGGTGGGTGGGGCTGAACCCGGGATGGGCGGAGACTAACTCCGGGGGTGGGTGGGGCTTAACCGTGGGGTGGGCAGGGCTTACCCCAAAAAATCTCGCGAGATTTGACGAAATCTGGCAAGATTTGACGAAATCTGGCAAGATTTGGCCAAATCTCGCAAGATTTCGTCAAATCTCACGAGATTTGGCCAAATCTCGCGAGACCGTCAAATCTCGCGAGATTTCGTCAAATCTCGCGAGACCGTCAAATCTCGCGAGATTTTGCCAAATCTCGCGAGATCTAGTTAAATCTCGCGAGATCTCGTCAAATCTCGCGAGATTTCGTCAAATCTCGCGAGATTTGGCCAAATCGTTCAAGATTTGGCCAAATCTCGCGAGATTTCGTTAAATCTCGCGAGATCTCGTCAAATCTCGCGAGATTTCGTTAAATCTCGCGAGATTAGGTCAAATCTCGCGAGATTTGGCCAAATCTGCGAGATTTCATCAAATCTCGCGAGATTTGACCAAATCTCGCAAGATTTGGCCAAATCTTTTGAGATTTGACGAAACCTCGCAAGATTTGACGAAATCTCGCGAGATTTGACGACATCTCGCGAGATTTGACGAAATTTCGCGAGATTTGACGAAATCTCGCGAGATCTGGCCAAATCTCGCGAGATTTGACCAAATCTTTCGAGATTTGACGAAATCTCGCGAGATTTGGCCAAATCTCGCGAGATTTGATGAAATCTCGCGAGATTTGACGAAATCTCGCGAGATTTGGCCAAATCTCGCGAGATTTGACGAAATCTCGCGAGGTTTGACGAAATCTGGCGAGATTTGGCCAAATCTCGTGAGATTTGACGAAATCTCACGAGATTTGACGAAATCTCTCGAGATTTGGCCAAATCTCGCGAGATTTGATGAGATCTAGCGAGATTTGGCCAAATCTCGCAAGATTTGACCAAATCTCACGAGATTTTGCCAAATCTCGCGAGATTTGACCAAATCTGGCAAGATTTAGCCAAATCTCGCGAAATTTGGCCAAATCTTGCGAGATTTGACGAAATCTCGCGAGATTTGGCCAAATCTCGCGAGATTTTACGAAATCTCGCTAGATTTGACGAAATCTCACGAGATTTGACGAAATCTCGCGAGGTTTGGCCAAATCTCACGAGATTTGACGAGATCTCCTGAGATTTGACCAAATCTCGCGAGATGTGGCCAAATCTCACGAGATTTGACGAAATCTCGCGAGATTTGACCAAATCTCGCGAGATTTGACGAAATCTCGCGAGATTTGGCCAAATCTCGCGAGATTTGACGAAATCTCGCGAGATTTGACGAAATCTCGCGAGATTTGACGAAATCTCGCGAGATTTGACGAAATCTCGCGAGATTTGGCCAAATCTCGCGAGATTTGACCAAATCTCGCGAGATTTGACGAAATCTCGCGAGATTTGGCCAAATCTCGCGAGATTTGACTAAATCTCGCGAGATTTGACGAAATCTCGCGAGATTTGACGAAATCTCGCGAGATTTGGCCAAATCTCGCGAGATTTGACGAAATCTCGCGAGATTTGATGAAATCTCGCGAGATTTGACGAAATCTCGCGAGATTTGGCAGAATCTCGTGAGATTTGACGAAATCTCGCGAGATTTGGCCAAATCTCGCGAGATTTGACAAATCTCGCGAGATTTGACGAAATCTCGCGAGATTTGACGAAATCTCGAGATTTGGCCAAATCTCGCAAGATTTGATGAAATCTCATGAGATTTGACGAAATCTCAGGAGATTTAGCCAAATCTCGCGAGATTTTGCCAAATCTGGTGAGATTTGACGAAATCTCGCCAGATTTGGCCAAATCTCGCGAGATTTTACGAAATCTCGCTAGATTTGACGAAATCTCGCGAGATTTGACGAAATCTCGCGAGGATTTGGCCAAATCTCGCGAGATTTGACGAGATCTCGCGAGATTTGATCAAATCTCGCGAGATTTGGCCAAATCTCGCGAGATTTGACCAAATCTCGCGAGATTTGACCAAATCTCGCGAGATTTGACCAAATCTCGCGACCTTTGGCCAAATCTCGCGAGATTTGACGAAATCTCTTGAGATTTGGCCAAATCTCGCGAGATTTGACGAAATCTCGCGAGATTTGACGAAATCTCGTGAGATTTGGCCAAATCTCGCAAGATTTGACGAAATCTCGCGAGATTTGGCCAAATCTCGCGAGATTTGGCCAAATCTCGCGAGATTTGACGAAATCTCGCTGAGATTTGACGATAATCTCGCGAGATTTGGCGAAATCTCACGAGATTTGGCGAAATCTCGCGAGATTTGACGAAATCTCGCGAGATTTAGCCAAATCTCGCGAGATTTGACGAAATCTCGCGAGATTTGACGAAATCTCGCGAGATTTGGCCAAATCTCGCGAGATTTGACGAAATCTCGTGAGATTTGACCAAGTCTCGCGAGATTTGGCCAAATCTCACGAGATTTGACGAAATCTCGCGAGATTTGACCAAATCTCGCGAGATTTGACCAAATCTCGCGAGATTTGGCCAAATCTCACGAGATTTGAGCGAAATCTCGCGAGATTTGACCAAATCTCGCGAGATTGGACCAAATCTCGCGAGATTTGGCAAAATCTCGCGAGATTTGACGAAATCTCGCGAGATTTGACCAAATCTCGCGAGATTTGGACAAATCTCGCGAGATTTGACGAAATCTCGCGAGATTTGACTAAATCTCGCGAGATTTGACCAAATCTCGCGAGATTTGATGAAATCTCGCGAGATTTGGCCAAATCTCGCGAGATTTGACGAAATCTCGCGAGATTTGGCCAAATCTCGCGAGATTTGACGAAATCTCGCGAGATTTGACGAAATCTCGCGAGATTTGACGAAATCTCGCGAGATTTGGCCAAATCTCGCGAGATTTGATGAAATCTCGCGAGATTTGACGAAATCTCGCGAGATTTAGCCAAATCTCGCGAGATTTGACGAAATCTCGCGAGATTTGGCCAAATCTCGCGAGATTTGACGAAATCTCACGAGATTTGACCAAATCTCGCGAGATTTGACCAAATCTCGCGAGATTTGACCAAATCTCGCGAGATTTGGCCAAATCTCGCGAGATTTGATTAAATCTCGCGAGATTTGGCCAAATCTCGCGAGATTTGGCCAAATCTCGCGAGATTTGACGAAATCTCGCGAGATTTGACGAAATCTCACGAGATTTGGCCAAATCTCGCGAGATTTGACCAAATCTCGCGAGATTTGACGAAATCTCGCGAGATTTGGCCAAATCTCGCGAGATTTGACCAAATCTCGCGAGATTTGAGCAAATCTCGCGAGATTTGGCCAAATCTCGCGAGATTTGACGAAATCTCGCGAGATTTGACGAAATCTCGCGAGATTTGGCCAAATCTCGCGAGATTTGACGAAATCTCGCGAGATTTGACGAAATCTCGCGAGATTTGACGAAATCTCGCGAGATTTGGCCAAATCTCGCGAGATTTGACAAATCTCGCGAGATTTGGCCAAATCTCGCGAGATTTGACGAAATCTCGCGAGATTTGACGAAATCTCGCGAGATTTGACGAAATCTCGCGAGATTTGGCCAAATCTCGCGAGATTTGGCCAAATCTCGCGAGATTTGACGAAATCTCGCGAGATTTGACGAAATCTCGCGAGATTTGACGAAATCTCGCGAGATTTGACGAAATCTCGCGAGATTTGGCCAAATCTCGCGAGATTTGACGAAATCTCGCGAGATTTGACGAAATCTCGCGAGATTTGGCCAAATCTCGCGAGATTTGACGAAATCTCGCGAGATTTGACGAAATCTCGCGAGATTTGACGAAATCTCGCGAGATTTGGCGAAATCTCGCGAGATTTGACTAAATCTCGCGAGATTTGGCCAAATCTCGCGAGATTTGACCAAATCTCGCGAGATTTGACGAAATCTCGCGAGATTTGGCCAAATCTCGCGAGATTTGGCAAATCTCGCGAGATTTGACGAAATCTTCGCGAGATTTGGCCAAATCTCGCGAGATTTGACCAAATCTCGCGAGATTTGACCAAATCTCGCGAGATTTGACGAAATCTCGCGAGATTTGGCCAAATCTCGCGAGATTTGGCCAAATCTCGCGAGATTTGACCAAATCTCGCGAGATTTGACGAAATCTCGCGAGATTTGGCCAAATCTCGCGAGATTTGACGAAATCTCGCGAGATTTGGCCAAATCTCGCGAGATTTGACGAAATCTCGCGAGATTTGACGAAATCTCGCGAGATTTGACGAAATCTCGCGAGATTTGGCGAAATCTCGCGAGATTTGGCCAAATCTCGCGAGATTTGGCCAAATCTCGCGAGATTTGACGAAATCTCGCGAGATTTGACCAAATCTCGCGAGATTTGGCCAAATCTCGCGAGATTTGACGAAATCTCGCGAGATTTGGCCAAATCTCGCGAGATTTGACGAAATCTCGCGAGATTTGACCAAATCTCGCGAGATTTGACGAAATCTCGCGAGATTTGGCCAAATCTCGCGAGATTTGACGAAATCTCGCGAGATTTGGCCAAATCTCGCGAGATTTGGCCAAATCTCGCGAGATTTGACGAAATCTCGCGAGATTTGGCCAAATCTCGCGAGATTTGGCCAAATCTCGCGAGATTTGACGAAATCTCGCGAGATTTGACCAAATCTCGCGAGATTTGACCAAATCTCGCGAGATTTGACCAAATCTCGCGAGATTTGACAAATCTCGCGAGATTTGGCCAAATCTCGCGAGATTTGGCGAAATCTCGCGAGATTTGACGAAATCTCGCGAGATTTGGCCAAATCTCGCGAGATTTGACCAAATCTCGCGAGATTTGACGAAATCTCGCGAGATTTGGCCAAATCTCGCGAGATTTGACGAAATCTCGCGAGATTTGGCCAAATCTCGCGAGATTTGACGAAATCTCGCGAGATTTGACGAAATCTCGCGAGATTTGGCCAAATCTCGCGAGATTTGACCAAATCTCGCGAGATTTGACGAAATCTCGCGAGATTTGGCCAAATCTCGCGAGATTTGACCAAATCTCGCGAGATTTGGCCAAATCTCGCGAGATTTGACCAAATCTCGCGAGATTTGACGAAATCTCGCGAGATTTGGCCAAATCTCGCGAGATTTGACGAAATCTCGCGAGATTTGACGAAATCTCGCGAGATTTGGCCAAATCTCGCGAGATTTGACGAAATCTCGCGAGATTTGACCAAATCTCGCGAGATTTGACGAAATCTCGCGAGATTTGGCGAAATCTCGCGAGATTTGGCGAAATCTCGCGAGATTTGACCAAATCTCGCGAGATTTGACGAAATCTCGCGAGATTTGGCGAAATCTCGCGAGATTTGGCCAAATCTCGCGAGATTTGACGAAATCTCGCGAGATTTGGCCAAATCTCGCGAGATTTGACGAAATCTCGCGAGATTTGGCCAAATCTCGCGAGATTTGACGATAATCTCGCGAGATTTGGCGAAATCTCGTGAGATTTGACCAAATCTCGCAAGATTTGAACAAATCTCGCGAGATTTGACGAAATCTCGCGAGATTTGACGAAATCTCGCGAGATTTGACAAAATCTCGCGAGATTTGGCCAAATCTCGCGAGATTTGACCAAATCTCGCGAGATTTGACGAAATCTCGCGAGATTTGACGAAATCTCGCGAGATTTGGCCAAATCTCGCGAGATTTGACCAAATCTCGCGAGATTTGACGAAATCTCGCGAGATTTGGCCAAATCTCGCGAGATTTGGCGAAATCTCGCGAGATTTGGCGAAATCTCGCGAGATTTGACAAATCTCGCGAGATTTGACGAAATCTCGCGAGATTTGGCCAAATCTCGCGAGATTTGGACGAAATCTCGCGAGATTTGACGAAATCTCGCGAGATTTGGACGAAATCTCGCGAGATTTGACCAAATCTCGCGAGATTTGGCCAAATCTCGCGAGATTTGACGAAATCTCGCGAGATTTGACCAAATCTCGCGAGATTTGACGAAATCTCGCGAGATTTGACGAAATCTCGCGAGATTTGACGAAATCTCGCGAGATTTGGCCAAATCTCGCGAGATTTGACGAAATCTCGCGAGATTTGGCCAAATCTCGCGAGATTTGACGAAATCTCGCGAGATTTGACGAAATCTCGCGAGATTTGGCCAAATCTCGCGAGATTTGGCCAAATCTCGCGAGATTTGACGAAATCTCGCGAGATTTGGCCAAATCTCGCGAGATTTGACGAAATCTCGCGAGATTTGGCCAAATCTCGCGAGATTTGGCAAATCTCGCGAGATTTGACCAAATCTCGCGAGATTTGACGAAATCTCGCGAGATTTGGCCAAATCTCGCGAGATTTGACGAAATCTCGCGAGATTTGGCAAAATCTCGCGAGATTTGACCAAATCTCGCGAGATTTGACGAAATCTCGCGAGATTTGACGAAATCTCGCGAGATTTGGCCAAATCTCGCGAGATTTGACGAAATCTCGCGAGATTTGACGAAATCTCGCGAGATTTGACGAAATCTCGCGAGATTTGGCCAAATCTCGCGAGATTTGACCAAATCTCGCGAGATTTGGCCAAATCTCGCGAGATTTGACGAAATCTCGCGAGATTTGACGAAATCTCGCGAGATTTGGCCAAATCTCGCGAGATTTGACGAAATCTCGCGAGATTTGACGAAATCTCGCGAGATTTGGCCAAATCTCGCGAGATTTGACGAAATCTCGCGAGATTTGACGAAATCTCGCGAGATTTGACGAAATCTCGCGAGATTTGGCCAAATCTCGCGAGATTTGACGAAATCTCGCGAGATTTGGCCAAATCTCGCGAGATTTGACGAAATCTCGCGAGATTTGACGAAATCTCGCGAGATTTGACGAAATCTCGCGAGATTTGGCCAAATCTCGCGAGATTTGGCCAAATCTCGCGAGATTTGACGAAATCTCGCGAGATTTGACGAAATCTCGCGAGATTTGACCAAATCTCGCGAGATTTGACGAAATCTCGCGAGATTTGGCCAAATCTCGCGAGATTTGACGAAATCTCGCGAGATTTGACGAAATCTCGCGAGATTTGGCCAAATCTCGCGAGATTTGACGAAATCTCGCGAGATTTGACGAAATCTCGCGAGATTTGACGAAATCTCGCGAGATTTGGCCGAAATCTCGCGAGATTTGACGAAATCTCGCGAGATTTGGCCAAATCTCGCGAGATTTGACGAAATCTCGCGAGATTTGACGAAATCTCGCGAGATTTGGCCAAATCTCGCGAGATTTGGCCAAATCTCGCGAGATTTGACGAAATCTCGCGAGATTTGGCCAAATCTCGCGAGATTTGACCAAATCTCGCGAGATTTGACCAAATCTCGCGAGATTTGACGAAATCTCGCGAGATTTGGACGAAATCTCGCGAGATTTGGCCAAATCTCGCGAGATTTGACCAAATCTCGCGAGATTTGACGAAATCTCGCGAGATTTGGCCAAATCTCGCGAGATTTGACGAAATCTCGCGAGATTTGGCCAAATCTCGCGAGATTTGACGAAATCTCGCGAGATTTGACGAAATCTCGCGAGATTTGACGAAATCTCGCGAGATTTGGCGAAATCTCGCGAGATTTGGCCAAATCTCGCGAGATTTGACCAAATCTCGCGAGATTTGACGAAATCTCGCGAGATTTGACGAAATCTCGCGAGATTTGGCCAAATCTCGCGAGATTTGATTAAATCTCGCGAGATTTGGCCAAATCTCGCGAGATTTGACGAAATCTCGCGAGATTTGACGAAATCTCGCGAGATTTGACGAAATCTCGCGAGATTTGACGAAATCTCGCGAGATTTGACCAAATCTCGCGAGATTTGACCAAATCTCGCGAGATTTGAGCAAATCTCGCGAGATTTGGCCAAATCTCGCGAGATTTGACGAAATCTCGCGAGATTTGACGAAATCTCGCGAGATTTGGCCAAATCTCGCGAGATTTGACCAAATCTCGCGAGATTTGACGAAATCTCGCGAGATTTGGCCAAATCTCGCGAGATTTGACGAAATCTCGCGAGATTTGGCCAAATCTCGCGAGATTTGACGAAATCTCGCGAGATTTGACGAAATCTCGCGAGATTTGGCCAAATCTCGCGAGATTTGACGAAATCTCGCGAGATTTGACGAAATCTCGCGAGATTTGGCCAAATCTCGCGAGATTTGACCAAATCTCGCGAGATTTGGCCAAATCTCGCGAGATTTGACCAAATCTCGCGAGATTTGACGAAATCTCGCGAGATTTGGCCAAATCTCGCGAGATTTGACGAAATCTCGCGAGATTTGACGAAATCTCGCGAGATTTGGCCAAATCTCGCGAGATTTGACGAAATCTCGCGAGATTTGGCCAAATCTCGCGAGATTTGACGAAATCTCGCGAGATTTGGCGAAATCTCGCGAGATTTGGCGAAATCTCGCGAGATTTGACCAAATCTCGCGAGATTTGACGAAATCTCGCGAGATTTGGCCAAATCTCGCGAGATTTGGCCAAATCTCGCGAGATTTGACGAAATCTCGCGAGATTTGGCCAAATCTCGCGAGATTTGACGAAATCTCGCGAGATTTGGCCAAATCTCGCGAGATTTGACGAAATCTCGCGAGATTTTGACGAAATCTCGCGAGATTTAACGAAATCTCGCGAGATTTGACAAATCTCGTTAGATTTGACGAAATCTCGCGAGATTTGACGAAATCTCGCGAGATTTGACCAAATCTCGCGAGATTTGGCCAAATCTCGCGAGATTTGGCCAAATCTCGCGAGATTTGACGAAATCTCGCGAGATTTGACGAAATCTCGCGAGATTTGGCCAAATCTCGCGAGATTTGACGAAATCTCGCGAGATTTGACGAAATCTCGCGAGATTTGGCCAAATCTCGCGAGATTTGACGAAATCTCGCGAGATTGGACGAAATCTCGCGAGATTTGACGAAATCTCGCGAGATTTGGCGAAATCTCGCGAGATTTGGCCAAATCTCGCGAGATTTGACGAAATCTCGCGAGATTTGACGAAATCTCGCGAGATTTGGCCAAATCTCGCGAGATTTGACGAAATCTCGCGAGATTTGACGAAATCTCGCGAGATTTGGCCAAATCTCGCGAGATTTGACGAAATCTCGCGAGATTTGACGAAATCTCGCGAGATTTGGACAAATCTCGCGAGATTTGACGAAATCTCGCGAGATTTGGCCAAATCTCGCGAGATTTGACGAAATCTCGCGAGATTTGGCCAAATCTCGCGAGATTTGACGAAATCTCGCGAGATTTGGACGAAATCTCGCGAGATTTGGCCAAATCTCGCGAGATTTGACGAAATCTCGCGAGATTTGACGAAATCTCGCGAGATTTGACGAAATCTCGCGAGATTTGGCCAAATCTCGCGAGATTTGGCCAAATCTCGCGAGATTTGACGAAATCTCGCGAGATTTGGCCAAATCTCGCGAGATTTGACGAAATCTCGCGAGATTTGACGAAATCTCGCGAGATTTGGCCAAATCTCGCGAGATTTGACGAAATCTCGCGAGATTTGGCCAAATCTCGCGAGATTTGCCGAAATCTCGCGAGATTTGACGAAATCTCGCGAGATTTGACGAAATCTCGCGAGATTTGGCCAAATCTCGCGAGATTTGGCCAAATCTCGCGAGATTTGGCCAAATCTCGCGAGATTTGACGAAATCTCGCGAGATTTGGCCAAATCTCGCGAGATTTGACGAAATCTCGCGAGATTTGGCCAAATCTCGCGAGATTTGGCCAAATCTCGCGAGATTTGACGAAATCTCGCGAGATTTGGCCAAATCTCGCGAGATTTGGCCAAATCTCGCGAGATTTGACGAAATCTCGCGAGATTTGGCCGAAATCTCGCGAGATTTGACGAAATCTCGCGAGATTTGGCCAAATCTCGCGAGATTTGACGAAATCTCGCGAGATTTGGCCAAATCTCGCGAGATTTGACGAAATCTCGCGAGATTTGGCCAAATCTCGCGAGATTTGACGAAATCTCGCGAGATTTGGCCAAATCTCGCGAGATTTGGCCAAATCTCGCGAGATTTGCCAAATCTCGCGAGATTTGACGAAATCTCGCGAGATTTGGCCAAATCTCGCGAGATTTGACGAAATCTCGCGAGATTTGGCCAAATCTCGCGAGATTTGACGAAATCTCGCGAGATTTGGCCAAATCTCGCGAGATTTGGCCAAATCTCGCGAGATTTGGCCAAATCTCGCGAGATTTGGCCAAATCTCGCGAGATTTGACGAAATCTCGCGAGATTTGGCCAAATCTCGCGAGATTTGGCCAAATCTCGCGAGATTTGGCCAAATCTCGCGAGATTTGACGAAATCTCGCGAGATTTGGCCAAATCTCGCGAGATTTGGCCAAATCTCGCGAGATTTGCCAAATCTCGCGAGATTTGGCCAAATCTCGCGAGATTTGGCCAAATCTCGCGAGATTTGACGAAATCTCGCGAGATTTGGCCAAATCTCGCGAGATTTGACGAAATCTCGCGAGATTTGGCCAAATCTCGCGAGATTTGACGAAATCTCGCGAGATTTGGCCAAATCTCGCGAGATTTGGCCAAATCTCGCGAGATTTGGCCAAATCTCGCGAGATTTGACGAAATCTCGCGAGATTTGACGAAATCTCGCGAGATTTGGCCAAATCTCGCGAGATTTGACGAAATCTCGCGAGATTTGACGAAATCTCGCGAGATTTGGCCAAATCTCGCGAGATTTGGCCAAATCTCGCGAGATTTGGCCAAATCTCGCGAGA